>QLTV01001800.1:357666-370107 GCA_003457575.1 Thermophis baileyi | reverse complement strand
TATGTAAAGTACGAAGAGTGTGGGTCCTAAAACACTACCTTGGGGGACACCACTGTTAACAGGTGCAGGGTTTGATAGGGCATTCCCTATTTTGACTACTTGTTGCCTGTTTAATAGGAACACAGCTATCCACTTATGCAGGGAACCGGAAATGCCATAAGATTTTAGTTTTAGAAGTAGTTTGTCATGTACCACTGAATCAAAGGCTTTACAGAAGTCTATATAAGTTGCATCTATTGTTTTACCCTAGTCAATTTGTGAAGTCCATATGTTTTTGCAGTGTAAGAGTTGCAGATTGCAGGACAGTTTTTTTCTGAAGCCAAACTGCTTGTTGGAGAGTAGGTTGTATGTCTCTAAGTAGAGGGTAATGGATTGGTTTATGATTGATTCCATGACTTTGCAGGTGATGCAACATAATGAGATTGGTCTGTAATTTTCAACTAGGCTGGGGTCACCCTTTTTGAAGATTGGGATGACCATGGCTAGTGACCATAAGCTAGGCAAGGAGCTGGTTTTGAAAGGTATTTCATAGATTATTCTAAGAGGTTCCCCTATGGTGGTTGAGAGCTTTTTTTAAGAAGTAGGCACATAATCCATCAGGGCCAATAGATAGAGATGGTTTTAGGTTATGTAGTGCCTTTTCAATGGCATCTTCTGTGGAATTGACATGTAGTAGATCGTTGTGATTAGTTGTGGTACGATTGGGAAATGTGGGGCATGATCCGTTGCTGTTTACAAAGACTGAACCGAAGAATGTGTTCTTCAGTTCCTCCTCCCATTTTCCCCACGGTGCTATAGCATCCTTCAAATTGGAAAACTGGACCATCAGGGAATCAGGGAAGAGAGAAGAGTCATACTATCGTAGGGCTGGAAGGGCCCTTGTGGGGTCTTCTAGTCCAACCCCCAAGGCAGGAAACCTTATACCATCCTGGACAAATAGCAATAGCACTTAGACTTATATACCACTTTACAGTGCTTTCCAGCCCTCTCTAAGCGGTTTACAGAGTCAGCATATTGCCCCCAACAATTTGGGTCCTCATTTTACCCACCTCGGAAGGATGGAAGGCTGAGTCAACCTTGAGCCTGGTGAGATTCAATCTGCCAAATTGCAGGCAGCTGGCAGTCAGCAGAAGTAGCCTGCAGTACTGCACTCTAACCACTGTGCCACCATGGCTCATGGTTGTCCAATCTTTTCTTGAAAACTTCCAATGATGGCACACCCACAACTTCAGGAGGCAAGCTGTTCCACTGATTAACTGTTCTCACTGTCAGGAAAATTCTTCTTATTTCCAGGTTGGATCTCCCTCTGAGGAGCTTCTACCCATTGCTTCTTGTCCTGCCTTCAGGTGTTTTGGATAATAGGTTGACCCCCTTTTCCCTGTGACAGCCTCTCAAATATTAGAAGACTTCTATCATGTCTCCCCTAATCTTCTCTTTGTTAGGCTAGACGTACCTACCTCCCTTAACCATTCATCATATCTTTAGCTTCCACACCCTTTATCGTCTTTGTTGCTCTTCTCTGCCCTCTTTCTAGGGTTTCAGCATCATTTTTTTGTATCATGGTGACCAGAATTGGTTGCAGTATTGCAAGTGTGGTCTCAACGGTGCAATATAGAACAGTGCTATCTTGATACTATCCTTCTGTTGATGCAGCCAAGGTCTATGTTGGCTTTTATGGCAGCTGCAGCACACTGCTTGGTTCATACTCTAGTGGTTGTCCATTAGAGTATGAACCAAGATCCCTCTCACAGGCACCACTGTTGAGCCAGGTACTGCCTGTTCTACACCTGTTCATTTAGTTTTTCCTGTCTAAGTACAGGACCTTACTTTGCTCACCATTGTACTGCTGTCAGATTCGGGATTGTGTCAGGGTTCCGAATAGCATCTGGAATTAAATCAGAGTCCAAGGCAAAGCATTCCTCAAAGTTCCAATTTATTAACAGAGCCATGTCAGCACGGCTGGGAGAAATCCCGAATCTGAAGTCTCCAGGGTTTCTCCACCCAGTTGAAAGTCCAAGCCCTTGTCCCCACACCCCCAAGTTCATCACATGAACCAATCTTCATCTGGTAGCTTGGTAGGAACTCCACCTTCTTCCGTGCAGGTGCAGGACAAAGGATGACCTTGACAATCTAGAAGGAATTTGTTATGGCTACATGCAGACATCCCTCATGCAACTGCCCCTCCCAAATTCCCATAGCAAAGAATACATTTTAAACTAGCATAAAGTGTGGCAGGCCAAAGATCCAAAGAAAATGGCTTCGCCCTGACAACTGCATCTTCTTGGATAGAGCCCAGTGCTCAAGTCTGTCAGGATACTTCTGAATCTTGAGTCTATCTACCAAAGTAGATAGCCTTGAGTCTACTTTGCAATCCAGTTTGGTATCACCTGCAAATTTGATGAGCATCCCTTCAATTACCTCAACAAGACCATTTATGAAGATGTTGAAGGAACGTCCTATTGGGTTCCCACCCATATTGTTGCAATCACGGGCAGGGGTGGGTTCTGACTTACCTCGCTGCCGGTTCGCTTCCTCATGCACGCGCGCATGCGCAGTGCTAAAAACCAAGCTTCTGCACATGTGCAGAAGCAAAAAACAAGATGGCCACACCTACGGCGCCACCGAGAGAGCTGGTTCAGGGGCGGGTCCAGCCGGCCATCGCTGCCGGTTCGGCGAGCGGGGGAAAATTCCCGCTACTGGTTCTATAGAGCCGGTCCGAACTGGCAGGAACCCACCTCTGATCACGGGGAAGACATCTTGTCTTTTCTTACTGTATGTCTGCCCAACCATTTCCCCCACAAGCTTAGTCTTCCTGTTTTGCACTGAAAAGTAATTAGTACTAGCTAGTAGCCATGTTCCGCTTTATAGGGTTAATCTCTTTCTTGTAGTTTTCAAAAGTTGGCCTGTGCAATCAGTATTATTAGGTCAAGATTGACAAAGAAAATCCTGAGAGCAGAGCCATCGATTACTTAAAGGTTATGAAAGGTTGATTCTTCGTTGTAAAGCAGCAATAATGGGTGTGATCGATGTTCTTTTCATCTTCCTTACCGGTAAGCAGCCAAAAAGAGATAAATTCGGGGGGGTGGGGGGAGGAGATAAAGATTGCTCTGGCTGGCTGCTTATCAAACAAAGTTTTCCAGTGGAAAAAATCAAGAATTCTCTATTAGAATTGCAAGAACTTTAGCAGGCCAGAAAGTTCTAAGATGCTTCTTCCAAATAACTACAAAGATCCATTTCAAAACTACTATTTAAAAATTTTAATGTATGCAGCATTGTCTTGGACAAGAGAAAATGACCACTTTGTTGGATGCCTTCTTTGGGGCTAAATATGACCTTGCCCCCCCCCCAAAAAAAAGATTTGTAAAGAAGAATGGAATGGGGGATCCTTGGTGCTCTCTAATCTTGATTGTTTTCTTGCAGACATTTCATTACCCAACTAGGAAACATCATCAGAGCAAGAAATGAGTGGGGTTTGCTCTCTGTTTATGGACTAGTGGTTTGCCCTGAAAGCTGGCTGTGTGACCTTTGGCCAATCATCGTCTCTCACTCCAACCCACCTCACCGGGCTGTTGTTGTGGGGAAAATAGGAGGATGAAGGTATGTTGGATATATTCACCGCCTTGAGCTGATTGTAAAAAATAATAATGATGGGATATAAATACATAAATTCTGTATTTGTGTGTGTATGTGTGTATGTCTATGTCCATGTGTGTATATGTATATGTATATGTATATGTATATGTATATGTATATGTATATGTATATGTATATGTATATGTATCTCTATCTCTATCTCTATCTCTATCTCTATCTCTATCTCTATCTCTATCTCTATCTCTATCTCTATCTCTATCTCTATCTCTATATCTCTATATCTCTATATCTCTATATCTCTATATCTCTATCTCTATCTCTATCTCTATCTCTATCTCTATCTCTATCTCTATCTCTATCTCTATCTCTATCTCTATCTCTACCTCTACCTCTACCTCTACCTCTACCTCTACCTCTACCTCTACCTCTACCTCTATCTATCTATCTATCTATCTATCTATCTATCTATCTATCTATCTATCTATCTATCTATCTATCTATCTATCTATCTATCTATCTATCTATCTATCTATCCATATATATATATACTATTATTATGTATATATGTATATATAAATTTTAGAAAGTGCAGAGAAGAGCAACAAAGATTATTAGGGGACTAAAGACTAAAACATATGAAGAACGGTTGCAGGAATTGGGTATCTCTAGTCTGGAGTATAGAAGGACTGGGGGGTGACGTGATAGCAGCATTTTCCCAATATTTGAGGGGCTGCCACAAAGAAGAGGGCATCAACCTATTTTTCAAAACACAAGAAGGCAAGGCAAGAAGCAATGGATGGAAACTAATCAAGGAGAGAAGCAACCTGGAACTAAGGAGAAATTCCCTAACAGTGAGAACAATCAACCAGTGAAACAGCTTACTTTCAGAAGTTGTGGGTGCTATATCACTGGAGGTTTTAAAGAAGAAACTGGATAGCCACATGTCTGAAATGGTATAGGATCTTCTGTTTGAGCAAGGTTCTGGACAAGAAGACCTCTAAAGGTCCCTTCCAATTCTGTTCTTCTATGTTCTAGAAATAAACAAATGTTGACTGAACATTGTTATTCCATGATTGACTGTTCTGAAATAAATCGGAATGGGTCACTTCACACTCTTCCCACCAAAAAGAGGTTAGAATAATATTGGCAGTATGATAGTCAGAGGTGGTATTCAGCCGGTTCGGACCAGTTCGGGCGAACCGGTAGCAGAAATTTTGAGTAGTTCAGAGAACCGGCAAATACCACCTCTGGCTGGCCCCGCCCACCTGCTCCCGCCGTTCCTTGTCCTATATTCCCTTGTTTTTTAGCTCAGCTGATTCGCGTGGCAGAGCGGATTGCCGCGCCTCAGCTGAGGTAAACAACAGTTCAGCTCACCAGCGCTGACATCGAGGGCACTCTTAGAGTGCTGCGCGCATGTGCAAAGCACACTCTCATAGAACTGGTAGGAAAAGATTTGAAATAATGGGGAAATGTGATCTCAGTACATGAAATGAAGCAAGAGAGAAGGTAATAGAGGTCTGTCAGGAAAGTTCAATCTTTATAGCAAATACCTTCCTCCAATAAAACGATTCTCTCTATAGCCATCACTCAATGAACAATAACAAATAAAATTAACTAGATTGTCTGCCAGCCAAGATGGGAAAGCTGAATTCCGTCAGCAAAAACAAGAGAGCTGGTGTTGACAGTGGCTTGGATCCTGAACTGCTTTCTTGCAAACCTATGACTTAAATTAGAGAAAACCAATAAAATCATCCAACTAAAAAGACACTCCCTCAGCAAAATGCTGTAGTTTTATGCAATGAAGATAAAGGAGGTATTTAATGGATGAGATTTGACAAATAGAGTGTTTTGAAGAACCCTGCGGTGAAATTCATGATATCATTAAGGATGAAGCAAGTAAAAATATCCCAAGAATGCAACCAGGAAATGAAGATGATGAAATGGCTGTCGGATGATCTGTTGAATATTGCTGAAGAAGTAGAAAGTAAAGACCACGGAGAGAGTGGAAAATTTGCCCAGCCGAAGACAGATGTCTAGAGTAGAAGATCATAAAACGTAAAATAATAGGGTTGGGAGGGACCTTGGAGGTCTTCTAGACCAACCTCCTGCTCAATTACTTTGAGAGGAATCTTGGAGTTTTAGTGGACAATCACTTAAATATCAGCCCGCAGTGTGTTGCAACTGCCAAATAAAGCCAACACAATCCTAGGTTGCATTAACAAAGAGATAGAATCAAGATCATGTGAAGTGTCATTACTGCTTTATAATCCCTTGGTAAGACCATACTTAGCATATTGCATCCAGTTTTGGTTGCCACAATATTAAAAAAAAGATTTGAGACTCTAGAAAGAGTACAGAGAAGAGCAACAAGATGATTAGGGGACTGGAGGCTAAAACATATGAAGAAGGATTGCAGACATTGGGTATGTCTAGTTTAAGGAAAAGAAGGACTATGGGTGACATGATAGCAGTGTTCCCATATCTAAGGGGCTGCCAGAAATAAGAGGGGGCTGACCTATTCTCCGAAGCACCTGAAGGCAGAACAAGAATTGGATCTGCTGCTTAAAATTAGAAACACAAGATTATGTCAAGAAGCAACGGATGGAAACTAATCAAGGAGGGAAGCAACCTAGAACTAAGGAGGAATTTCCTGACAGTTAGAACAGTTAATCACGGAACAGCTTCCCACCAGATGTTGTTGGTGCTCCAACACTGGAGGTTTTTAGGAAGAAATTGGATAAACATTTGTCAAAATGGTATAGACTTTCCTGCCTGAACAGGGGGTTAGACTAGACGACATCCAAGGTCAAGATTTCTCCTTATTTCCAGGTTGGACCTCCCTCTGATGATCTTCCATCTGTTACTCCTTGTCCTGCACTCAGGTGCTTTGGAGAATAGGTTGTTTTTTTTTCTTTCTTTTTAACAGGATTAACAGATTAACAGAGTTGGAAGGGACCTTGTAGGTCATCTAGTCCAACCCCCTGCCCAAGCAGGAGACTCTACACCACTTCTGACAAATGGCAGTCCAATCTCTTCCTGAAAGCTTCCAGTGATGAAGCTCCCACAACTTCTGAAGGCAACTTCTGTTCCATTGGTTGATTGTTCTCACTGTCAGAAAAGTTTGTTTCCCTTCCGTCTTATCTCCCTGCCTCTTATACAAAATGGGTACAGTAGGACAGGGATGGTAGGCACGCTGGTGCGCTTATGCACGCCCCCTTAGGGACCTCTTAAGAAACATGTAAGGTCCACGGTAGACAGTTTAAGGTAAAAGGTATGGGGGTTAGAGAAACTAACAACAGGATCAGGTAAAGTGTTCCAGACATTTACTACTCTATTGCAGAAGTCGTATTTTCTGCAATCAAGATTAGAGCGGATTACATTTAGTTTGAATCTATTGATAGCCCTAGTGTTATTGCAGTTGAAATTAAAGTAGTCATTAACAGGTAGGACGTTAAGGTAGATGATCTTGTGTACTAAGCTTAGGTCGGAATGTAGACGGGGTTGTTCAAGGTTATCGAGGCCTCAAATTTCAAGTCTACTGGAATAAGGAATTGCGAGCAGAGGAGTTGAGTACTCTTCTTGTAAAATACCTCTGGACCCTCTCTAATGTATTAATGTCCGAAATACAGTGTGGGTTCCAGGCAGGTGAGCAGTATTCAAGGATAGGTCTGGCAAAGGTTTTGTATGCCCTAGTTAGAAGTATAACGTTACCAGAGAGAAAACTTTGTAAAATAAGGTTGACAATTCTTAATGCCTTTTTAGCAATGGTGTTACAGTGAGCTCTGGGGCTTAGATCTTTTGAAATGAGTACACCAAGGTCCTTGACAGAGTGTGGGTCATCTTTTAGATTGTTTCCATCCAGCTTGTATTTGATGTTCTGATTTTTATTGCCAACGTGCAGGACTGAGCATTTGTTAGCAGAGATTGTTCTCCTTATTCCTAGGTTGAATCTCTCCTTGTTCAGTTTCCATCCATTATTCCTTGTCTGGCCTTCAGGTGCTTGGAAAATAGCTTGACTCCTTCCTCTCTGTGACAGCCACTCAAATATTGAACAGTGCTAGCATGTCTCCCCTGGTCCTTCTCTTCACTAGACTAGCCATGCCCAGTTCCTGTAACCTCTCAAGTACTGGAAAACATCCATCATATTACACCCAGTTCTTCTTTTCATTAGACTGGACATACCCAATTCAAAGATTCATATCTAGCTCAAGGATTCAAGGAGTACCTAATTCAAGATCCAAGACATGGTATCTATATCTATAAGCAATGCAAAGGAATTGAGAATAACAAACCAAGAGATTTATTAAAGGAAACTACATAAAAGAGCAGACAGCCTTATATAGAGAGGAGCACAATAAAAGGCAAAGATTTACTGGACAATACGATAAAAAAGAGATGGCACAAATATAGGGAAGGAGAACTCTATTTAAAAGATCCCCGAACTGATAAAAATAAATAAATGTTTGTTAAATAAGTCACAGAAGTAGGACCAAGTGTTATGGAATGTAAAGCAGAGGTGGTATTCAGCCGGTTCAGACCAGTTCGGGCGAACCGGTAGTAGTGACCTGCCGCCCGCCCACCCTGCCCCGGTGCTATGCTGTCCTATTTAGCCACATTTTCAAGCCACGTGCATTTGGAAGGCGCCCGACCGAAGCGAGCATGCGCACGCTGGGCAAACCGGTAGGGAAATTATGGGAATGTAAAGGTAATGGTAAATATTGCTAATAGCAAAGTTGTTGCTAAAGATCTTATGCTGTAAAACAGGTGTCTATCCTTGCCAACTTTAAGACCTGTGGACTTCAACTCCCAGAATTCCCCAGCCAGCCATGCAGATTGGGGAATTCTGGGAGTTGATGTCTTAAAGTTGGCAAGGTTGGACACCCCTGCTATAAACTGATACTTTTAAACATGCGAGTTGTGGTTCGTGAGCAGTCACGGAAAACACAAGAGTGCATCAGGTAGTAAAAAATAAATATCAATTTATATGCTAATGTCCAAAAGGGGCCATGCTAAAAAAAATGCACAAACTATCAAACAATTATACTTGATCTACACAGAATGCATAGAACTAGAACTATCAGATATACAAGCTGACAATCAAATCCAATGGACAATGAAAAAAGCCGAAGGAATTCAAATGTGATACTCAGTGTTGCTTAATGATACAAGATCTTTTTAAGGGCGTAGCCCAGGGGTGGGTTTCTCCCGGTTTGAACTGGTTCTCCCAAACCGGTAGCGGCCCACTGGTGACATCACAATGACATCACCAAACCAGATTGGTCGGTGCCGGTCCGTGGGGGCCACCATCTTTTTTTGAAATTTTTTTGATTTTTTAAAATTTTTTATTTCCTTCTGAGCATGCGCAGAAGCCAACTTCCGGCACTGTGCATGCGGTCGCCATCTTTTTTTTTGGCTTTATTTTTTTCCAGATTTTTTCTTACTGCGCATGCGCGTGCGCGCAAAGCAAGCACGCGCCCACGAGGCGCGCCCATGCGGCATGGGAGGGAGCGAACCGGCAGCGAGGTAAGTTGGAACCCACCCCTGGCATAGCCGTAGACAAATACACTTTATTTTTTTATTATTTATTTGTCAAACATGTACAAGATAGCAGGTATAGGTATAAACATAAACATAATCAAAGTGAATACAGATAGATGAAGACAATAGGACAGTAGGACAGGGACGGTAGGCACGCTGGTGCGCTTATGCACGCCCCTTACAGACCTCTTAGGAATGGGGTGAGGTCGACAGTAGACAGTCTAAGGTTAAAGTTTTTTGGGTTTGGGGAAGAAACCACAGAGTCAGGTAGTGAATTCCAGGCATTGATCACTCTGTTGCTGAAGTCGTATTTTCTGCAGTCGAGTTTGGAGCGGTTTACATTAAGTTTGTATCTATTGTGTGCTCGTGTATTGTTGTGGTTGAAGCTGAAGTAGTCATTGACAGGTAGGACATTGTGGCAGATAATTTTATGAACTACATTTAGATCGGTTCTAAGGCGACGTAGTTCTAAGTTGTCTAAGCCCAAAATTTCAAGTCTTGTGGAATAAGGTATTCTGTTGCAAGTGGAGGAGTGGAGGACTCTTCTCGTGAAATATTTTTGGACTCTCTCAATTGTATTAATATACAACAAATAATACAACACTTAATTTACAACAAATGTTGAATTGCCTTTGACATATGGATGTACAAGGCTGCATTCTGTCTTTGGAGAATTTGTTCGATGGCCGAAAAACAACAGTCTGAATAGACTAAGAAACAATTAAATACTTTAAAATTGAGGAAGTAAGACACCGAGGTTGTATGCTGCTTTCTTATTTATTTAGAACATAACAGTAGAGTTGGAAGGGACCTTGGAGGTCTTCTAGTCCAAACTCTTGCACAAGCAGGAGACCCTATACCATTCAAGACAAATGGCTGTCCAGTCTCTTCTTGAAAGCCTCCAGTGATGGAGCACCCACAACTTCTGAAGGGAAGCTGCTCCACTGATTAATTGTTCTAAATGTCAGGAAAATTCTCCTTAGTTCTAAGTTGCTTCTCTCCTTGATTAATTTCCACCCATTGCTTCTTGTCCTGCCCTCAGGTGCTTTGGAGAATAGCTTGACTCCCTCTTCTTTGTGGCAGCCCCTGAGATATTGGAACGCTGCTATCATGTCTCCCCTAGTCCTTCTTTTCATTAAACTAGACATACCCAGTTCCTGCAACCGTTCTTCATATCTTTTAGCCTCCAGTCCCCTAATCATCTTTGTTGCTCTTCTCTGCACTCTTTCTAGAGACAACCTATTTGACTCTGTTTGCAGAATATAACATAAGAAACACTAACCTAAAAGCAATAGAATTGGAATTAAATTACTGGGAGAAACATGATCAGCCTCTGATAGGTTGGTGATATCAATTTGATGGGAGATATGAGAGCATTTTTGTTGAAATTGGATCTGCGCTTAAAATTAGAAACACAAGATTATGTCAGGAAGCAACGGATGGAAACTAATCAAGGAGAGAAGCAACCTAGAATTAAGGAGAAACTTCCTAACAGTGAGAACAATTCATCAGTGGAACGGCTTGCCTTCAGAAGTCGTGGGTGGTCCATCACTGGAGGGGTTTTTTTCTCTCTTTTTTAAACATATTTATTTTATTTTATTGACAAAAATAAAATACAAAACAGAAAAATAGCAAAATGAACATCCAACACTAACAATGAAAAATCCCAAATTTCTCATAAATCTAAGATTAAACATAAAAAATCCACCCCGGCTGGATGCTGAAAAGTTAAAAAAACAAACAAACAACCTACAAATAGTTATAAGCTTTACCATTCATATTTATAAAAAATGCTATATGAAATAAACAAATATTCCAGATATGGAAATCTGTCTAATAAGAAAATCAATCCAACATCTCTCTCTCTCTTTCTTTTTATGTAATCCCTTGAATCACACACACACACACACACACACACACACACACACACACACACACACACACACACACAGGGCTCATCCTTCAGGATGGAGGCAGAATGAAGTCAGGGTGACTGAATGGAGCTGAGCGTTTACTGGCCGGATGCCCTTCCTGATGCCTACGCAAAGTTCACAGCAGATGTTTACTCTTTGCGACTAAATAGAGAAACATCTGCTGCTGCTGCCTAGGATTGAACTCTCAGCTTTCTGAACACCCCCACCTCTAGGCCACCATGTTGCTCAAATCGACCCAACATTGAATCATATTATATATGTGAAAGGGGGGGAAAACACAGTCAATGGGTTAACCCTAATTTGAGGGGTCCTTGGTGGTCTCTGAGCTTGCTTGTTTTCTTGCAGACGTTTCATTACCCAAACTAGGTAACATCATCAGTGCTAGAAAGGGATGGGGTTGGAGGAGGAGGAGGAGGAGGACGATGACGACGATGATGATGATGACGACTACTGAGTGTCCTTGGTGCTATCTGAGCTTGCTTGTTTTCTTGCAGACGTTTCATTACCCTAAGTAGGTAACGTTATCAGTGCTAGTAAGGAGTGCTGTTTGCTGTCAGTTTATATTCTGGTGTCTTCCCTTCTGTGTGGGTGGGAGCGGTCTTAGGGATTCTTTGGTTGGGCTGTTTAGATTTAACCAAAGTTTCAACTGGGAAAATGTGACCATCCTAGACCAGGCCAAGTCCAAAGATGCCAGGGAATTTCTAGAAGCCTGGCAATCTGACAAATCGGCCATCGATAGACACATAGACATGAACAACATCTACAGACTATGCAAAAGAGACAATCAACCAGCCCAAAAGAGAACAAAAAGACTCCACCAGTAATCAGCACTCAGACCAGCATAGATTTACTCCAAGGTTAACATCAGACCAACAATCAAGTAAACAATACCCCAATCAAGAAACTGCCAAAGAGCCATCAGTAAACAGCCCAACCAAAAAATCTCTAAGACCGCTCCCACCCATACAGACAGGCAAGACACCAGAATATAAACTGACAGCAAACAGCATTCCTTACTAGTACTGATGACGTTACCTATTTGGGTTATGAAATGTCTGCAAGAAAACAAGCAAGCTCAGAGAGCACCAAGGACCCCTCAATAGTCGTCGTCTTCGTCGTTGTCCTCCTCCTCCTCCTCCTCCTCCTCCTCCTCCTCCTCCTCCTCCTCCAACCCCACTCCCTTTTAGCACTGATGATGTTACCTAGTTAGGGTAATGAAATTTCTGCAAGAAAACAAGCAAGATCAGAGAGCACTAAGGACCTCCTCCTCCTCCTCCTCCTCCTCCTCCTCCCCCTCCCCCCCCCCCCCCCCCCCCCCCCCCCGCCCCACCGCCCCCCCCCCCCCCCTACTCACCCCCCGGCCCCCCCGCCCAAA
>QLTV01001800.1:347472-357497 GCA_003457575.1 Thermophis baileyi | reverse complement strand
CGCCAGCACCAACCCCCTCCTCCTCCTCCTCCTCCTCCTCCTCCTCCTCCTCCTCCTCCTCCTCCTCCTCCTCCTCCTCCTCCTCCTCCTCCTCTCCACAAACCCCACTCCATTGTGGCACTGATGATGTTACCTAGTTTGGGTCATGAAACATCTGCAAGAAAACAAGCAAGCTCAGAGACCATCAAGGACCCCTCATTTCAACCCTGAGCTACAAATGTTCTCCTTTATTGTCACCCTAATCTTCATATCCTTCTGTTAACCAATCGCTGGAGCTTTCCAAAAAAAAATATATATTGAACAACCATTTACTCAAGATGGTATAAGATCTCTTGCTGTGGGCATGGTGATGGGCTAGCTGATATCTGAGGTCCCTTCCAGCTCTACAATTCTATGTGCTATGTTCTTCACAGAAACATCATTGAATGACCTCAAACAGCGTTGAATGATCTCATTTTTTAAAAATAAAATAAAATAATTTTATTTCTTATTCTGATATCTTAATAAAGTCATATGCTGAGAAGTAATAGAAAACTAATTGGCTATGTTTGATTGTTCCCCATCATTTATCCTCCAGTCCATCTACCCATCCATTTAATTAAAGCAACTGAAGTTTCCTCAGGAAGTAATAAACAAACTACATCCTTCAATTAGTTCAAGCTTTCCAAACTGTCTGTTTCATTTTGCTAAGGTTGATAAATCAAATCTGTACTTCATTA
Organism: Thermophis baileyi; assembly: GCA_003457575.1. Taxonomy (NCBI): domain Eukaryota; kingdom Metazoa; phylum Chordata; class Lepidosauria; order Squamata; family Dipsadidae; genus Thermophis; species Thermophis baileyi. The sequence goes on along the minus strand of QLTV01001800.1, from coordinate 356,778 downwards.
TATTTTACAGAGCTGGTTAGAGTTCATCGAGCCTCTATCTATTTAAGTTTGAAGCCTTGCACGTAAGAATTATGACAGGCTAAAAACTCTGCCTTGTATTTTTTTTCCCCCTGAAGTTGTCTTTCCTTGTGTAATAAGCTTTGATTTTCTTTTTTCTCAGAGTATCTATAAAGGAGAATATTTGTAGCTCAGGGTTGAACTGTGGGGTCCTTGGTGCTCTGTAACCTTGGTTGTTTTCTTGCAGACGTTTCCTTACCCAACTAGGTAACATTATCAGTGCCTGGAAGGGAAGGGCTTTTGCTCCCAATTTATATTCTATTAGCACTATAGCACTTAGACTTATATACCGCTTCACAGTGCTTTACAGCCCTCTCTAAGTGGTTTACAGAGTCAGCATATTGCCCCCAACAATCTGGGTCCTCATTTTTACCGACCTCGGAAGGATGGAAGGCTGAGTCAACCTTGAGCCTGGTGAGATTCGATCTGCCAAACTGCTGGCAGCCGGTGATCAGCAGAAGTAGCCTGCAGTACTGCACTCTAACCACTGCGCCACCATTGACTTGCCCTATCAGTGTTGGTAGGAGTGATCTTGGTGGTTCTTTGCTTGGGCTGTTTACTGTTGGCTTGTTTGGCAGTTCCTTGGTTGTGGTATTGTTTACTTCTTGATTGTTGGTCTGATGTTAATCTTGGTGTTAATCTATGCCCATCTGGGTGTTGATTAGTAGTGGGGAGGTGTTCTGGTCTTTTGGATCCTTTTTTTTTTTTGGCATGTAGATTGTCTCTTTTGAATGGTTTGTAGATGTTGTTTATGTCTATATGTCTGTCGATACCCGATTTGTCAGAATGCTAGACTTCCAGGAATTGTCTAGTGTTTTTGGATTTGGCTTGGTCTAGGATGGTCACACAGATTTACCTATGGTTAAAAGTCTATGGAGATTCTCAGTCATCCAGGTCATGGTTGTCCATTCCTTACCACCCAGTCACAACTGAAGACCCAAAGGTACTTTTTCAAGAGGCAGCTTTCTTGTTTTTCTTTGAAGACATTTTGCTTCTCATCCAAGAAGCTTCTTCAGCTCTGACTGGTGGGGAAAGGAAGGATTTATACTCCTTGCAGACAGCTGGTCATTTGCATCCTTTTTAGAGAGTTGTTGAGGCCACTTGGAAGTTTATCTGTGTCCTCAGGGTCACCTGAGTAGTGCAAATGGGTGTGGAGCCTTCTTGGCTGTTTTCTGCCCGGTGTCTAGTCATGGTCTTCTCCAAAGATACCACTACTCCTTTGTCTCCTATGTTAAACACAAAACATCATCACAATCAGCAGGGGAATACAAACCATTTGCTACAAGCATTCAAAATGTTCTTCACTACTCCAAGACTTGATGGCACAGTCATGTCTTCCTTTATATATGCTTCGTATTAAAAGGAACAACAGCTGGCTGTTAAACTCTTAGCCCACCCATCTTCGGACTGAAACAGAATCTACGGCTGGATTAAATTGGAATTTAACAAGCTTCATGCTTCTAAAATAAACTTCAGGAAACGATATTGAAGAAATGAGTAAAGATGGTGTAGCTGAATAAATATCTTAACTACAAGACAATTTGCTTACACGGTGGCTGTGTTCAGCATGGGAGTGAAGATTGCACTTGTGCCTGATGATAGGACGAGTGTCATTATTGTTCCATATATAGAAGGAAAGGAGTAAATGTAGAGCTAATTAGGAAATTAGTTCGTTAAGTGTGTCTGGGAAGGCGTTTGGCAGAATTCTGATTTGGAAATGTCTAAGAAATAACAATGAGCCAAATTTTGGAAGAGAAGTGAGGGTTGTTGTTGTTTTTTAGCTAGACAGGGAACCGCAGAAAATTTTTTGCTCTTCAGCAGATTATCAAGAAATGTTGAAATGTGAGAATAAAAAGAGATGGGTTTTTTTTTTTTGGTATCTTTGTTGATGGAATAAAAGGCTATAATAAAGGGAATAGGCTTGACGTACAGAATGCTTTTGTGTGAATATGGAGCTGACTTTCGAGCGGTGAAGGTGATAACAGAGGTACACACTTGAAGTAAAGCACCTGGGAGGATAACTGGAATGCTTAATAAATGGTTCAACTTCGAGCAAGGCGTGATACACATGTGCCACATTGCCCTGGTTGTTTCATCAGTTGATGGATAAATACACAGGCAAAAGTGTGCTAGTAAGAGATATGAAGGTACATATCCCTTTGAAAGCAGGTGGCCCCATGCTGTGGGTTGAAAACCCATATGATTCGCCGTTTCCATTTTAGCCAACACAGTTCTAGGCTGCATTAACAGAGGGATAGAATCAAGATTCTGTTAATCTGTTAACTCTGTTCAGAATCAAGACAGAATCACTGGAGGCTTTTAAGAAGAGACTGGACAGTCACTTGTCTGAGATGGTATAGGATCCCCTGCTTGAGCAGGGGGCTGGACTAGAAGACCTCCAAGGTCCCTTCCAGCTTCTATTCTATTCTATTCTATTCTATTCTATTCTATTCTATTCTATTCTATTCTATTCTATTCTATTCTATTCTATTCTATTCTATTCTATTCTATTCTATCCTATCCTATCCTATCCTATCCTATCCTATTCTAATCATGTGATGTGTTAATACCACTTTATAATGCCTTGATAAGACCACACTTAGATTACTGCATCCAATTTTGGTCACCACCATGTAAAAAAGATGTTGAGACTCTAGAAAGAGTGCAGAGAAGAGCAACAAAGATGATTAGGGGACTGGAGGGTAAAACGTATAAAGAATGATTGCAGACAAATGGATATGTCTAGTTTGAGGAAAAGAAGGACCAGGGGTGAAATGATAGCAGTGTTCCAATAGCTCAGGGGCTGCCACAAAGAAGAGGGAGTCAAGCTATTCTCCAAAGCACCTGAAGGCAGGACAAGAAGCGATGGGTGGAAACTAATCAAGGAGAGAAGCAACCTAGAACTAAGGAGAAATTTCCTGACAGTGAGAACAATTAATCAGTGGAATGAGTTGGCTTTAGAAGTTGTGGGTGCTCCAACACTGGAAGTTTTTAAGAAGAGCCTGGACAACCATTTGTCTAAAATGGGCTGTGATGGGGAACCTATGGCACACATGCCAGAGGTGGCACACAGAGCCCTCTCTGTGGGCATGCGCACTGTCGCCAGCTGCTCTTCCGGGTTCCGTCACGTGCATGCATGCTGGACAGCTGGTCTGGCGCGCATGCGTGCGATGGAACCTGGAAGAGCAGCTGGCCAACGTGCACATGCGCACCGGCCAGCTGCTCTCTTTCGGGTGCTCTCTTTTGGGTTCTGGTGCTCCGGCGCTCCAGTTTCAGCACTCAGTGCCGACAAGGTTAACCATCACTGGTATAGGGTTTCCTACCTGAGCAGGGGGTTGGACTAGAAGACCTCCAAGGTCCCTTCCAACTCTGTTCTTTTGTTCTATTCATTTTAGATTGGTTCTGAGCTTCAGACAGGAGTATAGATCCAAAATGAATATATATAAATTCTAAAGTCATTTCCTCCAAGCGGTGGGTCATCACATCCAAACATGACCTTGGTTTTTGGCTTATTTCATTCCCACAATAAGAGAAGATGAGCAAACTCTAAAAGTTGCTGCCAGCCCTTGCAACAATGGCTTCTCAGTCTGTTTGTGCGCTCATTAGTGTCACTGACTTCATGCTAATGGAGCATTGATTTTGAGGCTGCTCTGAATGGAGGCCAAAGACAAGAAACCCGATCAGAAATGAAGCAAATGTGAAGGAAACGCTTCCAAAGAAATCTGCTTGTCTTCTTTTTCTATTTTTTTTTTTTTGCACAACTATTTGTTTTGTTAGACTTGTTTGCCACCCATCTCACCTAGAGGCAACTCTGGGGACCTTACAAACAGTAAAAGCCCAGAAAACATTGACTTAATAAATAATCACAATAATAGTAATAATTTACAATTAAAAGATGTGGAGGAAGGATGCACCCGGGAGAAGATGGGGTCTTGTCTTAACCCATTAGCCTCCTGTAGTGTGATGCATCTCTGTTGGGGCCCCAAGCCACCTGAACAGAGCCAGGTCTCCAGTCCCTTATGGAAGGCCAGAAGGGTGGGTGCAGATCTCACCTGGGGGTGGCGCAATATTCCAAAGGGCAGGAGCCATGAAGTGAAGGCTCTTCTCCTGGCCCCCACCAGCTGGAATTCCTTGAGCAACGGGGTCCATAGCATGACCCTTCTGCCAGCGCAGTTAAGGTGGGCTAATCCCATTGGGGTGAGACGGTTCCTCAAATAGATCCCATGCCAAAAAGAGCTTTAAATGTGCCAGAGGTGCTTTTCTAAAAGGCAGCTGGACTATCTTGGTTTTTTTTCCTTGAAAGCATTTCGCTTCTCATCCAAGAAGCTTCTTCAGTTCTGAATGTCTATGGACATTCTCAGTCATCCAGGTCATGGTAGTCCCAAAGCTGCTTTTTAAAAAGGCAACTGGACTTTGTTTTTCCTTGGACTTTCTTGTTTTTTCTTTTGAAGACGTTTCGCTTCTCATCCCAGAAGCTTCTTCAGCTCTGACTGAATGGTGGGGAATTGAAGGATTGATCCTCCTTGCAGACAGCTGGTCATTTGCATTCTTTTAGAGAGTCATTGAGGCCACCTAGAGGTTTATCTGTTTCATCAGGGTCACCTGAGTGGTGCAAATGGTTCCTGTAGTCTGCAATTTCTCCTCTGGAGTCCAATGACTCTCTAAAAGGATGCAAATGACCAGCTGTCTTCAAGGAGTATAAATCCTTCCATTCCCCACCATCCAGTCAGAGCTGAAGAAGCTTCTTGGATGAGAAGCAAAATGTTTTAAAAGAAAAAACAAGGAAGTTGCCTCTTGAAAAAGTACCTTTGGGTCTTCAGTTGTGACTGAGTGGTGAGGAATGGAAAGGATTTACAGTATATTCTTTGCAGTCTTCCATAAATTCTTCCATTCTCCATCACTCAGTCAGAACTGAGAAGTAAGGAAAAAACCCAACAAAGTCCAGTTGCCTTTTGGACAAGCACCTTGGGGACAACCATGACCTGGATGATTGAGAATTTCCATAGACATTCAACATTTTGAATTGTACCCAGAAGAAAATCAGCAGCTGGTGCAGCTCATGGAACAGCGTTGTAACATGGGCAACCCAAGGGGCCCCGAGAACTTCCCACGCTGATTTGTTATGCACCAGTTGCAGTTTCCAAATCACTTGAAAATCAGGCACAGAACCACGGCTTGGCCAAAGGTTCTCTAAAACCTGCCAAAGACTGCTGTATGGAGTGCATGTATAAGGTAACAGATATAAGATATAAGTATAAACATGATTATGAGTACAGGAAATGAATACGAATAAATGGGGGACAGTAGGACAGCGACGGTAGGCACGTTGGTGCGCTTATGCACGCCCCTTAAAGACCTCTTAGGAATGGGGTGAGGTCAACAGTAGACAGTTGAAGGTTAAAGTTTTGGGGGTTTGGGGAAAAAACCACAGAGTCAGGTAGTGCATTCCAGGCATTGACCACTCTGTTGCTGAAGTCGTATTTTCTGCAATCGAGTTTGGAGCAGTTTACCTTAAGTTTGTATCTATTGTGTGCTTGTGTATTGTTGTGGTTGAAGCTGAAGTAGTCGTTAACAGGTAGGACATTGTAGCAGATAATTTGGTGTACTATGCTTAGGTCAGACCGAAGGTGGCGTAGTTCTAAGTTGTCTAAGCCCAAAATTTCAAGCCTGGTGGCATAAGGTATTCTGTTGCGAGCATAGCCGTATTTATTAAGAGGAGGATTTCAGGCATTTTGTTTGTGAGGCTTCTTGCGTTAAGTAGCTTGCATTTAAGGTCTGTAGTGGTGGATCTTGAGGAAGTTTGGGGCGTGCATACCTAGTTTTGGATGATGGGGGTGTGATTGTTGAGACATGGGCTGTAGGACTTACTTTTGATACAGTCAGCTTGGTAGTCAATGTATAAGTTAGTCTCTCCTTGGTCTTGACGTCTTTTAAGTTCTGAGCCGAGTTCATGGGAGCGGACACGTTGCAGTATGGTTGTCTTCTTAGACAACCTTTTCTGTTGCAGTGCCCACCCTGTGGCACATCATTCCCTCATAGATTAAATTTCCTCTCAACATAAGCTTTCCATAAGACACCAAAAACCTGGTTTTGTTGCTGAGCTCAGTGTGTGTGGTTGATCCCATATCTTGGTTATGTCGACTGTGCTGTTGATTTCACTTCAGCTCATATACTTGTTATGTATTGCTTCTCTACAGTATTTCCTGTCTTGTTTTTATTCTCTGTTAACTTCCCAGAGGCATATGTTTGAGATAGATGGCTGTATAAATTGGATAAATAAATCTCGCGCTGATGATGTTACCTAGTTGAGTAATGAAATGTCCGCGAGTAAACAACCAAGTTCAGAGAGCACCAAGGACTTCACAATAAATACATACATAAATAATTTACTTCCAAGTGATGCAGAGAGATATTGAGATGTAAGCAATGTGAGTAAAGAAGAAAGTAAATCTAAGCAAAAACAGCAGATTGCAATTTTTTAACAGTGAAGTTTGAATGTGCTTGGCACTGAATTAGCTCTTTGATATGCTTTTTATCTTTAAAACTGACATAGAGCATGCTGGCTTCTCCATCCTGGAAAAAGTTGTATTTACTGAAATTTACAGATGCATGTGGATAAGAGCATTAATTAATTTGTGTTGGATTATTGTGTAGTATCAGGGATGGTTTTCACTTACCTTCCCTACCGGTTCGCAAATGTGAGTGTGCACCTCCAAACATGCACATGGCCTCCCGTGCATGCGCTTTACTCACATGCAAGCCTTCTGCGCAGGTGCCCGGCCTCAAAAATGTGCACAAATAGGATAGCATAGAGCCAAGGCAGGTGGGCGGGACCACTCTCGATTTCCGCTACCAGTTCGGGCGAACCGGTCTGAACCGGCTGAATACCACCTCTGGTTGGTATCTAATGTCAGCGGGGGCCATCATCATTTGTTTTTCCTAAAAATATACAAGATGGTGGCAAGGCAGAAGCTACATTCCATTTCAGGAAGAAAATAGAGAATGGATAAAGATTCTTTAGATTTGTAGAAGAGGGGCTGTGATGGTTCAGTGGTTAAAGATGATGAGCTTGTCAGCTGGAAAGTTTGAGACCCAACCACCGCATGATGGGGTGAACGCCCATCCCTTGCCTCAACTCCTGCCCACCTAGCAGTTCGAAAGCATGCAAATGAGAGTAGATAAATAGGTACCACTTTGATGAGAATGTAACAGTGTTCTGTGCCCCTTGGTGTATAGTCATGCTGGCCACATGACCATGGAAGTGTCTTCAGACAACGCTGGCTCTCTCGGCTAAGAAATGGAGATGAGCATTGGATGCGACTGAACAAAGGAAACCTTTATCTTTAGATTTTTAGAATGAAAAAGCAGATGGATGGATGGATGCATGCATGCATGCATGGATGAACACATGGATGAATGCATAGATGGATAGATGGATTGATTGATCTCTGAAACATTGATTTCATGCATATATGTACATATCTATGCCAACCTAGCAGTTCAAAAGCATGCAAATGCGAGTAAATAAATAGGTACCACTTTTGTGGGAAGGTAACAGTGTTCTGTGCCCCTCGGTGTATAATCATGCTGGCACATGACTGTGGAAGTGTCTTCAGACAACACTGGCTCTCTCGGCTAAGAAACGGAGATGAGCAGTGCCTCCTAGAGTTGGATGCGACAGAACAGGGGAAACCTTTATCTTTAGATTTTTAGAATGAACAAGCGGATAGATGGATGGATGAATGCAGGGATGCAGGGATGCAGGGATGCAGGGATGGGCGGATGCAGGGATGGATGAATGCAGGGATGGACGGATGCCTGGATGGACACATGGATGAACGCATAGATGGATAGATGGATTGATCTCTGGAACATTGATATCATGCATATATGTACATGTGTATGCTGACCTAGCAGTTCGAAAGCATGCAAATACAAGTAAATAAATAGATATCACTTCGGTGGGAAGGTAAAAGTATCCTGTAAGCCTCGGCATATAGCAGGGGTGTCAAATTCAAGGCCTGCAGGCCAAATCAGGCCCATGGGGTGCTTAGATGTGGCCTGCGGGGCTGTCCTGGAAACAGCAAAGGACCGGCCCGCAGTGCCTCTGCCAGCGAAAATGGAGCTCGGGAGGACCATGCGCGCCCCTTCCAGGCTCCATTTTCGGCCGCGACAGCCTCCTGCCATCTTCTGCCAGCGAAAACGGAGCACAGGGGGCTGTGGGTGGCCCTCCCAAGCTCCATTTTTACTGGCAGAGGGCGGCAGGAGACCGTCGCAGCCGAAAAAATGGAGTTTGTGAGTCCGTTTTTGCTGGCAGCGCTCGGGCCACCACAGACGCCCCCAACATGAGTGACATCAAGCTGGCCACACCCACTCTGGCCACGCCCACCCTGGCCCCCTGAGGTCAAACACAACCCTCATGCGGCCCTCAATGAAATTGAGTTTGACACCCCTGGCATATAATCATGCTGGCCATATGACCACGGAAGTGTCTTTAGGCAATCCTGGCTCCCTCGGCTAAGAAACAGAGATGAGTAACAACCTCAGAGTCAGACACAACTGGACACGGGAAACATTTACCTTTGCCTTACGTATGGTCCACATGGATTTTTGAACTATGGTGCCTCTTTGACATGTTCACCAGTTTTCCTATGTGTATACCACACATACTTTTGAGAATGCCTTTCTTTAATAAAGATGTGTTTAACATTTCAGTTGGAAGTGTTATCTACACAAGTATGCAAATAAACAGATGTGCATATGCATATTTGCATTTTAAAGAGATTTGTGTTTCTTTTCTTTTCTTTTTTTACATGTAAGACACTGTATAATGAACAAACAGAAGGTTAAACTATCCAAATTCTCCCAGGGCATTTTTTGTATTTCTATGATGGACTTATATTTCTCCTTTAGGTTCCAGGGCACGGCGGGCTACACGCTGCCTTTCCTGTTGCACTGTTGCTGGGTCTCCTTGCAGGGAGGCAGAGTTGGCCTTGCGAAGCCAAAATGTGGGAAGCAAAGGTGGACTTAAAGAGAGGGGGTGGACTTAGCTTCTTTAAATGGAGGGGTCCTTGGTGCTCTCTGAGCTTGGTTGTTTTCTTGTAGATGTTTCATTAAATTAGGTAGCTTTATTGAATGTTGATGATACGTCTGCAAGAAAACAATCAAGCTCAGAGAGTACCAAGGATCTCACAGGCGTCATCCTCCTCCTCCTCCTCCTCCTCCTCCTCCTCCTCCTCCTCCTCCTCC
>QLTV01001800.1:325392-335590 GCA_003457575.1 Thermophis baileyi | reverse complement strand
TGAGCGAAGGAGGGGGGGGCGGGAGGGGGGGAGGGGGGGGGGGGGGAGGGGGAGGGGGAGGAAGAGGAGGAGGAGGAGGAGGAGGAGGAGGAGGAGGAGGAGGACTGTGGGCTCCTTGGTGCTCTCTGAGCTGGGTTGTTTTCTTAAAATAAATGTACCGTTGTAAATCAAGGACTACGTATATAGGAATGGATCTAAGCTGGGGATTGCCACAGGAAAATCCACTCAAAAAAAACCCCTGGCTTTTGGTACAGGTACTAAAGTATACTTTACCAAGAATAAAAAGAGCTGAATAAATATTGTGGCAGAAAACTCTTCTCAGTTTACTTAGTGAAAAAAACAACAACCCACCAGCCTTTAATTATGTCAGTTAATCTGGGAGGTGAGCAAAGAGGAGAAAGATCTACATAACCAAAATTGATTGAGTTCATTAAAAAAAAAAGCCCTTGAATGGAGACTCCAGTCGACCTATGCAGCTAATAAAACATCCTGAAAAACTTTTTTTTTTTTTGGTCACCTTAGAACACTTGATTGATTGCTTATAAGCACACTGTCAGCAAGATGTTATAATTTTTCAATAATTCCAATATAGACTTCCCCTTCAGGGGAAAATAATAATAATAATAATAATAATAATCCTGAAGAGTAGGGGGAATGAAATAATAGGGAGGGTCTGGTAATATCAGGTGAAAAGGAGGCATAATTTCCAATTTATATGCAGAACTACTATTTTGGAAAGCGTATTTTGATACTTAGGGTATGCTTCTCCCGGCTCAATTAATTTTTTTAGCCAACCCAAATTGGCTTAAACGGGGGCCTTGGTTTTTTTTCCCCTTCATGAATTCACTATTTTGGAAAACAAAAAACAACCAATTATCTTGGGTGCACTGGACTTTTCTGCTTGTTATAACTGACAGGGGACAGAGAGGATAACGCTCTGATAGATAGCAGACTAAAGGACTAATTTGCTTTGTATCTCTAGATCGGCTGCTCTTCCTGTTTGAACAGGGAAGGAATTCAAAGGAGCTTGGAAATGAAAAGAAATCATATTTGCCATCAGCAAAAGATCTGTAGGACTCCGGTGATACATTCGGTCTTGCAAGGAAAGGAAAGGAAAGGAAAGGAAAGGAAACAGTGATGGAGGGAAGGGAAGAGAAGGGAAGGGAAGGGAAGGGAAGGGAAGGAAAGGGAAGGAAAGGAAAGGAAAGGAAAGGAAAGGAAAGGAAAGGAAAGGAAAGGAAGAAGGGAGAAGGGAGAAGGGAAGGAAAGGGAGAATGGAAGGAAAGGAAGGAAAGAGGGAGAAAGGGAAGGGTAAGAGAAGGGAAGGGAAGGAGAAGGGAGGGGAAGGATAAGGGATGAAAAGGGAGAAAAGAAGGAAAGGAAAGGAAAGGAAAGGAAAGGAAAGGAAAGGAAAGGGAAAGGGAAAGGGAAAGGGAAAGGGAAAGGGAAAGGGAATGGGAATGGGAAAGGGGAGCAAATAGCTACAAATCATACATTATAACAATATAAATATCACTGACCCAGGTGGACTGGTATCTGAATATCCCGATTTTAATTTGTAATTTGAAAGGCTTGGAAGTCATGGAGTAAAACCTCTGAGAGATTTCTCAGTTTCTGTGTTTCAATAATATTTATGGGGGAGGGAGGGTAGAAAAGAAATACCAAATACACAGTTCATAAATAATGAACTACGCAATAAAGTGATTAGGTTTTGGATGCCCTATTGTGCTTTAAAAAAGTCTTTACCAGTGTTCAATTAAGACAATGATATCCTGGCAACTTCCTTGTAGCTTTGATGTCTTCTTTTATTGATGCAGTATGACAACATGTTAATGGGAAAGGTTAATCAAAGTGAACAGTCATTAAAATTGGAAATCTATACAGAAATTCTAATCACGGTTCAACTCTTAAGGAAAGAAACTCCCTTTTTCTGAGAAAGAAAGAAAGAAAGAAAGAAAGAAAGAAAGGAAGGAAGGAAGGAAGGAAGGAAGAAAGAAAGAAAGAAAGAAAGAAAGAAAGAAAGAAAGAGAAGGAAAGAAGGAAGGAAGGAAGGAAGGAAGGAAGGAAGGAAAGAGGGAGGGAAGGAAAGAAAGAAAGAAAGAAAGAAAGAAAGAAAGAAAGAAAGAAAGAACAAGTGAACAGCCATAGAAGTTGTGAATAAAACATCCATGCTAGTAAATATTGGCCGTACCTAAGTGGCAGGAGTCAATTTCCCTACTGACCTTTTGATCTCAGATTCTTTATCAGAAGCTCATATGCTTTGTTGCTGTCTTACTGGGTTTTCAAATTGTTTTCTCCTATTTTACTATATCGCATAAAATGTAGCGTGCATAACAAGAGCGTTGGCATCCATCCAGTGGTGGGATTCAAATTTTTTAACAACAGGTTCTATGGGCGTGGCTCATTTGGGGGCGTGGCTAGCTGGTCATGTGACCGGGTGGGCGTGGCTATGTGCATAGGGACTACTCAACTTCAACTCCCAGAATTCTCCAGCCAGCATAGCTGGAAGGCATAGCTGGCTGGAGAATACTGGGAGTTGAAGTCCACAAGTCTTAAAGGGAGGAGGAGGAGATAGAGGAGGAGGAGGCTGTGCGAGTGGGGAAGCTTGGAGGTTAAAGGAGGAGGGGAGAGGCGCTGAGAAAGTCAAAGCCCTCCCTCCCTCCCTCCTTCCCTCTTCTTCTTTAGCAGTCCCCCCATCCTAAGCATCCCGCCCACCTCATCCCCACCCTGTCCAGCTGGCCCGCCTCTGCTTTTTGCAAAGAAAAGAAAAGGAGGAGGGGAGGAGGAGAAAAAAGAGTCTGGGACACTAGAGAAGAAGCCCCATTGATCGGCCTCCGCATTAAACCCCCTGTGGACATTAGTGAGAGGAAGTGCATTAGGAGCTTTTAAGTCCCTGGAAGTGCGGGCGGGAAGGGGCGGGGCCAGGCAGTAGTCGGTTTTACCGGTTCTGCGAACTGCGCAGAATCATAACAACCGCTTCTCCTGAACCTGTCCGAACCGGTAGAATCCCACCCCTGCATCCATCAGTGTCCTGGAAAGTAAATTAATTCAGATGCACGAAAGCTTCAAGACACAAAAGTAGGAAGATCTGATCAAACGATCTGTATTAGGAATTTTAGATTGAAGAATAATTTTGTTCCCTGTGAACCCCTTTTAATCCTCAACATGATGGTTGCAAGCAAAGACAATACAAATCTAGCAAGGTTTGCTTATACTTCTTTCAGCCGATAATTAACAGCCAGGCAGAAACTGACAAAACCGCATCGCTCTCAAAAGAATAAACAAACAGGTAAAATCTTTCAAGACACAGAGCTTTCCTGTACACACAATTGTGACACCCCCAAAGTTCAACACACAGGCACCCACCCGAGCTGCACATCCATCCGAATAAACATTTCAAAGGGAACATTCACAGAACTCACAAAGAAACACCTTTCCTATAAGTATTGCCAAACCCCAAAACCCCAAATTGTAGCCTACTTTGTCCCAAAGGTCCTCCCCCCCCCCCGAGGCAACTGGACTTTCTGGTTTGTTTTTTTCTTTGAAGACCCAAAGGTGCTTTTTCAAGAGGCAACTGGACTTTCTGGTTGTTCTTTGAATTCAATTCAATCAGTTTCCTTTGGGGGGAGGGGAAAACACCTTTGGGACATCCATGACCTGGATGACTATGAGAATCCCCATAGACATTTCTTTGAAGGCGTTTCGCTTCTCCTCCAGGAAGCTTCTTCAGCTCTGGCTGGATGGATGGTGGGGAATCAGGGGTGGGATTTACATAATATACCAACCGGTTCGCCCAGCAGCACCAAAAATGTGCTGCTTCGCTCCCATGTGCCACATCCACGCATGCACAAAACCTTATGCGCATGCACTTGGCTCAAACGCGCTGCTTGAAAACGTCGCAGCACTCAAAGACTGCCCTCAGTGTCAGTGCTGGTGAGCTGAGCTGTTGTTCTGAGCTCTGCCGCGCGAATCAGCTGAGCTAAAAAAAGGGGGAATATAGGACAGGGAACGGCACGGGTGTGAGGGGCGTGAGGGTGGGGCCAACCAGAGGTGGTATTTGCCAGTTCTCCGAACTGCTCAAAATGGCCGGTACCGGTTCGCCCGAACCAGTCCGAACTGGCTGAATACCACCTCTGTGGGGAACGGAAGGATTTATACAAATAAGGATTTATTGCAAAGAGTATAAATCCTTCCGTTCCCCACCATCCAGTCAGAGCTGAAGAAGCTTCTTGGAGGAGAAGCGAAACGTCTTCAAAGAAAAGCCAGAAAGTCCAGTTGCCTCTTGAAAAAAACAAACACCTTTGGGACAACCATGACCTGGATGACTGAGAATCTCCATAGACCTCTAGAATAAACCTGCCTCCTTGCCAAGCAGCGTGTTGCAAAATCCCAGCTCAGAACAGGACCTCATAACCAGAGGTGGTATTCAGCCGGTTTGGACCGGTTCAGGCGAACCGGTAGTGGCCATTTTGACCAGTTCGGAGAACAGGCAAATGCCTCCTCTGGTTGGCCCTGCCCTCCCGCCCCTGCCGTTCCCTGTTCTATATTCCCTTTTTTTAAGCTCAGCTGATTCACTTGGCATAGCGGATTGCCGTGCCTCAGCTGAGCTCAACTCACCATCGCTGACACCGAGGGCATTCTTTGAGTGCTCCCACATTTTCAAGCATTGTGTGTGAGCCATGCGCATGCGCGGGAGGTTTTGCGCATGCACGGATGAGGTGCGTGCGAGCGTAGCGTGCGCGTGTGCGCTCGTGCTCACATTTTTGGTGCTTCTGGGCGAACCGGTAGATAAATTATGTGAATCCCTACCCCTGCGTCATAACACTCTTCTCACATAACCAATATCTACCTATTCATTTCACTAACTAACATTTCCCAAACCTATTAAAAAGTAAAATAGGTGCATACATTCTTCAAAAGCCAAACAAAAACGGAGGAAGACACATGGTCTTTCGGAGATGATCTTCATCCTTTTCACACCGTAACAAAGAGGTCACTTGCTTTTAGTGTCGTGCAGTTGTGAATATTGTCTAAACCAAAGCTTAGGTCCTCAACTTCCAGGTTGTGGCCCGGTACCGGGCCACGGTCTGTTCGAAACTGGGCCGTGCAAGCGGCGAGTGAGTGGTTGGGGACCGCTGGTTTTAAGCATGTAAGAGTCATGTTGATAATGCAAGGAGAGGACCTCAACGATCAAAAGATTCCTGCCCTGATTTGGGGGAATTAAACTCAATCAGATGCCTTCTGCCTGGATAAGGCTACTGTGTTTGTATAAAATTTGAATGAAGGAATGAATGAGTGAATGAGTGAATGAGTGAATGAGTGAATGAGTGAATGAGTGAATGAATCAATGAGTGAATCAATGAGTGAGTGAATCAATGAGGAGACTAAAACATATGAAGAACGGTTACAGGAACTGAGCATGGATAGTCTAGTGAAGAGAAGGACCAGGGGATACATAATAACAGCCTTCCAATATCTGAGGGGCTGCCACAGAGAGAAGGAGGTCAACCTATTTTCCAAGGCACCTGAAGGCCAGACAAGGAATAATGGATGGAAACTGATCAAGGAGAGATTCAACCTAGAAATAAGGAGAAATTTTCTGACAGTGAGAGCAATCAACCAGTGGAACAGAAGTTGCCTTCGGAAGTTGTGGGAACTTCGTCACTGGTGGTTTTCAAGAAGAGATTGACAGAAATGGTGTAGGGTCTCCTGCTTGGGCAGGGGGTTGGACTAGATGACCTACAAGTTCCCTTCCAACTCTGTTAATCTGCAATCTGCAATCTGTATGTATGTATGTATGTATGTATGGGCATACTCTTTACATTGAAGGAAGTAGATAGGGCTGGTTGGGGTTTTTTGGGGGTGGGGTGAGGATCTTTACTGCCATCCAGTGGTTGACCAGAGTTTTACTACTCAGGTATGGTAGCCTTAATAAAGGAGGCTTATTGTGCCTATTTGAATAGTATTGAAATGTTCATTTCTATCTGGAGCTTTGGAAAGAAAGTATGTGATGGGTATCATCAGAACTCTGTTTCTCTATCCATCAGCAGTTTCCCTGTCTGAAAACGAAGCGGAATAAGACTAAATTTGGTGTGATGGGAAAAGAAAAACTCGACTAAAAATAGACGAGATGGGATTGGGAGCTGCAGAGGGAAAAAACATCCAGAAACAATAATAATAAATATACCCCCATAGAATAATCAGTCAGGCAATAGTTTGAAATACTAACAACTGTTTTATTCTAAGCCATGTCATGTCCCCATCTCCTTCCCAGTAATGGAATCCTGGGCATTGTGAAGGCAGCCTGCTGCCTGCTTTCGAATGAACACACAAACTTAACACTGACACACACAGAAAAGCAGAAACAATCTGGGGAGGGACGGGCCCACAGAAGCCTCAGAGTTATTATATTGTGACCTGACAGCAGAAAAACCATAAAATGTAAACCTTTCTGTATTGTGGATTATATTTGAGTGAAAATAAAAATTACTGACCCCAATAGCCCTGAAAGAATAGGAGAGAGACAGGGTGGTATTCAGCCGGTTCGCACCGGTTCAGGCCAACCGGTAGTAGCGCTATGCCGTCCTATTTAGGCACATTTTGAAGCCGTGCGCATGCATGCAAGCCGCGCGCACGAGCAAAGTGCATGCGTGGAATGCCGCGCTCGCGCGCTCACATTTCCGAACTGGTAGGGAAAGTAAGTGAATACCACCTCTGGAGAGAGATAAATAAAAACCATACTAAGCTTTCTAAAAGACGTGTGAAGAAGGTCTAGTACCTAAAGGGTAGAAGAGAAGATCATTTATAGAATGAAAAAAAAATCAAGGAAGTATTAGGAAGTCCTAGACCAGTGATGGCGAACCCTTTTTGGCTCGGGTGCCAAAAAGGTGCATGCGCGCCCACACCCATAATGCAATGCCCTCCCCTGTGCATGTGCACAACCCCCCCACTACCCCCCGAGGCGAACCTACTTTTGCTCAGGTGCCAAAAGGGTGCACGTGCATGTGATAGCGCACATGCATGTGCCCACACCCATAATGCAATGCCCTCCCCCCGTGCATGTATGCACCATCACATGCTGCTCCCCCCCCATGCATGCGCACAGGCCTCACTGAAGCCGCCGGACTTCCGGTAGTCCCGTTGGGCTGTTTTTCACTCTCCCCAGGGTTCAGGAAAGCCTCCTGAAGCCTGAGAAGAGTGAAAAACAGCCAAACAGGCCAACCGGAAGTTTGGAAATGAACTTCCGGTTGGGCCGTTGGGCCGTTTTTCCCCATCCCCAGGGTTCAGGAGGCTTTCCTGAAACCTGGGACGAGCGAAAATGGCCGAAAAGAGGGCCAAAAATCAGCTGGCCAGCACGCGCATGCACGCTGGAGCTGACATAGGGCAATGTCTCACGTGCCCTCAGATATGGCTCCATGTGCCACCTGTGGCACACGTGCCATAGGTTCGCCATCACTGTCCTAGACTTTGTAAAACTGTAGGGTTCTTGGTGCTAGTACAGATTAACAGAGTTGGAAGGGACCTTGTAGGTCATCTAGTCCAACCCCCGCCAAAAGCAGGAGACCCTACACCATTTCTGACAGATGGCAGTCCAGTCTCTTCTTGAAAGCCTCCAGTGGTGAAGCTCCCACAACTTCTGAAGGCAACTTCTGTTCCATTGGTTGATTGCTCTCACTGTCAGAAAATTTCTCTGTCAGGGTTAGCAAGCAAAACTCCAAGGCAAGTGGATTCCTCAAAAGGTAGCTTTATTGGAAATATCATATTGGCACATATCTGGTGAAAACCGACTCTGAGGGTTCCCGCAGTTTTCACCTAATTAAAAGCAACAGTTTTTTTTCCCCACTTTCTCAAACCAATCAGTCACATGGTCCAATCACGGCTCCGTCCGGTAACATCACTCCTCCTTCCAGGGACCAGGTGTGAGAATGTCCTTGGTTCTCAAGAGAAAGTATTTTGTTTTGGCTACAAAGTCCCAACTACCTCAATTCCCCCCTCCCTATCCCTCAGCTCCAGTGTGGCAGCACTGAAGCTCCAAGATGGCTCCGGGCAGGTCAGCTTCAGGGTTGGCATTCTCCTTATTTCCAGGTTGAATCGCTCCTTGTTCAGTTTCCATCCATTATTCCTTGTCTGGCCTTCAGGTGCCTTGGAGAATAGCTCTCTGAATGCGGTTGTTTTCTGCAGCATGCTAACACAGATGCTGGCCACATGACCATGGAAGCATCTTCGGACAACGCTGGCTTCCTCAGCTAAGAAACAGAGATGAACACCACCCTCTAGAGTTTGGACACGACTGGACAGGGGAATCCTCTACCTTTAGTCTAACAAACAGAAGGACTAGGGTTGACACGATAGCAGTCTCCCACTACTTCAGAGGCTATCACAGGGAAGAGGGGATTGAAACAATGGGTGGAAGCTCATCAGAAGGAGATCCAACCTAGAAATGAGGGGGAATTTCCTGCCAGTCAGAATGATTGAGCGATGGAGCAGCTTACCTTCAGAAATTGTGGGTGCACAGTGGTGGGATTCAAAATTTGTTACTACCGGTTCTGTGGGTATGGCTTGGTGGCTGGGGCGTGGCTTGGTGGGCATGGCTTGGTAGGAGTGGCAGGAGAAGGATATTGCAAAATCTCCATTCCCTCCCAACTCCAGGGGAAAGATACTGCAAAATCTCCATTCCCTCCCCACTCCAGGGGAAGGATACTGTAAAATCCCCATTCCCTCCCCACTCCAGGGGTAGGATACTGCAAAATCTCCATTCCACCCCACTCCAGGGGAAGGATACTGCAAAATCTCCATTCCACCCCACTACAGGGAAAGGATACTGCAAAATCCCCATTCCCTCCCCACTCCTGGGGGAAGGATACTGCAAAATCTCCATTCCCACCCCACTCCAGGGGAAGGATCAGCGGTGAAATCTACTTACCTTCCATACCGGTTTGGAAGTGCACACTTTGCGCGTGCTTTTTCACCCTCTGCCCATGGGCAAAATGCTTTGTGCATGCGCAGAGGGTTAAAAACAAAAAAATGGTGATGTCCGGGCATGTGGGCGGAATCTCGCGCTGCTGCCGCTACCAGTTCTCCGAACCATCGGCAGCCACCACTACCGGTACACCCGGACCGGGCTGAACCGGTAGCATTTCACCCCTGGGAAGGATACTGCAAAATCTCCATTCCCTTCCCACTCCAGGGGAAGGATACTGCAAAATCCATGGAAGATGAAGTTCGAATTAAAATAAAATAACATTTTTTTAATATAAATAAATAAAAATTCCACTACCGGTTCGCCAGAACCAGTCAGAACCGGCTGGATACCACCTCTGGTGCTCCATCATGGAGGTTTGCAAGAAAAGATTGGGCAGACTTTTGTCTGAGATGGTATAAGGTGCCCTGTTTTGGGAAGGGGGTTAGACTAGTGCTGTCCTTTCCAGACCTATGATTCTATCATTCTATAAAGCCTTATAGGTAAGAACTACTTTGAATTGCAACATGATGCCAAAATATTTGGAGGATGGGGACCAACAAAAAAAAACCCTTCAGGATGATAGGTTCGACCAGTCACATGATTTAAAAAAAACCAATCATCTCAGATGTTTTCATGTGGTCACCAGAAGCTGAGCTGGATTCAACGGAAACTTTCCTTTTAGCTTAGTGATATTGTTTGCTTTGTCATTATTATATATTGTTTTGGTAATAATTAACCTATTGAAATCAATGAATTGTAATTTAGTAATTGAAGTCTCATTCATTCTCGTAGGTCTCTGGATGAAATCCAGCTGTAACAAGAGCAATATTGATGATCTTGCAAGGCAGTCAAGAGGCAATCTTGCAATGGAAAATAATTGCTTTCATTCTTGGAGGCACAATAACAACAAGAGATTGGGCAGAATGAAGCAGAAAATGAAAAAAATAATAATAATCAAATTCAGATAATGGTTCTTTTCTCTGCTCATTGAAGGTAAAAGACCAGGTAAAGACCAGGTAGGATGGTCTGGCCCATTTTTTCTTCTAACATTTCTCCTTCTCCTTCTCCTTCTCCTTTTCCTTCTTCTTCTTTCTCCTTCTCCTTCTCCTTCTCCTCCTCCTCCTCCCCCCTCCTCCTCCTCCTCCTCCTCCTTCTCCTTCTTCCTCTTCCTCTCCTGAAAGAGAGCCACACTGGACTCCGATCAAACGATTCCCCCCCCCCCCCCCCCGGCCCAGC
>QLTV01001800.1:243708-255764 GCA_003457575.1 Thermophis baileyi | reverse complement strand
CATCCATCCATCCATCCATCCATCCATCCATCCATCCATCCATCCATCCATCCATCCATCCATCCATCTATCTATCTATCTATCTATCTATCTATCTATCTATCTATCTATCTATCTATCTTCTACTCGCTCTCTCCTCTCTCTGTTTCTCTTTCTCTTTAGCTGGATTTAGGTGTTGCCACCTGTCTATACTACAGAGGGGTTTGATGGGGAAGCGTAGGTTGCAGATGGCTGCAGATGGGCTGACGCACACACCTCCCAAATCCCAACTGCACATGGTGCAGAGTGCACGTCTTGTGTGCTGATTGATCGCTCCGACTTCCTGTTCTGTGATTTGCTGTTTGAGCACCCCATAGCCAGAATGTTAACATTTGCAGATGTATAAATGCAACAGCTGTGAACAGCAGATGCAAATGGGCCCTGTTGTGCAGTGACAGAGAAGTCTAATCCAGACTTTACACACACACACACACACCTCCATCAGCTGTGTTCAGTAAAACGATGTCCTTTATGAAACAATTTTGCAAAATTCCTTGCCCTGCAGTTAATTTAAAAAATAATTTGAGTTTTTTTTAATTTGTTTATTAGACTTTTTAACATTAAAAAGAAAAACATTTCATATCCAATTTTCTCAATCCTAAGACATCGACGTCTGTTTGGTTATCTTCATACATATTTTCCATCTCGTTTACATTGTATATAATATTCATATTTACATTTACATTTCCCCTAAATTAAAATTACATACATATAATATAAACCTATTTATTATTTCTATTTTCTAACCAATAATACCATTTTTCCCATACCATATAATATTCCTTATCCTCTCTATCCTGCAGTTCTAGAGTCAGTTTAACCATCTCCTCACAATCCATTACTTTCTTAATAATCATATTTTCTGAAGGGCTACTTTCTAGTTTCCAATTCTGCGCGTAAGCTATTCTTGCTGCCGTCAGTTTATGTATTATAATGTATTGCATTTCTTTTGCCCAGGTTCCTCTAAGTATGCCTAGTAAAAACATCTCCGGTTTAAATTCAGTTTTGGATCCTGTTATTTCTTGCAGCCAACTCCTTATTTTACTCCAATATTTTCTTGCTTCAGGGCAAGACCACCACATATGAAAGTAAGAGCCTTGTTCATGCTTACATTTCCAACATCTGGGACTCAAATTTGGGTATATTTTTTGCCAATCTTGCCGGTGCTAGATGCCAAACATTTTATATAAGTTTTCTTTATATGAAGCCGACATTGTTCATTTATAATTTTTTGTCCATAGTTTTTCCCAATCCTCCAATTGAATATTATAGCAAAAATTCCTTGCCCACACTTTCAACTTTCCTTTTACTACCTCCTCTTCCCTGTCAATTTTTAATAAATAATTATACATTTTAGATATAAATTTCTCCTCCGTTCCTAGGAGGATTTTATCTATTGGTTGTTGTTCCCTATCTATACCGAATTCTTCTATATCTGTTGTGGCCCACCAGCAACCCGTGCAGCTGGTTGCGGACTCCGACAGTGAAGAGGCTGTTGTGGTGATGCGCCAGTGGCCTGTGCAGCTGGTACCTGAGTCGACCAGTGAGGAGATTGGTGGGGACTCGGTGCCAGAGGCAGAGATGCAGCCAGGGCCTTCAGAACCTCCAGAAGCTCCCATCACTGACGAGGAAGAAGAGGAGGAGCCTATTCTGAATGCACAGGCACGCAGAACTGTCAAGAGGCAGGAATGGTTCCTCAGGAGGAGGTCTCCTCAGGAGTAAGGCTTGGGGCTAATTGGCCTCCTTAGCCTATTTAAGTAGTGACCACGCTCAACCACGTTACAGGAAACAACTCCATTCAATCCACGTATTGCTTTGGTTGTTTGAAACTCCTGTCCGGCTCTTGATTCAAATCAGCATTACTTTTCCTGCTCATTGGGCTTTCTGCCAACTTCAGTAAGTTCTCGTGGCTATTATCAATTAAGCCTAATTTGTTGGACTTCTTGGATTCTTTGTGCTTGGACTCTTGCCAACTGTTAAGACGTTAATTAACAGTTGGTGCACCGAAAGGACTTCTTTATGATTTCATGGACTTTAACAAACACGACTGCTAAGAGAGCATTAGTAGTTTAAAGAGTATTAAACAAGGTTTGTTTGTACGTTGCTTGTGTTGTTTTTCTCGGTTCGGCAGCTGGGACAGAACAATATCCTTTTTATATCTTGTCTGTAGTTGTAGGTACGGCCACCAATCAATAATTATTCCCTGATCTCTCAATTGTTAGGTTGTCTTCAACTCTCCTTGATTATCCAACAGTTGATCGTACCTTCTCATTTTATTTACTTCTAGTGTATTTGGATAGGTCATGGCCTCCATTGTGGATAACCACCCTGGTATCCTATTACAATGTTTTTTTCCTAATTTTCCTCCAGACTTGCAGTAACGCGCCTCTAATTAAATGGTTTTGAAAGTGTGTATGTTTTATATTCTTTTTCTCCCACAAATATGCGTGCCACCCCATTTGCAAATCGTGTCCTTCTAGTGTAAGTATTCTTTTATTATTTTAAGTTATCCATTCTTTAATCCACATTAATATTGCTGATTGATAATACAGCTCCCAATCTGGGTGTCCGAAGCCACCTCTAACTCGACTGTCCTGTAACAATTTAAGTTTTATTCTAGGTTTTCTCCCTGCCCATACAAATTTAGTTATTATTTTATTTAATTCACCAAAGAATTTTTGATCTAGTTTTATGGGAATCGTTTGGAATAAAAATAGCCATCTTGGAAGTATATTCATTTTAATAGAAGCTATTTTCCCCACTAGTGATAATTGTAGCTTCCCCCATTGCTCCAGATCTTGTTTTGTTTTTTGCAATAATTTTTTTGTAATTATCCTCCTTTATTGTTGAGCATCTTGCGGTCATCCAAATTCCTAAGTATTTAACTTTTTTTACTATTTGCAATCTAGTTTTCTCGGCCAGTTCTTTTTCCTGATTTGTCGTAAGATTTTTGGCTAGTATTTTAATCTTATCCTTATTAATTTTAAGTCCCGCCACCTTACCAAATTCTTCTATTTCGTTCAATAATTTCATTCCTGATTCTATTGGGTTTTCTATGAAAAATACGAAATAATCTGCAAAAGCCTGGGTTTTATATTCCTCCCTTCTTATCCTAATTCCCTTTATATCCTCTTTTTGTCTAACCTGTTTTAATAATACCTCTATTGAAAGTAGGAAAATTAGAGGTGACAGCAGACATCCCTGTCTTACTCCCTTGGCAATATTCCATATTTTTCGGAGTATAAGATGCACCTTTTTACTCCCCAAAAGAGGGTGAAAACTTGGGTGCGTCTTATACACCGAATGTAGCCCCACCCAGCCACCCCCACCCTTTGGCCTCTGCCTCCCAGCAATTTACCTCCTTGCAGCAAACAGTGCAGAGCCTGATTAGCAGAAGCAACTGATTATCGGCCTCCCGACCATCAGCTGAGAGGCTGCAGGCAGGTGCTAAAATGAAAGTGAAACTAGAACTGCAAGTAGGATCAATAACTATAAATGCAAATAGAATGTTAAAATTATTAGACTTATTTTTTAAAGACTGCTTTATTATTGTTCTAGACAACTTAACAAAATGAAGAAGCTTTTTAAAATAAATGCTTGATCTGAAGAGGCCCAGTGCTATTGTATCTTCTTTTAAATAGAAGAGAATAATGTATACTTCCCGAAAGCCACATCAATTTTAACAGCATCTGTACAAGTAATAATCTGAAATGTAACAGTGTCCTGTTGTAGTATTAAGATAAGGCAGCTGAGTTAAACCCTGACTTAGTCATGTTTGGAGTAGATCTATTTAAATAATTGGGAGGAGTTAGTCTGATTACATTTAAGAAAACTTTCTGGCATTAATACACTGCCATAATGTACATTTCTCCAATTCTTTGCTATTTCTATGGGTCAGGCACACATGCACAGAAATACACAGCAAACAGTGTATATCATCTGTACTGTTTGCTGTTTGCTGGGAGGCAAATTGCTGGGAGGCAGAGGCAGATTTTTTTCCCCTTGTTTTCCTCCCCCAAAACTAAGGTGCGTCTTATACTCTGGTGTGTCTTATGCTCTGAAAAATACAGTAACTTTTCCGTAAAATCTCCATTCACTATCACACTGGCATTTTGTGTCAAGTATATTGCTGCTATCATTTTCTCAAAATTTGAACCAAATTTCATATTTCGTATTTGTTGAATAAAAAATTCCCAATTTAGATTATCAAAGGCTTTCTGCGCGTCTAGAAAGATCAGCGCTGCTTGTTTCTCCCTATGTATCTCATAGTATTCTAATACATTTAATACTATCCTAGTATTATTTCTGATTTGCCTATGGGGTAAAAAGCCATTTTGATCTATATGGATTATTTTATTCAATATTTTTTTTCATCCTTTCTGCCACAATCGTCATAAATATTTTATAGTTGGCATCTAGCAAGGAAATAGGTCTATAATTTTTAATTTGTTTATTATCAGTGTCTTCTTTATGGATCAAGGTAATGTAAGCTTCGGCCCAAGATTTCGGCAATTTCGCTTGCAATAGTGTCTCATTGTATACTTCCAACATTAAAGGTTCCACTGTTTCATACATCATTTTATAAAATTCTCCTGGAATTCCATCTGGTCTTGGTGATTTGTTGCTTTTCTGTTTCAATACTGCCTGCTTCAATTCTGTTTGAGTTATTTCCTTATTTAACATTTCTCTACTTTCCTCCTCTATTGGGGGTAAGCCTTTTCCTTTCAGATATGTTTCAATTTCCTCCTTCCTTATTCTATCTTCTCCGTATAATTCCTTAAAATAATTTCGTATAATCTTTTTTTCCCCTTCTATCTGGTGCTGGAGGTTTCCATTCTTATCCTCTAATTGATGTATTAATTTTTTCCCTTTTTCTTTTTTCAGCTTATAAGCTAACCATCTACCTGGTTTGTTCGCTTGTTCAAAAAAGTTTTGTCTTGCTAGTCTTATTTTCCTTGCATTATCATCTTGCTCTATCAAATTTATTTTCTGTCTCACTAGATCCTTTTCCCCTTTAATTTTTTCATTCTGTGGGTCATTTTGTAATGCTATTTCTAATTTTTTTAGAGCTTCCTGTAATGTCTTTTGATTTTTCCATTTTTCTTTATTTCTTCGGGCTAAATATGCTATCGTTATCCCACATAGATACGCTTTTGCAGTATCCCATAAATTTTGCAGTGTTGTATCTTGATTTTTATTTTCTTTGAGAAACATTTCCATTTCTTTCTTAATCAGCTGAGTATATTCTTTTTCTTTCAGGACCTGTGTGTTTAACATCCATCGTCTATTTTTCCTTTTTTGACCTTTCCAAGTTATTTTTAATGGATTATGATCTGCCCATTCATTGGGTATAATTTCTATTGAGTTTATGTTGTTTTCTATTTCCCTATTCATCCAGACCATGTCTATCCTGGACCATGATTTGTGTGGGTTAGAGTAAAAAGTATATTCCTTTTCTTCTGGGTTTAGTTCTCTCCAGCAGTCTCTCAAATTTAGTTCGTGGCTCATCTCAAAAAAAGATTTTGGTAGGATTTTCCCCCCCTTATTTTGCTTATTGCTTCTATAATCTTTTTTAATGTCTACAACTGCATTAAAATCCCCCAGTAAACAGATATTCTCCATTTCTGTCTCTATTATTTTTTCATGTAATTTAGTATAAAATTTCTTCTGGTTTTCATTTAATCACCACTAATAACACCTGCATTTGTTGTATCTTAACCTCAATCATTAATATTCTTCCATTATCATCAGCATAGACCTTTCTTGCTTCTATCTCTCTTTTAATATATACACCTATCCCTCTCTTTTTTTGTCTGCCAATGCAATACACTTTGCCTAATTTCTCTTGTTCTAAGTATTTTTCATATTGTTTTTTAATATGGACCTCCTGCAGACATATTATGTCTGCCTTTTGTTTCTTTAACTTTGTGTATATTCTTTTTCTTTTAATGGGGGAGTTTAATCCATTTATGTTCATTGTAAGTAATCTGACCGTTTCTTCCATTTTATTGTCTATGCGTTTGTCTTCTATTTATTCTATTCTCTTTCTGTGCTCTTGTTCTTATCCCCTCCGGTTCGTGGTGTTCTATTTCCTCTTTACTTTTCTCTTCTTGTTCAGACTCTTTTTCCTCCGATTGTTGCTCCTCTTGACTTCTGCTTTCCAGTTCTTCTTCTTCTTCTATTCCTATAAGTTGATCATAACATTCTTGCGCCTTGTCTAAGTTATCTATTTTAATCTTCTTCCCCTGCCATGTTATGAGCATTCCTTCCAGCAAAAGCCATCTAAATAATATATTCTGTTTATTCAGTTGCGTAGTCAAGAAGCAATAGTCTCTCCTATGTTCTCTTACCCGTCTCGGTACCTGCTTCAGTGTCAGAATATCTTTATCTTTGTATGCCATTGCTTCCTCTCTTGTTGCTTTATATATTTCATTTCGCATTTCTTTCTTCGCAAATCGAATATGTATTTCTCTTGGCAATTTATGGCGTCTGGCATAATTCGTGTGTACTCTATATATTTCGTCTATTCCATTTTGAACCTCCTGTCTATCTCTTTGTAATACTCCTGCTATTAGTTCCGACATTATCATTCCCAAGTCCTCATCCCTATTCTCCATTACATTTTGAAATCGTAAATAAAAGGCAGCCCGATCCATTTCCAAGTGGATAATTGATTCTTCTAATTCTTTATTCATCACTATTAACTTTTGATCTACTGTTTCAAGCTTCTTTTCTGTCTGCTCCATCCTGGTTTCTACTATTTTTATTTTTTGTTCATTTTTTTCTATTGTTTGCTGTATTGTACCTATTCTATTATCAATTTTATGTATATCTTCTTTCATCTCTTTGTGGTGTTTATCCATCTTCTCCTGCATTTTCATCATTGTCTCTTGTATTGCAAGCAAAGTTGCCTGCATCATCTGCATGTTTGTCGGATTGCTTGATTTTTCAGCACTGAACATGCCTTCTATAGATCTTTGACCTGAGGGGGACGCCGTTGTCAGTGTCGGATTAGATGCAGTTTTTCCCCCAATTTTTTGGATGGTTGTTGTAGTTGACATTCTTAGTATATTGTAAAGATCTTTCCACTCTACCATCCACCAAATATTTATTATATTTAATATTCTACTGTCTTTTCAGGGGTTTGTCTTGATGTTTAAATTTAATATTAGGACTTGATGTTAATTTCAGTTAATCTGTCAGTTAATTTATCTATTCACCAAAATTTAACAGACTATTTCCAAATTGATTCAATCTAATACATATAAATAACTAATTATAAATAAGTAATAGCTGAGTAGTATATACCAAAATAATAATTCAATAATTCAATCTCAAATCAATAGCTAGTTATAAATAATAATAAATCTCTAATATATGATACGCATTTACATGCTATACTACAGTAATATCCTATAAAGATCCCCCCAATGATCTCGAAAATTACAAAATCCTTTAAAGTTTTCTTCAAGTATTCAATTCAATTCAATATCATTATGTCTTAGTTCTTATGTTTTATTTAAACAGTCAATCTCCAGTCTTTATATTTTTATAGTCTCCACAATTCAGCTTCTACTATTCTTGTAATGTATATATCACCATAGTTATATTCATATCGATTGCTACACGTTATAATTATTACCGTCCACCACTCTTTCTATGTTGACCACACAAATGTTTCTGTCCTTTCTTTTCAATCTTTTCAATCTTTCGATCTCCGTTTTCTAATATACTTTGCCTTCTTTTCACAATGTCCTTTCCCTTCTTTAATTAGTTCCCACATACCGATCTTCAACCAGCCAGTTCTATGTCCAACGTCAAAATTCTAAGTCCAATATCAAAAGTTTATATCCAACATACAGAGCCCATCTGGAGCTGCTTTACTTCTCTTCTTTTCACCACTTTCTCCCATTTCTCCTCCTTTAACTTCCACACTTCTATCACTATTCTCAATCTTCTTTCCCTTCCTCTGTTTCTCCAATCCTCCATTCATCTTATAAGGTGTCTTCTTTCCTTCTCTGATCACGCTCCCACCGCTGGGTTGCTGCTATCTCCGGGATTTCCTCCCTCTCCACCGAGACTCACTTTTTCCACCGTTGATTTCTCCGGATCACCTTCCTCCACCAATATTTTCTTTTTACGGCACAGGGTTTCTCCAATTTGTCGATGTCTCAGTCTATAAGTTCAAATTCTTCCTTCCACTGCTTGGCCTGGCTGTCACGACTACAAGTCTGCCATCATGCCGATGACAGTGCTCTTTTCGCACTGGGTTTGTAGAGTTCCTCTTCATTGCATCGGGTGGTTGCCATCCGCTTCGATACCCCTCGAGTTTCCCCACTACTCCATTAACCCCTCTTGGGTCAATGTGCCCTAAAAGGCCCCCGGGCCGAAAAAGCCAAATTCATGGAGCAGAGCTCCGCTCACCCTCCTCTGCCCGTCATGATGACACCGCCGGGGAAAAAAAATTGAGTTGAAGCCACATTAGGAACGGAAAAGAGTTGCTACCATTACTCACAGGGAAGCTGACCCCAGATGAATTTTGGGTTTTCCTGGAATAAACCTTCCCTCTGACATCAGCAGATTACAAAAAAAGATGTGGAGACTTTGGAAAAAGTGCAGAGAAGAGCAACCAATATGATTAAAGGCCTGGTGACTAAAACACATGAAGAATGACTGCAGGATTTGGGTTTGGCTAATCTAGAGAAAAGGACTAGGGGGGACATGATAGCAGTCTTCCAGTATTTGAGGGGATGCCACAAAGAAGAGGTGGGTCAACTTATTTTCCAAAGCACCAGAAAATAAGACAATGGATGCAATGGATGGAAACTAATCAAGAAGAGAGGCAACCTGGAATTAAGGAGAAACTTCCTAACAGTGAGAACAATTAACTAGTGGAACAGCTTGCCTCCAGAAATTGTGGGTGCTCCATTATTGGAGGTTTTTAAGAAGAGATTGGACAGCCATTTGTCTGAAATTGTATAAGGTCTCCTGTTTGAGTGGGGGTTGGACTAGAAGACCTCCAAGATCCCTTCCAGCTCTGTTCTGATTGATTGAAATGCCACATGAAGTTTCATCACTGGAGGTTTTTAAGAAGAGATTGGACAACAATTTGTCTGAAATGGTATAGGGTTTCCTGCTTGAGCAGGGGGTTGGACTAGAAGACCTCCAAGGTCCCTTCCAGCTCTATTCTAATTGAATTAGATATGCAAGGATTATATCCCAGTTTGGATTCCCCCCCTCCCAGTTACAAAGTCTATCTCAATGGCAGGACAGCTGAAATGAGAAACATTTATAGAACTTTGAGTTAATCTTTTTGAAATATACCAACCAAAGGAAGCTTGCTAAAGGCAGGATGCTAGAATTCTAATAATAAGGCCAAGAACAACCAGTCTGGAAGTCAACTAATGTTGGGACCAGAAGAGTTTCTGTAGGGAGGCAGTAGAAAATAGGCCTGGTCTCTAGTCACTTTTTCAAGTTAAATCAGACTACAGGTAATTCTTGAGTTACAACAGTTTGTTTAATGACCATTCAAAGTTACAACCACCTATGACCGTTTTTCACCCTTATGACCATTGCAGCATTCCTCCCCCACAGTCATGTGATCACAATTCGGATGCTTGGTAACTGACTCATATTTATGACGGTTGCAGTGTCCTGGGCTCATGTGATCCCCTTTTGCGACCTTCTGACAAACAAACTCAATGGGGAAGCCAGATTCACTTAACAACTGTGTTACTAGCTTAACAACTGCAGTGATTTTGCTTGATAACTCTGGAAAGAAAGTTCATAAAATGGGGGGGGAGAGAATTTCACTTAACAAATGTCTTGCTTAACGACAGAAATTTGGGGCTCCATTTGCTTGCAAGTTGAGGACTTCCTATAGTTAGATTGGTCAATGGGATATGCAACATGCCCTATTGGGTTGATTGAGTAAGAAAGGTTGAGATGGTTGAGATGAGACAATTCCTTAGGTATCCTGGTCCCATTCCATGCTTGTCCAAGCTCTGTAGTCCATGTGAAGAATAGTCCATGAGAACCCAGCAGAACCCAACAGACATACCCAATAAAGCCCTTCTGACAACCCCTGTTGCTTTCTTGCTTTTGAATATGACAGCTGGGAAAAGTAATATGAAATCACTAGCTGATATATCTCATTTCTATCAATAGTCATAAATTCCGTGACAGAATGTGAACCCTGATTATGATTCCCACCTTTATTTCTATCCCGCCTTTATTATTTTTACAAATAACACAGTGAACATATCCAACATATTCCTCCTCCTATTTTCCCCACAACAACAATCCTGTGAGGTGAGCTGGGCTGGGAAAGAGAAGCAACCTAGAACTAAGGAGAAATTTCCTGACGGTTAGAACAATAAATCTGTGGAACAACTTGCCTCCAGAAGTTGTGAATGCTCCAACACTGGAAGTTTTAAAGAAGAGATTGGATAACCATTTGTCTGAAGTGGTGTAGGGTTTCCTGCCTAAGCAGGGAGTTGGACTAGAAGACCTCCAAGCTCCCTTCCAACTCTGTTATTCTGTTTTCTGTTTTCTTAGACACAAAAGCCAGCTGGGTGACTTTGGGTCAATCACCAGGAGACTGTGAGTTCTAGTGCTGCCTTAGGCATGAAAGCCAGCTGGGTGACTTTGGGCCAATCACCAGGAGACGGNGAGATATTGGAACACTGCTATCATGTCACCCCTGGTCCTTCTTTTCACTAGACTAGACATACCCAGTTCCAGCAACCGTTCTTCATATGTTTTAGCCTCCAGTCCCCTAATCATCTTTGTTGCTCTTCTCTGCACTCTTTCTAGAGTCTCCACATCTTTTTTACATCGTGGCGACCATGTAGGCGGGACTAGAACTCACCGTCTCCTGGTGATTGGCTCAAAGTTACCCAGCTGGCTTTTGTGTCTAAGGCGGGACTAGAACTCACCGTCTCCTGGTGATTGGCTCAAAGTCACCCAGCTGGCTTTCATGGCTAAGGTGGGACTTGAATTCACTGTCCCCCATTTTTTAGCCTGGAGCCTTAACCAGTAGACCAAACTGGCTCTCTACAAATTTTATCCACAATTCCTGATATTTGGCAGTGTCTGATTCCTGTGGGACACTTAGATGCTGCAGGAGACCTTGTATTCTGAGTGGGGTGTTTGAAAAAAAGAATCACTAAAGAGACAATTCTCAATTGCACACCTTATCAATAATTGTAGGGGCTATCTTGATTCATTCCAAAGGAAAACATCAGTCTTTTTTTTTCTTTTTTCTTTTTTCTTTTCCTTCTCTTTTCCTTTTCCTTCTCCATTCTTCCACTGACTGCATCAGCCAACAATGGATTTCTAAGAACCCCTGGGGGTGGGGGGGCAGGGGCGTGTAGGTTAAGAATCAGTATTTTTTTATTCCTTGATTCTAGCAACAGTAAGCAAAATTGCAAGAATAAATAGGAATACATAATGGCAGTGAACTCACTTCTCTTCAGCAGTTGTAATCTTTTTTCCAGCTGTCAGGGAGGTGATAAATTCAGCTATAACAGCTCAAAAGCCCATTCAGATGGGAATTATAAAATGCATAAAACTTTACTGTTAGCCATATGTAAGTTGTTTGTCTTGGTGGTATATCTAATTCCAAATGAAGTTATACTGAATATTACATATTGGCGTTATAGGGATAGTTTTTACAGGAACAAAAAAAAAAAATTCAGAGAGAATGAGCAATGATTACATTTCCAGTGTTTTCTAAAATGTAGCGGTGAATAAAACCATAGAAGAATATAGATACTGGGGGTCCTTGGCGCTCTCCGAGCTTGGTGGTTTTCTTGCAGACATTTAATTACCAAACTAGGTAACATCATCAGTGCACTGATGATGTTACCTTGTTTGGTAATGAAACATCTGCAAGAAAACCATCAAGCTCACAGAGTACTGAGGACACCACAGTTTTCCTCCTCCTCCTCCTCCTCCTCCTCCTCCTCCCCCCCCCCCCCCCCCCCCCCCCCCCCCTCCCCTCCCCCGCGGGGGGG
>QLTV01001800.1:225742-239150 GCA_003457575.1 Thermophis baileyi | reverse complement strand
GCTTGGCAGCCCAGGTGGAAAGGATGCCAGACCATCGCACCCCCAAACAGCTCCTCTATGGTGAGCTGTCTCAAGGAAAGCGATCGCACGGGGGACAAAGGACGCGATACAAAGACACGTTGAAAGCCTCCTTCAAGTCCTTGGATATCGACACCACCTCCTGGGAAACCCTGGCACAAGATCGATCGACATGGCGCATGCTGATCCACCAAGGCTGCCAGACATCTGAGGACAAAAGAACAACCATCGCACAAGAGAAGCGAGCACTCTGCAAAGCCAGAGCTGCAAATGCTGCAACAATGGTGCCCACACATGTCTGCCCAACATGTGGCAGAACATTTCGTGCCCGTATAGGCCTTACCAGCCACCTGCAGACACACCATGGACAGCCCACAACCTGTTAGTTGTCAAGGTCCTCTTCGAACACGATGGACGAACATCAACATGGTTGTTAAGTGAATCTGACTTCCCATTGACTTTGCTTGTCAGAAGGTCCCAAATGATCCTGGAATACTTCAACCGTCATTAATATGAGTCAGTTGCCAAATGTCTGAATTTTGATCACATGACCGTAGAGATGCTGCAGCGGTCATAAGTGTCAAAAATGGTCATAAGTCACTTTTTTTCAGTGCTGTTGTAACTTTAAACAGTCACTAAATGAACTGTTGTAAGTCAAAGACTACCTGTAAAGATTTACTGTAGCTGGATATGAGTTAAGAGAACAGAGAAGAAGAGATTTCAAGAAGAGATTGGACTGCCATCTGTCAGAAATGGTGTAGAGTCTCCTGCTTGAGCAGGGGGTTGGACTAGATGACCTACAAGGTCCCTTCCAACTCTGTTAATCTGTTAGAACTGAGCTAAACAAGATTTCCTCTTATAAGTGAGTTCCCTACCAGTTGTGCGAACTTCATTGTTAATTTTTCATTATTCTCATGGCTGAAGTATACTTTTCCGAAGAATGCTCAGGTTGGGTTGACTGAGCTTCATATGCTACTGTTGGGCTGTCTTGTGTGAAACACAATGTTCCTTAGCTGTGAGGATCAACATTATTTGTGTCATGTGCAAAAGTCCAGGTGCACATGTGAAGTTTCAATTAAACTGCTTCATTGCCAAAAGCCTGTGCGCAGGAATCTTCTCAACTAACAGTCAGCACCTGCTAAGAGTTAGATAAGAGTCCACAGCACTCAAGGAGGGTTGGACTTTGTTCTCTTGTGACTATATAGGGATTCTAGGCTGAACACCTTTTTCACCCAACTCCCAGGTTCTACTACTCCTTCTCCCACAATGGCAACCTTTCCTGGACTGGGAGGTCCTGCTAATGGTCACTCGCTGAACTCTACATGAAGCTACCCTTGAAGACCACTTGGAAACTTAGAATAGAATAGAATAACAGAGTTGGAAGGGACCTTGGAGGTCTTCTAGTCCAACCCCCTGCTCAGGCAGGAAACCCTATACCACTTCAGACAAATGGTTGTCCAATCTCTTCTTAAAAGCTTCCAGTGTTGGAGCATTCACAACTTCTGGAGGCAAGTTGTTCCACTGATTAATTGTTCTCATCCTCAGGAAATTTCTCCTTAATTCCAAGTTGCTTCTCTCCCTGATTAGTTTCCATCCATGGCTTCTTGGTGCTTTGGAGAATAGCTTGACTCCCTCTTCTTTGGGGCAGCCCCTGAGATATCAGAACACTGCTATCATGGCACCCCTAGTCCTTCTTTTCATTAAACTAGACATACCTAATTCCAACAACCGGTCCAGAATGTAGCAGTGTGCACAGTAATGGAGGCCCCTAATTTTTCTCATGTAACACAACCCTGTTCTGTGAGCTGTACTGACTTCCAGTTTTTTTCTGGGTGCAACCCAAGGGGTTGGTCATCATGGTACAGGGCCAGGTTATCTGCAGGACCAACTTTACCTAAAGATACTACTCATCCTACCAGATAATATAAGGTGGGCAAGCTCCTGGACTCTTCCTCTAAATATTGCATTCTGGTGGTAGCTAGGAAGGGTGCTTTCTCCCTGCCCTATGGAACACCATTCTCACTAAAAAAAAAAATTCCTTCTATAAGTCTTTAAAGACCTGGATTTTCACTCAAGGATTGGGAGAAGATTAGATGATGACACATTAGCACTGATAGGCACCAGGTTTTTGTTTATAAAAAACAGTCGCTGGAACTGGGTATGTCTAGTTTAATGAAAAGAAGGACTAGGGGAGACATGATAGCAGTGTTCCAATATCTCAGGGGCTGCCACAAAGAAGAGGGAGTCAAACTATTCTCCAAAGCACCTGAGGGAAGGACAAGAAGCAACTGATGGAAACTAATCAAGGAGAGAAACAACTTAGAACTAAGGAGAAATTTCCTGACAGTTAGAACAATTAATCAGTGGAACGACTTGCCTCCAGAAGTTGTGAATGCTCCAACAGTGGAAGTTTTTAAGAAGATGTTGGATAACCATTTGTCTGAAGTGGTGTAGGGTTTCCTGCCTAAGCAGGGGGCTGGATGAGAAGACCTCCAAAGTCCCTTCCAACTCTATTATTCTATTCTATTCTATTCTATTCTATTCTATTCTATTCTATTCTATTCTATTCTATTCTATTCTATTCTATTCTATTCTATTCTATTCTATTCTATTCTATTCTATTCTATTCTCATTCTCATTCTTATTCTTATTCTATTCTGTTTTATGTTTCCACCGGTTGAGTTTGATGGCTTTTAATATGATTTTATATGTCATTTGATTTTTCATTAGGAGCCGCCCAGAGCTGGTTGAAAGATGGGTGGCTAAATAAATGTTTTAAATAAATAAAATAGTAAATCAGTAAGATCAGCTCATCAAATCAGCCTCACTCTCACAGACTGTCTTAGTTTAAGAATCGGTTCTTTAGTAGACCTTTCAAACATGCAGAGTCATCTGTTAAAACAAAACAAAACACTGAACAAACTTTCTTGGTCTCTGCACCCCTCTTCTTTCTTTTTAACTTTTCTTTTGACTTTTCTTTTGACTTGTATTTTACCTTATAATAAACTTTAACAAAAAAAACCTAAAAAAAAAAACTATGAATAATCTCTTGGAAGAGCTACTTATTGTATTAAGGAGATCTAGTTGCCTGCCCCATACAGTAGCTATGAAAAATGAGAATGGCGGAAAGGGAGGGGTATGAAATCCCCAATTCACCACCAAAAGAAGCCGCCTCATTCCAAAGTGAGACTTAAGTAACAAAATTGATTAGAGTTGGAGGCTAAAACAATATGAAGAACGGTTGCAGGAATTGGGTATGTCTAGTGAAAAGAAGAATTAGGGGTGACATGATAGCAGTGTTCCAATATTTGAGGGGCTCTCACAGAGCAGAGGGGTTTGACCTGTTCTCCAATGCACCTGAAGGCAGGACAAGAAATAACCAGATCGAAGGTTATCAAAGAGAGATCCAACCTAGAATTAAGAAGATATTTCCTGACAGTGAAAACAATTTTATGAATGGGAACGGCTTGCCTCCAGAAATTGTGGGTCCTCTATCACTGGAGGTTTTCAAGAAGAGATTGGATAGCCGTTTGTCCAGAATCAGGGGTGAAATTCAAAATTTTTCCCTACCGGTTCTGTGGGCATGGCTTGGTGGGCATGGCATGGTGGGCATGGCAGGGGAAGGATATTGCAAAATCTCCATTCCCACCCAACTCTGGGGCCAGCCAGAGGTGGTATTTGCCAGTTCTCCGAACTACTCGAAATTTCCGCTACTGGTTCTCCAGAACCTGTTAGAACCTGCTGGATTTCACCCCTGTCCAGAATGATGTAGGGTCTCCTGCCTGAGCAGGGGGTTG
This sequence comes from Thermophis baileyi, assembly GCA_003457575.1. Classification (NCBI taxonomy): domain Eukaryota; kingdom Metazoa; phylum Chordata; class Lepidosauria; order Squamata; family Dipsadidae; genus Thermophis; species Thermophis baileyi. Next base: position 235,335 of record QLTV01001800.1, on the reverse strand, counting down.
GACTAGAAGACCTCCAAGGTCTCTTCCAACTCTGTTATTATGTATTCTGCAAGAAATTTGGATGAGCAAAACTTCTGGGAAGAGAGACAAAAATAAAGTTTTACCTTTTCTTCTTTCCTTTTTCACAAATTTCAGAAGTTCCTTTAAAAAATTGTTGGAAGAAATTTCCCTGGTCCATTCCCAGCTGGGAAGCAGTCACCCTTGCTGAGAAGTAATAGACACTGAAGCCAGCTGCCAGAACATGGATCCTTTAATTCAGGAAGGTAAGAAAAGTAGTGACACAGCTCGAGCGTTCCTGGCTTGCAAGCAAACTTGGAAGTGTGACTCTGAGCCTTTTATGCTTAATTCCCCTTTGAAGCTCCTGCAGCTTAATGGGTTTTGATGTGTTTCTGATTGCCCTGGGTTTTGTTTTCCTGTTTTGCTGGGTTAATCTTGGTCCCAGGTCTTTTGTTTTTCCTGTCCTAGGAGTTAATCCTGTCAGGGAGGCAGGAAAAAGGGAGTTTCGTTTTACCTTGGAGAGTTTATTTTTAGCTTGATTCCCCTTATCTTAATGGCTCTACTTAAATATTCCTTTCAGCTGGTGCTTTTGCCTTGGGTTTTCTTAAAGGGGGAAGGGCTGGCTTGAGTCTCTTGGTACTGTTTTCTGAGGTTTCTGGTGCTGTGAGGTTTCTGGCACTGTCCTTTTGGGGTATACTTCCCTCAAAATGAATAAGGATTTTATAATCTACTCGTGTTTTTTGGGGCAGGGGTTGCCAATTTTTGGCATTTTTGGGGTGTTCATTTCCAGCAAAAAAAAAAAGGCCCATTCAAAGGAATGGATCCACTTAACAAGCATATGATTTGCTTAAGACTGTGATGTTCACTTAATAACCACTATAAAAAAAAGACAGAAAGTTACCTCTGGTCATGAGAGTACTTCGACTTACAACTCTAACAAGTTATGACGGATTTCCAGTTCTGATTACAGTCGTGAGTGAAGGATAATCTGTAATAAAGGCCCTTAGATATCCTTCTAAAAGAGGACATATTTTAACCAAATTGGGTAATTGAAAACCTGAAGACACTGTTTTAGAAGAAACTCATATCCCCACAAATGAGGATTTCTTTAATTTAAAAGACAAATAGGTGAAATTTATTGCAGTAGTAATTCAATATCTGCTAGATGGCAGTAACTCTGGTTAATATTTGTTCAAAATTTGTTGTGGGAGAAGCAATAAGCAAGTTAGAAGAATATTTTCTAGAATGAATAGTTAGATGTTCTAATAGTCAGCTTGTATTCATCATTTAATATAATCTCACCCAAAGACCACCCACACACTTTACACAAAAGTTGTGTTCACCTTTTTAGCTCAAAGGTTGATGTGATGATTATGGTTGGTAGTTTTAATAATGTTTAATAATGTAACCAAGATTTTGCTTGGTTACAAGATTTCTGTAAAAGAGTTTGGGAGAACATTGAAAGTTTATTCACTGGAAATTTACTTGATCGAGGCATGTTGATTTTTGTATCCATCAAAAATGGGAATAGCTTTTCTCCCCCTTCCAATGTCTCAGAAAACTTGTTTCATAATGGATTGGATTTTAATTTCCTGATTTTTTAATAAATCACGTGGATAGCTGTAGCATCCATTATATTGCAATATCTGATTGTATTCCAATATCAGTTGCTTTAATGAAACTTCAGTCTTTAACTTCAAAGGGATATAGGTGTGTTTCCTTCATTGGAAAGCAGGATCACTTTTTTTTTTAAATACAATTTGACGTTCTGACAATTTAGAATTTGTATGGGAAGTTTTCAAAGCAGATAGTCAGGAGGTTCTTTATTCTTCATAGAAAAAGAAGAAATAAAAATCGCTTTAATGCTTCTAAAATTAACTCGCTCATCTTTATGCTCTAAATTCAGAATATATGCCTAGATGAATTAAATAAAACTTTGACACCCCTTGCATTTTTTGGCTTCTAGGATGAAACAATAGAAGCAACATCGTTGTTGTTATTATTGATTGATTTATATTTACTTATTTATATCCAGCCTTTATTATTTTTGCAAATAACTCAAGATGGTGAACATATCCAACATACTTTCCTCTTCTATTTTCCCCACAACAACAACAACCCTGTGAGGTGAGTTGGGTTGAGAGAGAGTGACTGGTCCAAGGTAACCCAGCTAGCTTTCCTGCCTGAAGAAGAACTCACTGTCTCCTGGTTATTGGCCCAAAGTTACCCAGCTTGCTTTCATGGCTAAGGCAGGACTAGAACTCATGATCTCCTGGTGATTGGCCAAAAGTCACCTAGTTGGCTTTCAATGCCTACGGTGGGACTATAACACACAGCCTCCTGATGATTGGCCCAAAGTCACCCAGCTTGCTTTCATTGCTAAGGTGGGACTAGAACTCACAGTTGCCTGGTGATTGGCTCAAATTCACCCAGCCGGGTTTCATGCCTAAGGTAGGACTAGAACTCATTGTTTCTGGTTTTCTAGCCTGGAGCCTTAACCTCTGGACCAAACTGGCTCTCATTAAAAAGTATACTCAACATAATGTACGTTTTAAGGCTGTCCCACTGTAGCTTCTTTAGATTTGGTAGAAATAGATATGTAGATAGGGTTTGGGGAAGGGAAATACTAAAGTGCAATGTTGAATCATATACCAAAAAAATGTACTTTTAGTAATTTGGGAATAGTTACGTTTTGTGACAAGACCCTGACTCCCTTCATTTTAGTGTTGCTCAAAATTACTATCCTCTGTTCACTGATTTTCGGTTTTTCTTCATGGACTTTCTCAAAATATAACTTACCTGTTTGAAATATGGCACAAAAAATCCCTAGAAAAGAGTCAATATTGCAGAGCATGGGTATTTTGGTTGAGAGTGGATAAATTAGGTATCTGCCGATTTATATGCCACAATATAAAAAAGACGTTGAGACTCTAGAAAGAGTGCAGAGAAGAGCAACAAAGATGATTAAGGGACTGAAGGCTAAAACATGTGAAGATCGGTTGCGGGAATTGGGTATGTCTAGTTTTATGAAAAGAAGGACTAGGGGGATGGCGTTATAGCAGTGTTCCAATATCTAAGGGGCTGCCACAAAGAAGTGGGGATCAACCTGTTTTCCAAAGCACCTTCTGAAGGCAGGACAAGAAGCAACGGATGGAAACTGAACAAAGAGAGAAGCATCTAGAACTAAGGAGAAATTTCTTGACAGTGAGAAAAATTAATTAGTGGAACGATTTGCCTACAGAATTGTGGGTATTCCATCACTGGAGGTTTTTCAAAAAGACACTGGACAGCCATTTGTCTGGAATGGTATAGGGCTGTGATGGCGAACCTATGGCACGTGGAGCCATATCTGCCGGCACGCGAGCTGTTGCCCTAGCTCAGCTCCAGCGTGCATGTGCGCGCTGGCCAGCTGATTTTGGCTCGCGCAGAGGCTCTTGGAGGGTGTTCTCGGCCTCCGGAGGGCCTCTGGGGGAGTGGGGGAGGCCGTTTTTGCCCTACCCAGGCTCCAGCCTTGGGGGGGCGGCGCGGGAGGGTGAAAAACTGGAAGTCGGGAATCAGGCCATTTCTGGCCTCCGGAGGGCCTCCGGGGGGTGGGGGAGGCCATTTTCACCCTCCCCAGGCTCCAGGGAAGCCTCTGGAGCCTGGGGAGGGCGAAAAACGGGCCTACCGGGCCCACTGGAAGTTGGGAAACAGGGAAACAGTCATGCGCACATGCCTGGGGGACGGGGCAGCGCAGGGGGGGTTGCGTGCACATGCACAGGGGGCATGTGGGAGCATTAAAGTATGGCTGTGGGCATGCACGCGCATGCGATAGCGTGCACGCACACGCTTTCGGCACCAGAGGGGAAAAAGGTTCTCTATCACTGGTATAGGGTCTCCTGCTTAAGCAGGGGGTTGGACTAGAAGACTTCCAAGGTCTTTTCCAACCTTAATATTCTGTTATTCTGATTCCCTACAAACTCAAAGAGTTCCCTTTAGGGGAGATGGGTGGCATAAAAAATCAATCAATAAATCAAAATAAATACATAGAACTCTCTCCAAGTTTTATAGTGGAAGGTCTCAGCCCAGATCCAAGAAAGTTGTATATTGTAATATATTGTAAATTTATACACTGTAACGCAATCAAGCCACCATCCAGGTAGACATATGTTCGGTTACTTTACGGGTAGAGATATGCCATGAAATGCCAGGTATTGAATTTAATAAAAATTGAGAACTTATTTCCTAGTGATAAGAGAGCCAGTTGTGCCAATTCCCAGCCCCCACAAATGCCCTGGAAAAAAGAGACTCTGAGTTAATTTAGCAAACATTTCACCCTAGACTAACCGCATTTTCACTCTCTTTAGTTACAGTCTCTATGGTAACTGCAAAAAATAATAATAATAATCCTACAGTAATTATCCAGAATAGGATGAAGAGTCTCAGGTTCATCATTTTGTTTGGAAAAATACAAACACACACACGTCAAAGCGATGCATAAAACATGGTGTAACTTGTCTTTTAGTTTTGCAAAATATTTTTTGTTTGATTTCCCTTTGAGAGGCAGAGTTCTGGTGCTGATGTCGCCTACGGACTCTTACGTAGAGGCACATCAAACATTAGGCAATGAAACCATTCTGCAGGTAGTCCTCGGCTTATGACCATAATTAAGACTGGAAATTATGGTTGTAAGTCATGGCAGTCATAAAGCAGGTCATCACGTGAGCAGACCTGATTTTACATCCTTCTTCGCGGCAGTCATAAAGTGAACACGGCCGTCATAAAGCAAATGCAGCAGTCATAAAGCAATTGCAGTCATTAAGCGAACGAAGCAGTCATTAAGCGAACCCATTTTTCACTAAGAGGTGGGTGTTTTCCCGGAAATGAAGTAAACACCAGTTTCTGAAAAAAAAATATGTTGTAAATCGTAGTCATATAACCCCAGAGTATGGCAAATGGCCATAAATGCAGATTGGTTGCTAAGCACCCAAAATATAGTCACATGACCACGGAAGGGTTGTCATAACTTTGAAACCAGGTCATAAATAGCTTTGGGAAGGGGTAGGCTGTCATCACTTCAAACGGTCTCTTACAGATTGTAAGTGAAAGATTACCTGTCATTAATTATTTGTTGAAGGATATTTGTGAATAATAGATTCAGAAGTTCCTTTTAAAAGTGCCTGCCATTATAGATAGACTGTCTTGACAAGATGTTTAAGAAGAGGAACAAGTTTTAATGGAGGAGACTGTGAGTGATTTGTAAGTGGATTTAAAAATGTCAAGTTACAAGAATGATATGAGAAAAAGATATTACACTGGATGTACAAATGAAACCAACTGATGTCTTAATCATTAAAAGGAATTTAAAAAATAGCAAGCCAAAAGAACAATTCATGTTGTTGAATAATGGTCATGTATTAGATGACCATTAATTAATGGTCATATATTAGATTTACAAAAGAGATCCGTTAAACTTCTGATTTTATGAGAAGTGACAGAGAAAAAATGAAAACAAGTTCACACCATCATTTGAAGGGCTCCAAGTTTATTATTGTTAAAAGTGAAAGGACTGAATATGGACTGGATTTATTTGATTAAGGTTAAAATAGATATGTTGTTATTGCTGATAACTCTGAATGAATTTTTGCTGACCATGACCGAATAATAAGATTTTAAGAATCTATTTATAGATAAGAGATGAGATAGGGGAGGAAGTGATTGTTCGTTGCATTTTGAGAGAAGAGAAGTTGTTAAAATTGTTTATATTTGTGAAATCACTTCATATATTTCTTTTCTTTGTATTAGCTATATTCTTACTTTTTCTTTCTTTGCTATTTTTCCTCATTATGTTATTCTATTAATTAATTTATTTATTTATTTATTTATTTATTTATTTATTTATTTATTTATTTATTTATTTATTTATTTATTTATTTATTTATTTATTTATTTATTTATTTATTTCATTTATTCTTGTAGCTTGTATTAGTTTTTACCTGTGTAATTGTTTTACTTTCATCAGCATTTAATCAAATTTGGTTCAACTTGAAAAAACTAAGCAGGGGTGCAAGTAATTAGTATTTATTGTGTTTGTTTGTTTATTCAATTTGTATAGTCACCCACCTCACAAAACATGTGATTCTGGGCAACATACAGCAAAGAAAAAACAATAAATAAATACTTAAAAGCAATCATCATTGTCCTTATTAAAAAAAAAAAGAACTGTACTAACAAAGCTAAAATCAAAAAGTAACAGGTGATGTTAATTATTTAAGAGTAATTATTAATGGAACCACAACACTTTTTATTTATTTATTAAATTCACATGCCGCCCATTTCATTGTCTCGAGAGACTCTTGGCAGCTTACAATAGTATAAAAAAAAACATATAAAGGCATTAAAAGCATTAAGATTAAGGTTAACAACAGTTAAATAAACAAAAAAGTTTAAAAGCAGCCATTTAAGTGGATTTATCACAGAGAAATGCAATGACTATCAATTTTGTATCTGGATCAGAGGTGGGTTCCTACCGGTTCGGACCGGTTCTATAGAACTGTTAGTAATGTGGCGGCATGGGTCGCTAGAACCGGTAGTGACCCGCGCCTGCCACGCCCCTGAGCTGGTTCTCTCGGCGGTGCCCTAGGAGCCGCCATCTTGTTTTTTGCTTCTGCGCATGCACAGCAGCTTTTTTTAAGCACTGCACATGCGCGAAGCGCACCCACACGGCGCGGCACTGAGTGAACCAGAAGCGAAGAAAAGCAGAACCCACCCCTGATCTGGATGTGTCCATGAAGCCATCAAGAACAAAGGTTGATTGGAGATTGTTATTTTTTAAAAAAATAATAATCTCTAACTCACTTAAAAATGTTTGGAACGTATGTTGAAAGGAAATATGTTGATAAGCAAGCTGAATTATTATGAGCCTTGTGGAGCAAAAAATAAATAAAAATAAATGGAGAGACAATGGAGAATTGAATTGCCTTATTAAGCAACTACTGTATTCATTATTAAATTGGTACCACTTTTCAAATTCTGAAGAAGCTCCACGACAGCTTTTTGTAAGCAATTAAAAGCCAGATGATTGTTGTCAAGAAGTATTTAAAAACTTGCGCGTTGAACAAAGTTAGCTGGCAGCCCCATTAATTTGAAAACCCGGAACATCTGAAAAACAATATGCTGCAATTTTATTTATCGCACAGATGCTTAACAACTTTCTCATCCTAAAGGGGAGGAAAAAGTCATTTGGAGATCAAAACCGCCTCTTCTTCATCTACCCTGTGCTAATTGACATTTTCTGCGTGCATGCAAAATATATGGGGAGCCGCTTTGGATCGCCTCAAATGCCAAAAAGCCAGGAGCATCACTGGGTGTATCCTTTAAACAATTTGTTTTCACTGCAGCGATAGCACTGGACTATAACTATCTGTTCATTCTTTAAAATGTGCAAAGTGGTGCATATGCTTATGTAGTTAAATGAATCATGTAGCCTTGAGCAGGAGGTAATATTTTGCAGGAAAATGAAGATTTTAAAATGCCAGGGGGTGGGGGAATCTCCTGGGTAGCATGAAGCTGCTGCATCTGAAGGACATGGTGGAGATACTCAGATTTTTTTAAAAAAAAAATCATTGGAAGAAAAATCTGGTCCAGTTCCAAGCTGGGAGAAAGACGCTGAAAATAAAATGGAGGCCAGCTGCATGGAGAGGAGGCCTCTGTTTATTTGGAGGCCAGAAACTTTAGTGACAGCAGCATGTTTCTGGGGTGGCTGACCGATTGGCTGGATGAGTGGATGGATTTTTATAGGTCCTGGGATTTTGTGATTGAGATGCTCCAGGGGGTTGTGTAATGTAGTGAGCCTTGTGTCTTTTACTATTTCAATAGTGGTGGGTTAATCCTATTATGTCCTAAAGGTCATGTCCTCTCCTTAAAATGTGGGTGGGGGGGATGTAAATTCTTAAATCCATCAGCTCCAGCCTTCTATGGGAGCTGTGGCTGAAGGCGTTTTGTTTATGAATAGGATGGCCTGGCTTTCTTAATGGGTACAAAATATCCATCTCTAAAGACTTGAGGCTTCTGCTTGAGGCTATGGCAAGAAGACTGGGGCTGTTTTCTGCCTTTGTTAATATTTTTCTCCATTTCTCTGCCTTTCTACCTCTTTTAATATTCCCCAAAATATTGTATTCTTGGGAGGGAGGGGCTTCCCACAAAATCTTGTAGGAATCATACCAGGGGTGGGTTCCTCCCTGTTTGGACTGGTTCTCCCGAACCGGTAGTGGCCCGCTGGTGATGTCACGATGATGTCACCAAACTGGATCGGTCGGTGCCAGTCCGTGGGGGCCACCATCTTTTTTTTGAATTTTTTTTCCTTCTGAGCATGCACAGAAGCCAACTTCCAGCACTGTGCATGCGGTTGCCATCTTTTTTTTGGCTTTGGTTTTTTGTTTTTTTCCCCCGGATTTTTTGTTACTGTGCATGCGCGCCCATGAGGTGCGCCCACACGGCGCGGGAGGGAGCGAACCGGCAGCGAGGTAAGTTGGAACCCACCCCTGAATCATACTATGCTTTTGGCTGAAAAAACGTACGCAACTGATATTCCTATATGTTCATTCCCAAAAGGAAACCCTAAGCCAAGATCTTAGTACATGAGCTCACCAGGATCTTATTTCTTTTACCTACCAATGTCCTAGGAACAGATCTCCGGAGCTCTGAGTCATGTGATCTAGAAAAACCAATCATGAAACTCATTCTAGTGGTTCGTTGTTTTCCAGAGAAACTTCTAAACTTCTAGAATCTTCCATGGCTGATACTTTCCTTCTGGTGTTTTACCTCCAAAAGGTCTCCTGATTACAGGCAATCCTCAACTTACAACCATACATTTACTGACCGTTCAAAGTTACAACGGCACTGAAAAAAGTGACTTACGACCCTTTTTCACATTTACAACCGTTGCAGCCTCCCCAGGGTCACGTGATCAGCCACTTGGCAATTGGTTCGTATTTATGACGGTCGCAGTGTCCCGGGGTCACATGATCCTCTTTTGCGACCTTCTGACAAGCAAAGTCATTGGGGAAGCCAGATTCGCTTAACAACCGTGTTCCTAACTTAACAACTGCAGTGATTCACTTAATAACCGTACCAAGAAAAGTCACAAAATGAGGCAAAAGTCACTTAACCACTGTCTTGCTTAACAACGGATCTTCTGGGCTCAGTTGTGATCATCAGTCAAGGATCACTGTAATTCTGCTGTGTATTTTGCACTTTTTGTTTTCCAACTGGCATCTGGTTTAGCACACTGTGAGAATAAACCCAGCCTGTGGGAATGAACAGGGTGGAAATGTAAATAGATGTTTCATTGGGATCCAGTCTGACTCTTCAGCTAAAAAGTGTGATTGTCATTTCCTCTCCAAGCTATGTTGACCTGTCTCCTTTGCAATTGGCAACTGTACATGAAGATAAGAAATTTCCAAATGAAACTGAATTACAATTTCTAACAGAGAGGTTGACAACTGTAGTTCAAAATACTCCAAAGACTGCAAATTCTGCATCCGGAGATATACCCACTGTCTTCTGGTCCTTGTCTACTACTACAGGGTCCAGTTGATTGGTCAGTATTTATTATT
>QLTV01001800.1:215190-225357 GCA_003457575.1 Thermophis baileyi | reverse complement strand
TGTTGATGAAGTCGTACTTTCTTCAGTCGAGTTTGGAGCGGTTTACCTTGAGTTTGTACCGATTGTTTGCCTGTGTATTATTGAGGTTGAAGCTGAAGAAGTTGTTGACAGGTAAGACGTTGTAGTGACAATTTTGTGTACTACTATGCTTAGATCTGACTGCAGGCAGCACAGTTCCAGATTGTCCAAGCCCAAAATTTCAAACCTGGTGGCATAAGGGATTCTATTGTGAGTAAAGGAGTGGAGTACTCTTCTCGTGAAATACCTCTAGACCCGCTCAATCGTATTAATGTCCGATATAAAGTGTGGATTCCAGGCAGATGAGCTGTACCAGGCAAAGGTTTTGTATGTCCTAGTTAGCAATATAATGTTACCGGAGAAGAAGCTTCGCAAGATTAGGTTAACAATTCTTAATGCCTTTTTGGCAATGCTGTTACAGTGAGCTCTGGGGCTTAGATCATTTGAGATCTGTCTGACTAGATGTGGAAGTCCCACAGCATCTTAGCTTTCTTAATTCTCCACAACCTTCTGGGGGATCTCCCATCTGGACTTAGGTGGGTCAAACCCATATTCTGTGCAGATGTTCCTGTACACAATGCCAGCTCGATGGTTGTGCCATTCAGTGTATGCTGTTTCTGCATGTACCTTATACCTTACCGCTATGTTATCTCAGATCAATTAAAGCAACAGAGGATGCAGGAATTAATAGGGTAGCTATGGGATAATTCCAGAGAAAGGCAAAGGGAATTCTCAGGAATAATTAAGATACATTAGAGCTGTCTCCTTCAACAGAAATTCAACAAAACATCACTAGCACTCAGGATGTTACCGAGATCACATGAAGTGTTAATAGCACTTTATAATGCCTAGGTAAGACCATGCCTGGAATGCTTCATCCAGTTTTGGTTGCAAAATGTTGAGACTCTAGAAAGAGTGCAGAGAAGAGCAACACAGATGATTCGGGGACTGGAGGCTAAAACATATAAAGAATGGTTGCTGGAATTGGGTATGTCTAGTCTAATGTAAAGAAGGACTAGGGGTGACAGCAATATTCCAATATTTGAGGGGCTGCCACAAAGAAGAGGGGGTCAACCTGTCCTCCAAAGCACCTCCAAAGCAGGACCGATCTAAATGTAGTTCATAAAATTATCTGCCACAATGTCCTACCTGTCAATGACTACTTCAGCTTCAACCACAACAATACACGAGCACACAATAGATACAAACTTAATGTAAACCGCTCCAAACTCGACTGCAGAAAATACGACTTCAGCAACAGAGTGATCAATGCCTGGAATTCACTACCTGACTCTGTGGTTTCTTCCCCAAACCCCAAAAACTTTAACCTTAGACTGTCTACTGTCGACCTCACCCCATTCCTAAGAGGTCTGTAAGGGGCGTGCATAAGCGCACCAGCGTGCCTACCGTCCCTGTCCTACTGTCCTATTGTCCTCATCTATCTGTATTCACTTTGATTATGTTTATGTTTATACCTATACCTGCTATCTTGTACATGTTTGACAAACAAACAAATAAAATAAATAAAAATAAACAAGAAGCAATGGATAGAAACTAATCAAGGAGAGAACCAACCTAGAATTAACGAGGAATTTCCTAACAGTGAGAACAATTAACCAGAATTTGTGGGTGCTCCATCACTGGAGGTTTTTAAGAAGAGATTAGAGAACTATTTATCTGAAATGGTATAGGGCTTTCTGCCTGAACAGGTGATTGGACTAGAAGACCTCCAAGGTCTTCTATTCCGTCCCATCCCATCCCATCCCATCCCATCCCATCCCATCCCATCCCATCCCATCCCATCCCATCCCATCCCATCCCATTCCATTCCGTTCCGTTCTGTTCTGTTATTCTGAAATGTCTGTAAGAAAACAACCAAGCTCAGAGAGCATAAAGGATCCCTCATCTCAACCCTACAAATATTCTCTTTTATTGGTACTCAAGAAAAGAGCTACATTGCTCACCAGCAAGACATGAGGAAGAATTCTTACTTTTCTCCCTCCGATAATTTTCTATTACCCTCTTGAGTTGCCTTTGAGATTTTGCATTCCCTTAGACTTTGGCAAAATGACTTTCCTGGGCATCAATCTTTGTTTCTGGATTTTCTTCTCTGTTTGCTCCTGATTGTTATTATTTTTTTAACTGGATTTTTGGAATTCTTCCTTCATGGTCTAGTTCTGATCATTGGAAAATGAGTGTTTCTTGTTTACAAGATCTATTCATGGTTGACTCTCAGAAATTGCCAAATTTGTGTGGCTTTTAAGCACCTCTTCCTTTACAAAATAATGCAAATTTATTCCACACCGTCTCTTCGTTGGTTTGTGAGTGATTTATCTTTTAGGCTGGCAAGAGAAATTGGCATGCACTTTTAATAGAGTTTCCCCAAATTTATGCAGTTTTGATAAGCCAGTGTCCTTTGTACAGGCATAGTTGCGCATAGCTTTTCCTAGCTAACGTTTAAAAACTAGACCGGTTTCGTAGAAACGGCAGAAAGTGATTGTTTTCTTGTCTTTGTATCCATCAAGGGAGTGCAAAATGGGTTAGTTCTTTTTAAAGATATATGAAAAAAAATATGTTCTCGTTCTTAGCTGCCTTTATAATTAAGCTCAAAACAATATCCCATTTATCTACATGGCTTTTGTTCATGATGATGACTAAGAACAACAAAACTTTGACCTTCCAAAATCAAAATGTATTTAGTTCTGCATTATAATCTATCGGTTTCTAAGTGACAAACACCGGCAATTTTTTCTGGTGCGTAATGAAATATAATTAAAGGACAATAATCTTTTAGCTTGGTTGCATATCCCTTTCTGCATATATATATTTGTAAGATAAAGTGGGCCACACTGAAAACACAAATGCGAATTTATAGGCGTATAATTCATGGGCCTAATACAGTTACAGTTGTAACCGTGAATCAAACTCTGTTTACAGGATTATGGCACACTGGGTAGTGCACAATTCAGTTTTGCATATGAAAAGTAAGCATATAAATGTACATATTTATCCTTGTTAGGCTGTGAAATGTTCTCTTGCCAAAAGTGACAAAATACGTATTTCATACTTAATGGTGCCCATTCATTTTTCTCTAAGTCTCAGTCGGCTCAAAGCCCTAAATCGTATATCAGTTCTGAATCCCAGGAAAAATATTCCAATGCTTTGTAAATTAGGGATTGGTAATGGCAGAAAATTAATGCTTTGTGTAAAATACAAGTACAATTGCCATGGGGAAGGAATGGAGTGGTGGGGAGAACAACGGTAAAGCCCTCACATGGAATAAAATAGGTGGCTACAACTATAGTTACAGATCATATAGATAGATAGATCTACAGTATATCTAGCTATACATATAAACCCTTGTTCAGATGTTCAGATGTTTCTTGTAGTTGGCCACCAGGTTTGCACATATCTTAGAAGGGATTTTGTCCCACGGGTACAGTATATGTGGTACCTTGCTCAATAGTAGCAACTGTGAGAGGGATCTTGGAGTCCTAGTGGACAATCACTTAAATATGAGCCAGCCGTGTGCTGCAGCTGCCAAAAAAGCCAACACAGTTCTAGGCTGCATAAACAGAGGGATGGAATCAAGATGACACCAGTGGTGCGCCAATCGGAAAAACACACATACACCTTCCACAATCTTACCTCACTGAGTTTTACTGCTCTCTATAAATTACTGATTTATACCTGTGCACCATTACTTAATTTGATGGCCGCCAAGCTAAATTCGTGAAGTGTTAATACCACTTTATAAGGCCTTGGTAAGGCCACACTTGGAATACTGCATACAGTTTTGGTCGCCACAGTGTAAAAAAGATGTTGAGACTCTAGAAAGAGTGCAGGAAAGAGCAACAAAGATGATTAGGGGGCTGGAGGCTAAAACATATGAAGAACGGTTGCAGGAACTGGGTATGTCTAGTTTAATGAAAAGAAGGACTAGGGAAGACATGATAGCAGTGTTCCAATATCTCAGGGGCTGCCACAAAGAAGAGGGAGTCAATCTATTCTCGAAAGCACCTGAGGGTAGGACAAGAAGCAATGGGTGGAAACTAATCAAGGAGAGAAGCAACTTAGAACTAAGGAGATATTTCCTGACAGTGAGAACAATTAATCTGTGGAACAACTTGCCTCCAGAAGTTGTAAATGCTCCAAAACTGGAAGTTTTTAAGAAGAGATTGGATAACCATTTGTCTGAAGTGGTGTAGGATATCCTGCCTAAGCAGGGGATTGGACTAGAAGACCTCCAAGGTCCCTTCCAACTCTATTATTCTATTCTATTCCTCTTTGGGGATCCTCTCCAAGTCATTAAGGTTTTGAGGCTGACGTTTGGCAGCTCGAACCTTCAACTCCCTCCACAGATTTTCTATGGGATTAAGATCTGGAGACTGGCTAGGCCACTCCAGGACCTCAATGTGCTTCTTCTTGAGCCACTCTTTTGTTGCCTTGGCTGTGTGTTTTGGGTCATTGTCATGCTGGAATACCTATTCATGACCCATTTTCAATGCCCTGGCTGAGGGAAGGAAGTTCTCACCCAAGATATGATGGTACATGGTCCCGTCCATCATCTCTTTGATGCGGTGAAGTTGTCCTGTCCCCTTAGCAGGAAAACACCCCAAAGCATAGTGTTTCCACCTCCATGTTTGACAGTGGGGATGGTGTTCTTGGGGTCATAGGCAGAATTCCTCCTCCTCCAAACACAGCGAGTTGAGTTGATGTCAAAGAGCTCAATTTTGGTCGCATCTGACTACAACACTTCCACCCAGTTCTCGTCTGAATCATTCAGATGTTCATTTGCAAACTTCAGACGGGCTTGTGCAGAGGGACCTTGCGGGCGCTGAAGGATTTCAGTCCTTCATGGCATAGTGTGTTACCAATTGTTTTCTTGGTGACCATGGTCCCAGCTGCCTTGAGATCATTGACAAGATCCTCCCGTGTAGTTCTGGGCTGATTCCTCACTGTTCTCATGGTCATTGAACCTCCACAAGGTGAGATCTTGCATGGAGCCCCAGACCGAGGGAGATTGACAGTTATTTTGTTTTTTATTCCATTTGCGAATAATCATACCAACTGTTGTCACCAGAGGTAGTATTCACTTACCTTCCCTACCGGTTTGCAAATGTGAGCGTGCGCAGAGGTGGCTTCCTCCAGGTTCAGACCGGTTCTATAGAACCGGTAGTATCTTGGCGGCCTGGGTTGCTAGAATCGTCAGTGACCCAGGCCTGTCACACCCCCGAACTGGTTCTTTCGGCGGCGCCTATGGCGCCACCATCTTGTTTTTTGCTTCTGCGCATGCGCAGAAGCTTTTTTAAAGCACTGTGCATGCGCGAAGCGTGCACGCGCGCCTGTGCAGCACATCACTGAGCGAACCGGCAGCAAAGAAAAGCAGAACCCACCCCGAGTGTGCGCGTGCACTTTGCTCGCATGCGCGGCTTGCACGCATGTGCGCGACTTCTAAATGTGCTTACATAGGACAGCATAGCACCGGGGCGGGTGGGCGGCGGGCCCACCTGCAGCTCGCTACTACTGGTTCGCCCAAACTAATCTGAACCGGCAGAATACCACCTCTGGTTGTCACCTTCTCACCAAGCTGCTTGGTGATAGTCTTGTAGCCCATTCCAGCCTTGTGTAGGTCTACAATCTTGTCCCTGACATCCTTGGACAGCTCTTTGGCAGGGGTGAAATTCAAAAGTTTTCCCTACCGGTTCTGTGGGCGTGGTTTGGTGGGCGTGGCTTGTCTTGGTGGGCATGGTGTGGCTTGGTGGGCGTGGCTTGGTGGGTGTGGCAGGGGAAGGATACTGTAAAATCTCCATTCCCTCCCCACTCCAGGGGAAGGATATTGCAAAATCCCCATTTCCTCCCAATCAGCTGGGACTCGGGAGGCAGAGAATAGATGGGGGCGGGGCCAGCCAGAGGTGGAATTTGCCGGTTCTCCGAACTACTCAAAATTTCCGCTACCGGTTCTCCAGAACCGGTCAGAACCTGCTGAATTTCACCCCTGCTCTTTGGTCTTGGCCATGGTGGAGAGTTTAGAATCTGATTGATTGATTGTTTGCTTCTGTGGACAGGTGTCTGTTATACAGGCGACAAGCTGAGATTAGGAGCACACCCTTTAAGAGAGTGCTCCTAATCTCAGCTCGTTATCTGTATAAAAGACACCTGGGAGCCAGAAATCTTGCTGATTGATAGGGGATCAAATACTTATTTCACTCATTAAAATGCAAATCAATTTATAACTTTTTTTGAAATGCGTTTTTATGGATTTTTTGTTGTTGTTACTCTGTCTCTCACTGTTAAAATGCAATAGCAATAGCAATATAGCAATAGCACTTAGACTTATATACCGCTTCATAGTGCTTTACAGCCCTCTCTAAGCGGTTTACAGAGTTAGCATATTGCCCCCAACAATCTGGGTCCTCATTTTACCCACCTCGGAAGGATGGAAGGCTGAGTCAACCTTGAGCCGGTGAGATTTGAACCGCCGAACTGCAGCTAGCAGTCAGCTGAAGTAGCTTGCAGTGCTGCACTCTAACCACTGCGCCACCTCGGCTCATGCACCTACCATTACAATTACAGACTGATCATTTCTTTTGTCAGTGGGCAAACCAGAGGTGGGTTCCTCCCGGTTCGGACCGGTTCTATAGAACCGGTAGTAACTTGGTGGCCTGGGTCACTAGAACCAACAGCGATCCAGGCCTGCCACACCCCCGAACCGGTTCTTTTGGCAGCGCCATAGGCGCCAACATCTTGTTTTTTTGCTTCTGCGCATGCGCAGAAGCTTTTTTTTAAGCACTGTGCATGCGTGAAGAGCGTGCATGCCCGCGCGTCGCATCACTGAGCGAACTGGCAGCGAAGAAAAGCAGAACCCACCCCTGGGGCAAACGTACAAAATCAGCAGGGGATCAAATACTTTTCCCCCCTCACTGTATCCTTTGAACCAGTCTTGACTCCTAGGAACAGCCTGAACAAGTCCAAAATCGGGCAACATTTTCAGAAGTGGTTTGCCTTTCCCTTCTTCTTAGGACCGAAAGTGACTGGCCCCGAAGCATGAGAAATTAAATCTACTCTTTCTTAATAATTGTAATTTAAAGCTGAAGGAATCTTTAGTTTTGAACTGAATTCTGGGGACTACGTGTAACTTCCTTAGTAATAACATTGAAGCAGTATTAGTTTCTTCTTCTAGGATTTATTTTTAAATTTCTCATTATTATTCTATAATACTACAAAACTCATCTCCAGCCATCTAAGAGTTAACCATGTCAGGCCATGTGCAATTTGTATTTGTATTTGTATTTTATTTTATTTTTGTTTAGCCAATGTCATCTAAGTGCTAGGCGATGGTAATTTACACAGTGAGAATTTCCCACGAGACAAAGCTACTTTAATATCTTGCAAAGTCAACTGAAATGGTGAGAACGAATAAAAAAAAAATAGCAAGATCTCTTAAAATAAATCAAATCTCAGAGTTAAATTAATCCTAATCACATTGGTCTTATTTCCACAACTCGAAGAATGATAAGACCCTCTGTCGAGTTGTTATTTTATCGGGGTCAGCTGAGAAAATATCTTCGCAATGCTTACACCAAGATATCCGAACCCAACAAAAATAAAATAAAATAAAATAAAATAAAGCTATCTGTGTCAAAACTATAACTGATTTCAGGTTCTATTTCTTCCAATTTATTGCTTGACCAATTAGGACATTCAATTTGTGTTTTAGTGAAATACAATTAGGAATGGAAACTCCTGAAGTATTAGGTTGCAAAATTATGCCAGATCAAAATTTGAATGTATAACAGAGTAATAGAGTTGGAAGGGACTTTGGGGGTCTTCTAGTCCAACCTCTGCTGAAGCAGGAGACCTTATATCATTCCAGACTTCCAAGTGGCTGTCCAGTCTCTTCTTAAAAACCTCCAGTGATGGAGTACCCACAACTTCTGAAGGCAAGTCATTCCACTGGTTGATTGTTCTCACTGTTAGGAAATTTCTCTTTACTTCTAGGTTGCTTCTCCATTCATTGCTTCTTGTTTTGTCTTCTGGTGCTTTGGAAAATAGGTTGACCCCCTCTTCTTTGTGGCAGCCCCTCAGATACTGGAACACTGCAATCATGTCACCCCTAGTTCTTCTTTTCACTAGATTAGACATACACAATTCCTGCAACCGTTCTTCATATGTTTTAGCTTCCAGCTCTCTAATCTGTTTTGTTACTTTTGTTTTTTGTACTCTTTCCAGAGTCTCAACATCTTTTTTATAATTTGGTGACCAAAACTGGGTGCAGTATTCTAACTGTGGTCTTTATAAAGTGATACTAATACTTCACATGATCTTGATACTATCCCTCTGTTAATGCAACCTAAGATTGCATTGGCTTTTTTGGCTGCTGCCACACACTGCTGACTCATATTTAAGTGATTGTCCACTAGGACTCCGAGATCCCACAGTAGGATGTAGGATGGATGTTGCATAAAATTGTCACGCGGTGAACAACTTTATTATTCTTACTTCACAAAAGCATCTGAAGTCTATTGAGGGACTCAGCAGTACAGTATATAAGAGAAGAGATATTCCTTGGGCTAAAGAGTATCTTTTGACAATCCTTGATTAAAATGTAAATTTCAGATTTTTAATTTAGGTTAGATATATCCCCTGTGGTCATTTTTTTCTTTTAATGTATAAGTATAGATGTGTAGAGTTAGATCAAGCTGTCAGAAGTTACCTGTGAATTAGTTTGTGATGTATTATGGATGCATGGATCTTCAACGAAGAACTTATGTTAAGTGAAGCTTCAGAGAAGAACACCAAAGAAGGCAAGTTGCTTGGAGACTAAGACCTATGAACTCGATATGTTTAGCCTAAAGGCTGAGGGGAGACTTGATAGTTATTGTTATGTATTGAATATATATAGTTGTGTTAAGCCCAGCTAAAGTGAAACTAACCTTTAGAGGACCCTAACTGTTAACTTCACCCAGCTAAAGTGAAACTAACCTTTAGATGACCCTAACTGTTAACTTCAATTGTTTTGGAGGGAAACTTAGAACATTCATATTTGGGCGGGCTCTTTCTAGTATTATGATTGGTTAAGGCCCTGTGGGGCCAGAGTATAAATTACAGGGATTTGGCTGTTGTTCCTCAGTTCAGTTTGAGTCAATAAATGCTGTTGTATCTATGCTGGTCTGTTCTTGCCTATTGCAGCTCACTACACAATAGGAGTCTTCAAATACTTGAAGGGTTTTTGACAGAGAAGAAGGAGCAGGTTCATTTTGTATAGCTCCTGAGAGTAAGACAAGAACCAATGAGTATCCTCCTTACCCCCCAAGTGCTATACATTATAATTTACTGAGAGAAAACTATTAACTCAAAAGAAGGAAGAATTTCCTGATGGTGTGAGTTACGAAGTAGTAGAACCGAGGATTTCTGGAGTCTTGAGGGTTACATCACTGGAGGTTTTCAACTCAAGTTGGACAGCCATTTGTTTGGGACGATCCAAGGATTTCTACTCTGGACAAGAGGTTACATAGAAGACCTCCTCCAATGTCCTTTCCAACCCTACGAATCTATGATCCCCATGAAACAACCAACTCACAACTCAATCACTGCCCACCCAGTGTGATCCAGCAGAGTTACACAAGATGTGGCAACATTAAACATTGCCATCCTGTGAGACTTAGGAAGTGTGACTGCTCATTTTCTGGAACAGCCTCCTCCAGAGGAAATACTGGTTCCTCCTATCGGGTTTTGGAAAGACTTGAAAAGCTAACTTTAGCCCCAGGCCTAAGGTTGATGTTGGTTATTGCTTAATGGCCCCTGTTTCATTCTGTGAGTTTGGTTGTTTATTAGATCGTTTTAGTCTGGGCTGCCTGTTGAATTAATGTTTACAGTTGTTTTCAGAGCTGAAGAAGCTTCTTGGATAAGAAGCGAAACGTCTTCAAAGAAAAAAAACAAGAACGTCCAATTGCCTCCTGAAGCTTCTTGGATAAGAAGCGAAACGTCTTCAAAGAAAAACCAGAAAGTCCAGTTACCTCTTGAAAAAAGCACCTTTGGGAGTTGTTTTTATGGTTTTTAGTTTTATACATCACCCAGAGCCTACTAGATTTGGGTGGCTAATAATAATAATAATAATAATAATAATAATAATAATAATAATAATAA
>QLTV01001800.1:171544-181793 GCA_003457575.1 Thermophis baileyi | reverse complement strand
GAAGAGAAGAGAAGAGAAGAGAAGAGAAGAGAAGAGAAGAGAAGAGAAGAGAAGAGAAGAGAAGAGAAGAGAAGGATTTTATTATTTCTGGCACTCCCTATTTCTATTAAGTTTTGCAAAAAGTTTGATCACAAAACTTCAACCTTTTTTTTAACATGTATCTGGTTCAGCCACAACATTCCCTTTAAATATATTTCAGCAACTCATCAAGAATATCAAGAATCTAAGATAACCCATTAGGTGGTGCTATACTCCACTAAAAATTCATGATATAAATAAAGTTGTTAAAATTCTTGATTGCATTGGTGGGGTTGTAAACAAATTGATACATACCATATTTCTTGGGAGACACTATCTGGTTAGTCATTCTTTTTTATTTCATATTTTGAAGGACTTGGGAAACGCATCCAACAGTCTTTCACAAAGTCCAAAGGCTGTAAGAAAGCTGACTTGAGTCAACTTGAGTGTGCCTTGGGTCAACTTCAAAGTGTCTGAACATTTAACTTAATTGAATGTGAATGTTTGGTCATCCTATTTTCCTCTTCTTTATTCTCTCTGTTAAATAATAGAACAATCTAATTCACCGTTATCCAAGGGAAAACAACTAATTAGTATTTATTTGGCCTCTAACTTTAGCTGCTACAAATATTCAGAATAACAGAGTTGGAAGGGACCTTGGAGGTCTTCTAATCCAACCCCCTGCTCAAGCAGGAGACCCTATACCAGTGGTGAAATCTAAAAATTTTCCCTACTGGTTCTGTGGGCGTGGCGTGATGGGTGTGGCTTGGTGGTCATGTGACCGGGTGGGCATGGCCAACTTGTAAAATGTGGTGAAACTCACTTAACAACGCTCTTGCTTAGCAACCAAACTTTTGGGCTCAATTGTGGTCGTAAGTCTTTCCTTCTTTCTTTCTTTCTTTCTTTCTTTCTTTCTTTCTTTCTTTCTTTCTTTCTTTCTTTCTTTCTTTCTTTCTTTCTTTCTTTCTTTTTCTCTCGGCGGCGGGAGAAGGAAGACAGTGCCCTGGTAGGGTGGCCGGCCCAGCAGCAGCGTGTCCCCTGTCATGGGCTGGATGCGGGGAGTGGGACCTGAGGCAGAGGGCAGCTTCCATCAGGCCCGGTCCGGTGGAAAGAGCAGCCCCTCCTGGCACCTTCAGGGGCACTGGGGAGCCCTTGGCCATCCACGGCGAGGACACGCCACCGCTGCTGCTGCGCTTGCCCATCGCAGGCATCCAAACAGCAGAGGAGGAGACACCCAGCCGCCGCGGGCTGTTTCTGAGACTGCGGTGCCCGCCCGGGCGCGACCGGCAATGGATGCTCAACCAGCGAGCGCGGGGCGCCTGATGCCCCACCTCCTTCCCCATCGCTGCGGCTGAGCCTAGCGCCAGGCGGGAGACCCCACCAACCAACCATCTCTGCAGCCGAGCATCCGCCTCCCTCCTCCATGAGCGAGGAAGGGGAAAAAGTTGGGAGCCATTTCTTCTTGGGGAAGGAGGAGTCACCGAAGTTGGAAAGCGACTGATCAGGGAGCCAAAGAAAACAACTGGTGGATGATTCAAAGCCGATTTTGCCCCGGATTCTGCCCCTGTGGGGCTTGGCCAGCTGTCAATCATTCTCCCCTCCCAGCCACTCACTCACCCACACACCCATCCACCTCGCAGCAGGGCAGCAAGCAGGATGGAACTCCTGCGCGGTCGCGGGAGAGAAGAATGAGGGCAAAAGGAAAAGAAAGGAGGTGGGGACTCCCCGAAGCCATCCACGCGTGGCTCGCCAGATGAAGTGGGAATGGGACACACAGGCGCGCATGCCCCATGCCGACCCGTGTTCAAACAAAACCTCACCGGGCGGCTCAGTGCAGCGCAGCGCGGCCCCTGCAGCATGCCCCAGCAAAGCAAGCGAGCGAACGGGTGGGCGCTCCGTCATTGTTCACTCCCCTTCGGCCCCCCTCGCAGCCCTTTGCTGCTGCTGCTGCAGCAGGCTGGGGGAACATTAGGGTCACCCTGATGTGGGGAGAAAGAAGGGGGGACGGGGGGCTGGGGGGAGAGCACCAGATCCTCAGCCCCGGGAGGATGGCATGCCAGTGGGTCAAAGCAAGGGTTGCTGCCCAGCTGGGTTGAGATGGAGCGATGCTGGCGGGCAAGGGGGAAGCCTCTTGCGGGCTCAGCTCTGCCCCGCTCCTGGTTTCATCCTCTGAGGCTTCCCGCAGGAGCACCGGTTAGTGGTTAGAGGGCAAGCGGGCGAGGTTGGATAGGGAAGTGGTGCAAGGCACATGGGGAGGAGGAGAGGCTTGAAGGGGAGGGTGAGAGATGAAGCAGCCTCGGCTGCCACCACTGCCGCACTTACCTCGGCCCGCCAGGCACAGCAGCAAAATCCCTGCCGCGGCCGCCAAAGGCAAGTGCCTGCAGCTCCGCGACGACCGCATCCTGCCGTGCTCCCTGAGACCGCATGTGCAGCCCCGGGATATCCGCTTGCCATCCTGGAGCACCACCGCCACCACCATCCACCTTGCAGCAGGGCAGTGGGCAGGCTGGAAATCCCGCGCACTCGCAGGAGAGAAGAATGAGGGCAAAAGGAAAAGAAAGGAGGTGGGGACTCCCCGAAGCCATCCACGCGTGGCTCGCCAGATGAAGTGGGAATGGGACACACAGGCGCGCATGCCCCATGCCGACCCGTGTTCAAACAAAACCTCACCGGGCGGCTCAGTGCAGCGCAGCGCGGCCCCTGCAGCATGCCCCAGCAAAGCAAGCGAGCGAACGGGTGGGCGCTCCGTCCTCTCAGCGTCTGCATTTCCACCAAGGGCCGCCTGCCCACCCACTGGCCGGGCCGGGCTGGATGCCGACCTCGGAAGGCAAGCGGGCGTGGGGGACCACTAGGAAGGCTGCTAGTTCCCCGACATGCTTGCCTGCCTTTCACGCGGCCTTCCGCTTGCCTGCCTTCGCAAGCTGGTCATGGGGACACCGGGAAGGCGGCATGAAAGGCAGGCAAGTATGTCGGGACTGTGGGCTGCGGGGAATGGAGTAGGGAAGGCAGGCTGGGATGGTGGCGGGGGGCAGAGGCAGCTAAGTAGGCCGCGACTTCACAGGCTTACCTGGCAAGCAGATCAGGGATGCAGCGCTTCAGGCAGGCAAGCTGCAGAGCAGAGACTGGGCGGGGCATGGCGAGCGAGTGGTGACCAGAGGACCGGTTTGGGGGCATGGCCAGCCAGCCATTGCTACCGGTTCGGCGAACCAGGCAACATGTCCGCTAATGGTTCTCCCGAGCCGATCCGAACCGGTAGCATTTCACCCCTGCCCTACAGCATTTCAGACAAATGATTGTCCAATCTCTTTTTAAAAGCCTCCAGTTTTGGAGCACCCAGAACTTCTGAAAGCATGCCATTCCACTGGTTTATTGTTCTCATTCTCAGGAAATTTCTCCTTAGTTCTAGCTTGTTTCTCTCCTTGATTAATTTACCTCCATTGCTTCTTGTTCTGCCTTCAGGTGCTTTGAAGAACAGGTTGACCCCGTCTTCTTTGTGGCAGCCCCTCAAATATTGGAAGACTACTGTCATGTCGCCCCTAGTCCTTCTTTTCACTAAACTAGACATACCCAATTCCAGCAACCGTTCTTTATATGTTTTAGCCTCCAGTCCCCTAATCATCTTTGTTGCTCTTCTCTGCACTCTTTCCAGAGTATCAACATCTTTTTTATATTGTGGTGACCAAAACTGGATGCAGTCTTCGAAGTGTGGTCTCGCCAAGGCCTTATAAAGTGATACTAAGACTTCAGATTATAGATTACAGATTATCAGAGTTGGAAGGGACCTTGTAGGTCATGTAGTCCAATCCCCCACCCAAGCAGGAGACCCTACACACTTTCTGGCAAATGGCAGTCTAATCTCTTCTTGAAAGCCTCCAGTGATGAAGCTCCCACAACTTCTGAAGGCAACTTCTGTTCCATTGGTTGATTGTTCTCACTGTCAAAAAATTTCTCCTTATTTCTAGGTTAAATCTCTCCTTGATCAATTTCCATCCATTATTCCTTGTCTGGCCTTTGGGTGCCCTGGAAAATAGCTTGACCCCTTCCTCTCTGGGGCAGCCCCTCAAATATTGAAACACTGCTATCATGTCTCCCCTGGTCCTTCGCTAGACTTCACATGATCTTTATTCTATCCTTCTGTTAATGCAACCTAGGATTGCATTGACTTTTTTGGTGGTTGTAGCACACTGCTGGCTTATATTTAAGTGATTGTCCACTAGGACTCCAAGTTTCAGTTAAAGGAAGAGAGTATAAGCAAGGCTATAACCCTACAATTTATTTATTATCCAGGCTTCTCTTTGTCTTCCTCTTGAATTAAAAACAGAAGAGGAATTCCTTCATAAAATTCTGGCTAGCCTGTTACAGATGGTTCTGAATATTTTGGACTTTTATCTACCTTAAACTCAGAAAGAAAGAGAAAAAAACCTTCCTTAATACCATGGCCATTTCCCCAGCAAACTTTAACATTAAGCTTTGGCACCTGGATATGAGAGAATAAAAGCATCTGGGCAAAACAAGATAAAAATGCATGTGTAGAAAAATAAACTGTGCTTACCAGAGTGAGCCTGAAGCAATTTGATATCAACAAGGGAGAAATCTTGTTTTTCTTCCAAATGCTAGATTGAAGCAGAGAAAGTGTAAGATAATTACAATATAGGTGAGACAGCCAAGGTCCTATTTTGCCTTTGTAAGTGAGGGCATAGATAAGTATACATTAAGGAAAGTTGCCTACAAAAATAAACACAGGTTTTCTGGATTTTTGGTAAATCCAAAGTTTGAGGATATCTAACTGCACTTTTGCACACACGCACATAACACAACACACGCAAACCCATGGATGACCTTCACTTTTTATCGAGTTTTGTTTATATTGGTATTGTGTCATTATCCCTCAATGAAGTTTCTATGACTGTGATTCAGATACCAGATGAAAAGCATTGACTTTATGCTAATTAAAAAACTATTTTATTAATGTAGATATTAGGATACTATTTAGCTTTTTTTTTTTCCTAGATGAAGGCACTCCAGAAGGAACTGGCAACCACGTTACATCCTCATCTTATTCATCTAAAGCAGGAGGCTGACAATTTGAGATTATTAATATATATTGCAGCTATAAATAATGCTAAGGTGGATCTCACTGTAATTATTTCACGGGTGCAGAGAAGGCCTTTGATAAAATATATTGGCAATGCATTTTTTTTCTTATTGTTTAATAATCTTCTTTATCTCAGAGTTTATTAACGTGGATTGTAATTCTTTGCTTTTTTCTCCCAAAAGCACAAATGAGAACTAGTCTGACTTCATCTAAGCTCTTCTTATTGAAGAAATGGATAGCATATACAGCAAATTTCTTGTCTCTTTTTCTCTGTTATTATTGCTTGATTGGCATATGGAATATTCAACAGAGCCCATTTGGTCCAATGGTTAAGGTACCAGACTAGGAAGCCAGTAGTGGGATTCAATTTTTTTTTACTACTGGTTCTGTGGGCGTGGCTTGGTGGGCATGGTGTGGCTTGGTGGGTGTGGCTTGGTGGGCATGGCAGGGGAAGGATACTGTAAAATCTCCATTCCCTCCCCACTCCAGGGGAAGGTTACTGCAAAGTCCCCATTGCCTCCCGATCAGCTGGGACTCGGGAGGCAGAGAATAGATGGGGGTGGGGCCAATCAGAGGTGGTATTTACCGGTTCTCCGAACTACTCAAAATTTCCACTACCGGTTCTCCAGAACTGGTAAGAACCTGCTGAATACCACTTCTGTAGGAAGCCGGAAATCATGAGTTCAAGTCCAGTCTTAGCCATGAAAGACAGCTGGGTGACTTTGGACCAAGTACCAGAAAATGGGGAATTCTAGTTCTGCCTTAGCCATAATCATCAGGAGAGAGTTCTGCCTTAGCCATGAAAGCCAGCTGGATGACTTTGGACCAACCACCAAGAGATGGCTCGTTCTAGTTCTGCCTTAGCCATGAAAGCCAGCTGGGTGACTTTAGACCAACCACTAAGAGATGGTGAGTTCTAGTTCTAGTTTCCACCAGAAAACAGGGAATTCTAGTTCTGCCTTAACCATAATCAGGAGAGAGTCTTGCCTTAGGCATGAAAGTCAGCTGGGTGATTTGGGTTATTTTATTTATTTTATTTTATTTATTTGTTTCGTCAAGCATGTATTAGATAACGTAAGTATAAACATGATTATAAGTATAAGAATAAACATGATAACATAAGTATAAGTATAAACATGATTATGAATACATGAAATGGATATGAATAAAAAGGAACGTTAGGACAGGGACGGTAGGTACGCTGGTGCGCTTATGCACGCCCCTACAGACCTCTTAGGAATGGGGTGAGGACAACAGTAGACAGTCTAAGGTTAAAGTTTTGGGGGTTTGGGGAAGAAACCACAGAGTCAGGTAGTGCATTCCAGGCACTGACCACTCTGTTGCTGAAGTCGTATTTTCTGCAATCGAGTTTGGAGCGGTTAACCTTAAGTTTGTATCTATTGTGTGCTCATGTATTGTTGTGGTTGAAGCTGAATTATTGACAGGTAGGACATTGTAGCAGATAATTTTACGGTATGTACTATGCTTAGGTCAGACCGAAGGCGGCGTAGACTTTGGCCAAGTCCCTCTCTCTCTCAGCCCAACCCACCTCACAAGGTGGTTGTTGTGGGGAAAAGAGTAGGAGGAAGGTGTGTTGGATATGTTCACCGCCTGGAGTTATTTGTAAAAATAATAAAGGTGGGCTACAAATCTATATAAATAAAAATGTAAATGTTCGTTTGTTCAAAATCTTAAATCTCCAAAAGTTATTCACCGATTGCTTTGAAATTTTGACACAACGTTGTATTCGAATACATGCGTATTTTTATATACCTATATTATATAGATGTCACACCTGTGACAGGTAACAACATGTTTTTTGTGAAAAACAGCGCCATCTGTTGGACGTAAAAGCAACACACACTATACTAAATATGTTACGATTCCATTTCAATGTTTCTGATTTACGATCCATTTACGATTTCCACATTTCCAATATAAATCGCACATGGCTGAAAATATTTTCCATCGAATACACAAGGAAAATTCAAATACTGTATGAACATGCATTTCACAGCAGAATTCTACAAAGAAGCATTGATAATTATTTTTGTTTAGAAATCGCGAACAAAGTTCTCAATCAATTGGGAATGTCATCACCAAATCAATCTGCTGCTGCTTCGTTCGATGTAGAATTGCGTCCTGAACAAAATTACAACACGGGTGATCTTTTGTCGTATGTGCAATCAAATATTCCTAAGCTAACGCTTGAGCAAAAAGGCATTTATGATCAAATAATGCAAACTGTCAATAACGGGGTTGGAGAAATCTTCTTCTTAGATGCGCCAGGAGGAAGGGTAAAACGTCCGGAATAGCTGCGAAATTGCTACCAGGTGGAAGAACTGCTCATTCCGCTTTGAAATTGCCATTAAACATGCAATTCATTGAAACTCCCACGTGCAACATTTCCAAAGCATACGGCATGGGAAAAGTATTGCAGAAATGCAAACTTATTGTTTGGGATGAATGCACAATGGCACACAAAAAATCTCTGGAGGCTCTTGATCGATCATTGCAAGATTTGCGTGGAAACATCTGACCATTTGGGAATGCATTAATATTGCTTGCACAAGATTTCAGGCAAATATTACCTGTAATTCCTTGATCGACACCAGCGGACGATAAATGCTTCCTTGAAATACTCTACTTTGTGGCGACACGTAAAGACGTTAAAATTAACTACAAATATGCGTCTCCAGCTGCAAAACGATCGATCAGCTGAGATATTCTCACATCAATTGCTTTAAATTGGGGACGGAAAGGTGCCGGTTGATCTGATCTCAGGAGGAATTTCATTGCCTCATAAGTTCTGCAATTTAGTGACGTCAAAAGAAGAATTGGTTGAAAAAGTATTTTCCAATATTCAAACCAATTATAAGAATCATGATTGGCTGAGTGAACGAGCTATTCTTGCGCCCAAGAACCAAAACCACGATTGGCTGAGTGAATGAGCTATTCTTGCGCCCAAGACCCAACGGATATGCCATTTCAATTTAAGAGATTGCAATTCCCAATTCGATTGGCGTTTGCAATCACCATCAACAAAGCTCAAGGCCAATCTTTAGAATTGTGCGGTTTACATCTACACACGGATTGCTTCTCACATGGACAATTATACCGTATGTTGCGTGTTCCAGAGTCGGCAAACCAGACAATCGCTATATCTGCACAGACAATGGAACAACAAAACATATTGTATACCCACAAGCATTGTGAAATTAAACATATTACAAACGTGCGCTTTCTCTTTTCTTTCTTTTCCACTTAACCTGACTGAGCCACAGCAACGCGTGGCCGGGTACAGCTAGTAAATAAATAAAAGTGTGAAATTAGAATAGTGAAATTTATGCCTTGATGTATGTAGGTACAGAGTGCAAATTAGACCTGCTTGCAGAAGATACTAATTAATAAACCCAAGTTTTACACAACAAAATTAGCATCATTAATGTATGCCTTTAGAGTCAAGTTAATTGGGGTAAAGCTGAACCAGTGTCTTGGAGATTCCTGAATTGTCAAAATTAGTTTTCTATGAAGACTTTCTGATGCTCCTTGGGGGCAATTTGTATCTTGGATGGAGAATAAGTAAAGCTATATCTCAGATGATTGCACTCAGATTTGATTGTTGTTAGAAACATTTAAACTGAGTGTTGGGAGGAGGAGGTAAAATTAATTATTTAAAAATAAATCTCACTAAGAGATGGATTTAGGAGATGCTGAAGAAGAGAGATATAAGAAGTTTAAAGAACAAAAGAAAATACGTGAATCAGTGTTTGGATGTAGGAGAAACAACAATAGTTTGAATAACAGAATAATAGAATAACAGATTTCGAAGGGACCTTCGAGGTCTTCTAGTCCAACCCTCTGCTCAAGCAGGAAACCTTATACCATTTCAGACAAGTGGTTGTCCCATCTCTTCTTAAAAATCTCCAGTGTTGGAGCACCCACAACTTCTGGAGGCAAGTTGTTCTACGGATTAATTGTTCTAACCATCAGGAAATTTCTCCTTAGTTCTAAGTTGCTTCTCTCCTTGATTAGGAGCTTTGGAGAATAGCTTGACTCCCTCTTCTTTGTGGCAGCCCCTGAGATATTGGAATACTGCTACCATGTCACTCCTGGTCCTTCTTCTCATTAAATTAGCCATACCCAATATTAGCAAACTAACCACCCTTAAGTTGCCTTTGAATCACCTCTTGGTGGGTTTTCAGTTCACCCCTGAATTCCGCGATAAAGCACCAGTCCTTCCTAGCAAAAAAACAGCCCGTCCACCCTCAAATTTATATTAAAAAGTCTGTTGCAATTCTAAGCATCCTTTCATCTGAAAGACCATAAAGCGGATTCTTAACTTTTGCACAAAAGATGCAACAGTCACCAAACCTGAGTCATAAATACAAGAAAGAAAAAATTGGGGCGTCTTGAGTAAATAAGTGATTTTGTTTGTTCCAGTCAAGCTCATCAAAATCCTGGGAAAGGAAAAAAAAAAAGCAGCAATTAAAACAGTTTACCCCGAATTGCGCTTTCTGGAAAAGTTTCAAAGTCTACCTAAAGCGCTGTGCTATAAATAACCCAACTGTGCATGGTTAAAAATAAACTAGCCACGAAAAACAGGCTCTGAAAAGAAGTTACCCTCTTTATTTTTCTGAGTGAGTGAACAGCGAGAATAAACAGGAGCTTCAAAGGGAGGAGAGTTAAGGAGAGGAAGAGCCAGAGGTGGGAGGAGGGAGAACAGACAAGAACAGCCAAAGAGGTTGCCCCATTGCACATGATTGGGGCATGGCTGGCTGTTGACCCATCTGAGGCAGCTTCAGGAGATATATAGGGAAGCAATTTGCCCAGAGAATGGATGATTAAGGGTGAGAGTTTGGCAGGGAAGTTTATCTGGGAAGAAGGAGAGGAAAGAGATGAAAAGAAGAAGAAAATGGAAGACGGGTTCTTGGTGCTCTCTAAGCAGACGTTTTCTTGCAGATGTTTCGTGACCCAACTAGGTAACATCATCAGCCTTAGAAGGGAGGGGGGGTGGCAGAGAAAAGGAGGAGGAGGAGGAGGAGGAGGAGGAGGGAGAGGGGGAAGCAGAGGCAGGAGGAGGAGGGGGAGGAGGAGGAGGAGAGGGAGAAGATGAGAAGGAGAAGATGGAGGAGA
>QLTV01001800.1:153838-163945 GCA_003457575.1 Thermophis baileyi | reverse complement strand
TAATAAAAAATGTAAGAAAAAAAGAAAAGAAACATGTAACCGTGATACCTATTGTCATCGGGGCACTTGGTACCATGTCCAAGAATTTCACAAAACACATCAAGAAATTGCAGCTTCCTGCAATAACACCAGCGGAACTGCAAAAGACTGCGCTACTCGGAACATCATATATTTTAAGAAGATACTTGGTTGATACTTAGGACGCTGGCAGCAACCCGTATCAACCATCAGCACCAGTCAGTGGTATTTGTGACACTTTTAAATGTTCAGTTGACTGAGTTTCATGTTTAATGAATAAAAGAGATAATAATAATAATGCTTGAACAATGGGAGAATATGTGGAAGAAAGGTTTAAAATTTACATTAAATTATAACTTTAAAAGAACATTTCTGTAAGATGATGTATCGTTGGTATTTTAACTCCAGACAAGTTGTCAAGAATGTATAAAGGCATTTCAAATGAATGTTGGAAATGCAAATGTAAAGAAGGGACTTTTTATCATGTATGGTGGACGTGTGATAAAGCAAAGAAATATTCGAGTAGGATTCATATCTTAATACAGAAAATTCTCAAAGTGAATATAAAGGGAAAATAAGAGACTTTTCTTTTGGGTTTAATGCAGGGGTGAAACCCAGCAGGTTCTGACAGGTTCTGGAGAACCGGTAGCGGAAATTTTGAGTAGTTCGGAGAACCGGCAAATGCCACCTCTGGCTGGCCCCCGAGTGGGGAGGGAATGGGGATTTTGCACTATCCGTTCCCAAGCCACACCCACAGAACCAGTAGTAAAAAAATTGGGATTTCACCACTGGTTTAATGGGAAAAGACTGGTATTTTTTTTTAAACTTTGATGTTATATATGTTGACAGCAGCAAGACGACTCTATGCACAGAAATGGAAGGACATTTCGATCCCCACAATGGACGAACGGCTGCAAAAGTTGATGGAGTTAGCAGAGATGGCTAAATTGACTGCTTGGGTCGAAGAAAAAAAGACAAATACTTTTATTTCTACTTGGAAACCGCTTCTGGACTTTGTGCTTGAGGTGGGAAAAAAAAAAATGAAACTTTGATTTGGGGTTTTACTGATTAGATGGGTTTGTTGTTATAGAAATGGCTAGTTCTCTGATGGCTAACCTATGGCACGCGTGCCAGAGGTGGCACGCAGAGCCCTCTCTGCTGGCACGCACGCCGTCGCCCCAGGTCAGATCTCCGTGGCGTTTCTTTCGTGAGCTTCTGTTTCCCTGCAAACGACGAAACAGAAGCTCATGAAAGAAAAAGATCTTACCTCTTGCCGCGCTGCCGGTGTTGGGATGCCCCGCCTCCCGCCGGCCAGCTGGTCTTCAGGTCTCTGCTGCGCATGTGTGCATGTCCGCGCATGCACATGCATGTCCATGCATGCACATGGTCATGCATGTCCGTGCATGCGCATGGTCACACGTGCATGCGCATGCATGCACCTGTTCACGCATGCAAGCGTTCACATTCGCACACACACCTTTTAGTTTGGGCATGCGCGCGCACAGTTTGGGCACTTGGTGTCTAAAAGGTTCACCATCACTGGGCTAGTTTATACTATTATGTAAAAGTAAAAAGTTGAGCTTTGATGTTGATGCCTTACTTCTACTGCACCAAAGGGAGTAGAAGTAAGGGAAGTAAGTAAAGGAGTAGAAGCCTTTTTTTTTCCCTTTTCCCTTTCTTTTCCTCATTCTTCCCTTCCCTTTCCCCTTCCCTATTTTTCCCATTACTTGCTTTTGTGTTTTCTATGTATGCTACATTATAAACTAATCAACACATTTTGATTCTCAATTAATCTAGTGTCTATTTAAAACCGTCTTGCTTAATGGCCATCACATGTAATATCATCAAATTCTTCAATGATCAATAAAGGTTTGATCTTACTGTTTGTTGTGGCTTGCCCAAGTCCCGCACAGCTGCTCATGGATCCGGAAGACCAAGAACCGACCATGAGGTGGCAAGAGCAGTCTGTATCTCCGGCACCTGAGTCCGAGACCGAGGAGGACGCAGGGCCAGAGGACGATACTCAATCAGGGCCTTCTGCACCTCCCCAGCAGGAGTTCAGTGACTCCAGTGAAGAGGAGGAGCCTCTGATTGATGCTGAGTGGCTCTGCAGAAGGAGGTCTCCTCACAGGTAAACCTGCAGGCAGAGGGGCCACGCCCTAAGACTATATAAGGTGGAATCACAACGGACACTCTTGCTGGAAACAACACACTGTTGTCAAGTCACTCACATCACGGGGATCAGAGCTAGAGAGTCCTAAAACTTAATTTTAGACTTTTAAATGGAGCTCATTGATTTCTACAGGGCTTCCTTTCAAGCGATATGGATCTGGTGGATCTGGAGATCGAAAGTATTTAATACAGGTGGGTCCTCAACTTATGACCACAACTGAGCCTGAAATTTCTGTTGCTAAGTGAGACAGTTGTTAAGTAAATTTTACCCCATTTTACAAACTTTCTTGCCACAGTTGTTAAGTGTCTCTGGAGATTCTCAGTCATCCAGGTCATGGTTTGTCCCAAAGTTGCTTTTTTCAAGAGGCAACTGGACTTTCTGGTTTTTCCTTTGAAGACGTTTCGCTTCTCATCCAGGAAGCTTCTTCAGCTTCTTGGATGAGAAGCGTGAGAAACACCTTCAAAGAAAAACCAGAAAGTCCAGTTGCCTCTTGAAAAAAGCACCTTTGGGAAAAATTTGTTAAGCAAATCACTGCAGTTAGTAACACGGTTCTTAAATGAATCTGGGTTCCTCATTGACTTTGCTTGTCAGAAGGTAATCACATGATGCTGCAACCGTCATAAATATGAGTCAGTGGCCAAGCCCATCTGAATTTTAATCATGTGACCATGGGGATGCCGCAATGGTCATCAGTGTGACAAATGGTCATAAGTTACTTTTTTCAGTGCCGTTGTAACTTTGAATGGTCACTAAAAGAACTGTTGTAAGTCGAGGACTATCTGTATAAAAAGAGAAAAAGTTTGTTACTGCCTAGTCAAATTTCTGAAAATGTCTTTAGAAGTCTGCAGAAACAGAATGTCCCCAAGAAAAGACACGTTTGGTTTAAGGAGTTGCATAAGTGAACTATGTACATGCCCACACATAATTAAAAAAACCCAAAAACCCTTATTTTTTTCTTGCCTTTCAATCTGAAATGCTGCTCAAACCCTTATTTTCTTCCGTGCAAGGGAGAGAAAGAGAGAGAAGCAGATGAAAAACAACCACAACTTTATCTACTGTGTAATTAATTTCAAATTGAATTTTTATCTCTCGAATTCCGCAGATTTGGCGCTGTCTGTCTTGGTGGATATTATTATTTTTAATGTGACATGGTTTGGCTATAAAGTAATATTGTTCTCTTCAACTCAAGTCACAAATTACATCCCTCTGGAGGGGATTAGTCAAGAGCGCTCTGTAATAAGACCTAAAAAGAATTTTTGATATCAGGGCGATGATTAATCGCTTGGAGTTTTCAAGTAGACCATGCCTTCCCTCATCCATCCTGTCCATTCTCCTTGCTGAGTCCCCTGAAGTTCTTTCTCCTGGGACAAAGCTTGTGTTTATCACGAGCTTGGCAATAAACAGTGTACATCATGGAGGGGAAAATGGATGGAATCAAGGCAAGACCCTTTATTAAACTGCCACCAGCAAATCACCTTGAGAGCCGACGTCGCCATCTAAACTTCCGCGGCATTCTTCTAAGAAGGAAAATGATGAGCCAATCTTCTCCGTACGAATGATAGCGAACACCATCCGGTGTTCTTCCAACAGTTCTAATTTCCTAATCCCTCTTTTATCTTCCTTGGAAGAAGAGAAAGAAGAGCAGGAGGAGAAGATGTCCTCGTGTTTTGGTGTGAAGGTGAAATATGGTAGACAAGTTTCTTCAACTAAGCCTCAACTTCGGGTGGCTTCAAGAGTATGTTGCATTGTTTTCACGGCCGTGGTACAATTTTCTTTTCCTTTAAGTTCCCTACCTTGGCCTAGAAATCAAAGATTTCCTAGTGATCACCTATCTAAATATGAACCAGATCAGAGGTGGGTTCCTCCCGGTTCGGAACGGTTCACCTGAACCGGTAGCGACCCACTGGTGACGTCACGATGATGTCACGGATCCGGTTCGGTCGGTGCCAGTCCGTGGGCGCCGCCATCTCTCTCTCTCTCTCTCTTTTTTTTTTTGAATTTTTTTTTGAATTTTTTTAAAAAAAATTTTCTTCTGCGCATGCGCAGAAGCCGAGTTTCCAGCATGGTGCATGCGTCACCATCTTGTTTTTGGCTTTTTTTTTTTTGAATTTTTTTTAAAAAAATTTGCACTGCGCCCGTGAGGCGCGCCCACGCTGCGCTGGAGGAAGCGAACTGGCAACGAGGTAAGTTAGAACCCACCCATGAACCAGATCTATCCTGGCTAACATTTTTCAGATCCACAAAATTCAGTTTGAAGTTGCCACCTAGCTAGGTTGTCGAGAGCTATTGAGATGTCTATGGAGATTGTCAGTCATGTAGGTCCTGGTTGTCCCAAAGGTGCTTTTTCAAGAGGCAACTGGACTTTCTTTGCTTTTCCTTGAAGACATTTCATTTCTCATCCAAGAAGCTTCTTCAGTTCTGACTCAATGGTGGGGAATGGAAGGATTTATATTCCTTGCAGTAATCTGGTCATTAACAAATATAAATCTTTCCATTCCACCATTCAGGCACAGATAAACCCCCAAGTGGCCTCAACAGCTTTCAGAAAGAGTGCTAACATCCTGATCACTGCAAAGTCATCCATTCCCCCTCATCCGCCCCCCCCCATCCTGTCCAGGGGTGGGTTCTGGTTTTCTTCGCTGCCAGTTCGCTCAGTATCGTGCTGCATGGGCACGCGGGCGCTTTGTGCTTT
The DNA here is from genome assembly GCA_003457575.1 of Thermophis baileyi. NCBI lineage: Eukaryota > Metazoa > Chordata > Lepidosauria > Squamata > Dipsadidae > Thermophis > Thermophis baileyi. The sequence continues at coordinate 159,062 of QLTV01001800.1, read as the reverse complement.
GTGCCGCTTCGGGGGCGTAGCAGGCATGGGTCACTGCAGGTTCTAGCGACCCAGGCCGCCAAGTTACTACCAGTTCTATAGAACCAGTCTGAATCGGGAGGAACCCACCTCTGATCATGTCAGAATCTATCCTTCCATTCCCCCACGATCTAGTCACAACTCATGAAACTTCTTGGATGAGAAGCAAAATGTCTTTTTCTTCCTTAAGGAAAAACCACTCCGGTTGCCTTTTGAAAAAGCACCTTTGAGATTCCTTTGCTTACCTACTGCTGAGCAGACTTACAGGGTTCCTGTTTATGATAACATGTAAGGTATAAAGCTTGCTTTTGAAATCATTCTGGGTTCTTCAAGCTTTATGGAAGGGCCAACCTTTGTCCAGATCTAAAGAAAAGTGTGACTCAGAGAGATTGGCCTTTGCCTCTTTGTCCATGCTGAGCCAAATCTGATTAACGCTATAAATAGAATAGAATAGAATAGAATAGAATAGAATAGAATAGAATAGAATAGAATAGAATAGAATAGAATAGAATAGAATAGAATAGAATAACAGAGTTGGAAGGGACCTTGGAGGTCTTCTAGTCCAACCCCCTGCTCAGGCAGGAAACTCTATACCAGTGTTGGCGAACCTTTCCGGCACATGCGAGTGCCGGAAACCGGAAGAGCAGCCACCCAGTGCGCATGCGCGTGCTGGGAAGATGATCTTCCAGTTTCCAGCACGTGCATGCATACTGGCCAGCTGGTCTTCACCCATGCATGCGTGCCAGAAACCAGAAGATCATCTTCCTGGTGCGCGCATGTGCACTGGTCGGCTGCTCTTCCAGTTTCTGGCGCTCCCCCGCGCATGAAGACCAGCTGGCCGGCACGCCGGAACCCGGAAGAGCAACGGGCAATGGCTCGCATGCCCGGAGAGATGGCTCTGTGTGCCACTGCTGGCACACGTGCCATAGGTTCGCCACCATGGTTCTAGTCCAACCCCCTGCTTAGGCAGGAAACCCTACCCCATTTCAGACAAATAGTTATCCAATCTCTTCTTAAAAATGTCCAGTCTTGGAGCATTCACAACTTCTGGAGTCAATTTTTTCCCCTGATTAATTTTTCTAACTGTCATGAAATTTCTTCTCAGTTCTAGCTTGCTTCTGTCCTCTGCACTCTTTCTAGAGTCTCAACATCCTTTTTACATCGTGGCGACCAAAACCGAATGCAGTATTCCAAGTGTGGCCTTACCAAGGCATTATAAAGTAATATTAACACTTCACGTGATCTTGATTCTATCCCTCTGTTTATGCAGCCTAGAACTGTGCTGGCTTTTTTATTATTATTAGGGGGTCTTCATTCTTTGGATCACTTGGCCATATCCACTTTACAAAAAGAAATAATGTTCCCTTTGCAGGAATTGGTAAGAACCCCAAAAATAGACAGTAAAGAACATTGCCACATCCGTAGCGTGTACGGTCTACACTTCACAATGTAGCCTATCAGGAAAATCCATTTTCAGCATCTTCTTCAGATTCACAACCTTTTCAATTCAGTTAGAAAAATCTTAAATCTTAGAATTCCCTTGCAATTAGATTAGAGATCTCTGCACCTTAACCATCTTAATTCCCCCCGTTTGTCTGTGTGTGTACGGAAGTGAAATTTTGACTTTTCTCTTGACGATAAAGATATCTGCCTCAGATTTTATACAGATGAAAATAAATAAAGGTATAAGCATCTTGTAATGACAAGAATCCTCCAACGTGAGATTAATTTCAGACATAGAAGAGATTTGTTTCAGTCCTTCTTCTTTCTTTGCTCTGTTGTCATGGTTCTCTCAACCATCTTCTACGCAATCCTTGCTTATCTTCTTTCTCAATTACCGACTTGTGACCACAATTGAGCCCAACATTTCTGTTGTTAAGCGAGACATTTGTTCAGGGAGTTTTGCCCCATTTTTATGACCTTTCTTGCCACAGTTGTTAAGGGAATCACTGCAGCTGGTAAGTTAGTAACCCGGTTGTGAAGTGAATCTGGCTTCCCCCATTGGCTTGGCTTGTCAGAAGGTCACAAAAGGGGAATCACATGACCCCGGGAAACTGCAACCGTCATAAATACGAACCAGTTGCCAAGCGTCTGAATTTTGATCACGTGATCATGGGGATGCTGCAAAGATCATAGCTGTGAAAAACGGTCATAAGTCACTTTTTTTCTGTGCCGTTGTAACCTTGAATGGTCACTAAACGAACTGTTGTAAGTCGAGGACTACCTGTATTTGGCTGGGCCCGGCAGTTTTTGCCACCTGGTTAGACACCTCAGAGTTCTTAAAAATGCCAACTTTTGAGTTAGTAACCCTCCTTCATAGTTAGAATGTTACAATCAGGTGTGGGCTGCTGGGGTTTCGCAGGGGTTCGGGAGAACCTCTAGCTAAGATTCTGTGCAGTTCGGAGAACCCCCAAATCCCACTCCTGGCTGGCCCTGCCCACCCCACCCCACCCCGCCCCTCCCAGGAGTCCCCATGCGGCCCATTTTGGATGCAGGTAAGTGCAAGGTGCACGCGGATGCTCTGGAGGGTGAAAAACGGGCCTACTGGAAGTTTGGGAAGGCCGGAAATGGGCCCGTTTCTGGCCTCCAGAGGGCCTCTGGAGCCTGGGGAGGCTGTTTTCGCCCTCCCGGAGGCTTGAGGAAAGCCTCTGGAGCCTGAGGAGAGCAAACCCCCCCCCCCGGGGCAAAAACACCCACCTCCCCGCTGTGGTACAGGAGGCCGACTTGGCCACGCCCACCATGGCCACGCCCACCCAGCAACCGGGCAGAGAACCGCTTGCTAAAAATTTTGAAGTCCACCCCTGGTTACAATCAAGATTGCAGTGGCTCACTGCTTGCTCATGTTTAATCCGTGGTCTACAATAATCTCACAAGTACTATTGTTGAGACAGACCCCAGTACAAAAAAGATGTTGAGACCCTAGAAAGAGTGCAGAGAAAAGTAACAAAGATGATAAGGGGTCTGCAGGCTAAAGCATATGATGAACAATTGAGTATGTCTAGTCTAAAGAAGAGAAGGACTAACAGAATAACAGAGTAACAGAGTTGGAAGGGACCTTATAGGTCATCTAGTCTAAACCCCCCCACCCAAGCAGGAGACCCTACACCATTTCTGACAGATGGCAGTCCAGTCTCTTCTTGAAAGCTTCCAGTGGTGAAACTCCCACAACTTCTCAAGGCAAGCTGTTCCTTTGGTTGATTAGTGGTGACATGATAGCAGTCTTCCTGTATTTGAGGGGCTTTCACAGAGAAGAGGGAGTCAACTTATTCTCTAAATCACCTGAGGGCAGGACAAGAAGCGATGGATGGAAACTAACCAAGGAGAGAACTAACTTACAAACAAGGAGACATTTCCTGACAGTGAGAAGAATTAATCAGTGGAACAGCTTGCCTCCAGAACTTGTAGGCCCTCCATTACTGGAGGTTTTCAAGAAGAGATTGGAATTGTATAGCGTCTTCTATTCAAGCAGGGGAGCTAACCCAGAAGACCTTCAAGGTCTCTTCCAACTTTATTATTCTGTGTTCTATGCTTTGTGCACAGGCAGTTATAGTGGTACCTCAGTACTCAATTGCTTTGAAACTCATCAAATTTGGTACTCAATGCATTGTGATGAGAAAATTTTGTCCCAGTACTCGTCATTTGTTCAGTACTCAACGTGCAAACTAGAAATTGTTAGTGTTGTGACTCACTCTCCAAGCCTTTCCAACCAAAACAAAGGGTGATGTATTAGTTACGTGGTAGCTCTTGCCCTGTCCACATCCCCTTGTGGTCTTATCTCAGCTATGGTCATTTTGTATATTTGTGTGCTTTTTTCCCCTCATCAGTACAAATAAAGTGAAAGTGCAAATAAAGTACAAATAAAGTTTTTATTTTAATTCATCTACATATTTATTTCATCTACAAGTGGTGTAGTGGCCTAGAGAGTGGTGCGGTGGCCTAGAGATGGAGCTCTCGCCTCACAAATCAGGAGGCTGTGAGTTCGATCCTAGGTAGCAGCAGATATTTCTCTCTCTAGGCACAAAGAGATAATATCTGCTGCGAACTCCGCATTGGCGACAGGAAGGGCATCCGGCCAGTAAACACTCAGCTCCATTCAGTTGCCCCGACTACACCCCAACGCAAGGGATTACAGGGTCTTTAAAAGACAAAAAAAATAATAATTAAATTTTAGGTTTATGTAAAGTTATGATATACAACCCTATATTTTTACATAGTGCCTTAAAATGTGCATTGTCTTTGGTTTGGGAACGCATTAAATATATTTACATTATTCCTTATGGGAAAAATTTACTTGGCACTCATTGTTTTGGGTACTCATCGCACCTCCCTGAACTTATTAACGATGCGTACCAAGGTACCACTGTATTATCTTTATGACTGAGACCTCACCCATGGAAATATTTGGAAAAGTGCTTACCAGGTGCTCTTCCAATTTCAGGTAAAGGTAAAGGTTCCCCCATACATGCATGCTAGTCATTTCTGGTTCTAGGGGGCGGTGTTCATCTCCGTTTGTAAGCCGAACAGCCAGCGCTGTCTGATGACAATTCCGTGGTCATGTGGCCGGCATGACTCAACGCCGAAGACGCACAGAGCGCTGTTATCTTCCCACCAAAGTGGTCCCTATTTTTCTACTTGCATTTTTTACGTGCTTTCGAACTGCTAGTTTGGCAGAAGCTGGGACAAGTAACGGGAGCTCACTCCGTTATGCGGCGCTAGGGATTCGAACCTCTGAACTGCCGACCTTTCTGATCGACAAGCTCAGCATCTTAGGCACTGAGACACCGCGTCCTTTTCAATTTCAGATGGGCCCCCAAATTTAAAAAGTTGAGATCCCTGTTTTCGCCTCTCCCAAAAAGGTTTTCAAAAATTTTGGTTAGCTGAAGTTTGATTCCTATTAATGCTGCTGCAGCAAGAGGCAAATCATTGAAAAGTAAACTAAATCTGTGATGGATTTCTTCTGCATCCCGAACCCCAGTTTCAATTCTAAACTGGCAACTATACTTATTCATCACCAAATGCAAATCTTATGGGAATCACTGTCAACCTTTCTCCTACTTGGGGGGAACTTGTTAACTATCCATCTTACCATACCGGCTGCTTAGTCCCTTATAGATAGATAGATAGATAGATAGATAGATAGATAGATAGATAGATAGATAGATAGATAGATAGATAGATAGATAGATAGATAGATAGATAGATAGAT
>QLTV01001799.1:125003-140636 GCA_003457575.1 Thermophis baileyi | reverse complement strand
CTCTCTCTCTCTCTCTCTCTCTCTCTCTCTCTCTCTCTCTCTCTCCCTCTCTCTCTCTCTCTCTCTCTCGCTCTCACATACACACACACCCGCACACACACACACACACACACACACACACACACACACACACACACACACACAAGAGGGGGAGGGGAGAGGGAGAGGGAGAGGGAGAGGGAGAGGGAGAGGGAGAGGGAGAGGGAGAGGGAGAGGGAGAGGGAGAGGGAGAGGGAGGGGAGGGGGAGAGGGAGAGAGAGGGGGGGGAGAGAGGGGGGGGGAGAGAGAGAGAATGAATATCTTAGGATGCATAGCTGGTATTAAGAGTTGTATTAGTATTTATCTGCCCGGCTCAGTGTGACATATCTACAGCCTGGGCCTCAGGTATGGATTATGTAAATATAAGCAGTTTTCACGGGAGCAAACAGGCCAAGATCGTTTCCCTCTGAAATAGTTTTTAGTGCTTAGACCTCTTTCAGGAACATCACCTACCTCCCTTGGCATGTTTTGGCTCTCACCTCTACCATCTAAAGAAGATCTCGAAGTGTTCTGGAGGCTCTTCATCATCCCCATGACCTTGTTTCAGAGGTGGTATTCAGCCGGTTCAGCCGGGCAAACCGGTAGTGGCGACCTGCGGGTGGGGTCGGCCCACCCGCCCGCCCACCCCAGTGCTATGCCATCCTATTTAGGCACGTTTTGAAGCCGCGTGCATGCATGCAAACCACGTGCACAAGCAAAGCGCATGCGTGGAAGGCCACGCGCACGACCGAAGCTAGCATGCGCGCGCGCTCACATTTGCGAACTGGTAGGGAAAGTAAGTGAATATCATCTCTGCCTTGTTTCTTGGACTTCTCCAAGGACTTAGGAATTCTGGGGTTCTTTGGGAAAGCTTCCTAACTCCTTATATTAAAAAAAAAAAAAACCACCACAAAGAGGTGCAAAATTGCATGTTGCTGTAGAAACCGAAGAGGGATATTGTCATTTCGGTCACAAGTTCAGCCTTCCTTACTGTTTCCTCTCTCTGCATAAACGGCTCTCCCCACCCACCCCCCTTGCCTTTGAGTTCTCCAACAGAGGTGAATTCCATTATTTCTTTTGAATCTCTGGGCACCTGTGACATCTGCTCTCAAGTTTCAGGAGTTTACTCCAGCTGTAAAATATTCATCCTGAGTGCTAGCTGTAGGTCAACCTCTGTTATGTAGGGCGTCCAGGGCAGCCAGCAATGGACCCCACGGAATAAGGTACAGCGCTTGCATGTCTAATGTCTTCACGGAGCAGCATTCTCCAGCCTCGTTGCATGGTTAATTGAGGGCGTAACTACCAGAGTGAGTCCCAAAACCTAGCCAGGGGGAAGAGATAAGATGCTAGCTTGGGATCTCATTTAGGAACAGAACATAGAATCATAAGGTTGGAAGCAGGGGTGGGTTCTGGATCCTTTTGCTGCTGGTTCGCTCAGGGTTGCGCCGTGCGCACAGCAATCAAAAAATAGCTTCTACGCATGCGCAGAAGCCAAAATTAGCTTCTGCGCATGCGCAGAAGCAAAATCCAAGATGGCAGCGCCCACAGAGACACCGACGGAACTGGCTCCGTGACATCATCGCCGAGCTACTAATGGTTCTAAAGAACCGGTTAGAACCGGTAGGAACCCACCTCTGGTTGGAAGGGACCTCACAAGTCTTCTAGTCCAACCCTTTGCTGAAGGCAGGAGACCTTAGGCCATCCTGGTCAAATGGTTGTCCAGTCTATTTTTGAAAACCTCCAGTGATGCAGCACCCACAACTCCAGGAGGCAAGCTATTCCAAGGATTAATTGTCCTCAATGGTCTGCAATGCCTAAACAAGAGGTGGGTTCCTCCTGGTTCGGACTGCTTCGCCCGAACTGGTAGCGACCGCTGGTGATGTCATGATGATGTCATGTATCTGGTTCGGTCGGTGCTGGTCCGTGGGCGCCACCATCTTTTTTTTGAATTTTTTTTTTAAATTTTTTCTTCTGCTGTGCATGTGCAGAAGCCGAGTTTCCGGCACTGCGCATGCGTCGCCATCTTGTTTTTGGCTTTTTAAATTTTTTAAAAAAAATTTAAATTTTTTCGCACTGCGCAGGCGCGCGCCCACGAGGCACGGCCACGCGGCGTGGGAGGAAGCGAACCGGCAGCGAGGTAAGTTAGAACCCACCCCTGGCCTAAACGATCTAATATCCGGCCAAAAGTTTAGGCCACTCTAGTAACTGTTTATACATTATTTAATTCTATTCATCATTCTATTCATCATTTTTATTGTGTATTTTAAAATAATACAAAATAGACACACATGCATCAAAATATATAAGTTTTTGTGAATTGTATGCAGTTTTTGTGACTTTTAGGCACTAATGGTATATTCTGTTACGCCGTACGAAATAAATAACAGAATAGAAAGAGTTGGAAGGGAGCTTGGAGGTCTTCTAGTCCAACCCCCTGCTCAAGCAGGAAACCTTATATCATTCCAAACAAACCTTATACCATTCCATATCCAATCTCTTCTTTAAAACGTCCAGTGATGGAACACCCACAACTTCTGGAGGCAAGCCATTCCACGGATTAATTGATCTGGGATTATAAGATAACAGAGTTGGAAGGGACTTTGGAGATCTTCTATTCCAACCCTCGGCTCAAATCAGGAGACACTATACCATTTCAGACCAATTTTTCTTTAAAACTTCCAGTATGGAGCATTTACAACTTCTGGTGGCAAGCCGTTCCACTGGTTAATGGTTCTCACTGTCAGGAAATTCCTCCTTAGTTCTAAGTTGGTTCCCTCCTTGATTAGTTTCCATCAGAGGTGGGTTCCTCCCAGTTCGCACCAGTTCTATAGAACCGGAAGCAAACCGCTGGTGACGTCACTGAGCCGGTTCTGTCGGTGCCGGTCCGTGGACGCCGCCATCTTTTTTTCTTTTTTTTTTTTGGATTTTTTTTTTGGATTTTTTTTCTTCTTCTGCGCATGCGCCGCCATCTTGTTTTCGGCTTTTTTGGGGGGGTTCAAATTTTCATCACTGCGCATGCGTGCACCTGCCCGGCGCAGCCACGCAGCACGCAATGCTCTCGCAGCCACGCGGTGCGGGAGGAAGCGAACCAGCAGCGAGGTAAATTAGAACCTACCCCTGGTTTCCATCCATAGCTCCTTGTCCTGACTTCATGTGTTTTGGAGAGCAACTTGACCCCCTCTTCTTTGTGGCAGCCCCAATAAATAAATCAGCAAGTAAATAAGTATCAGAAAAAGGGAATTCATCCAAAGGACTATGCAGAGGAGATGGCGTTCCTGTCTTTCTCTGGATTCAGGCTTCCTGGATTCTTTCCGACATAACTTTAGAAAGAAAATCTAAGCAGACAGTGAATGATCCATTCCACTCTGGGTGATTTTTAGCAGTCGGTCTTTGGACAAGAATCACATTATAGTCCTGTGACAGCCGAGAGAGTCTCTTTATCAGTTGATGGAGCAGATTTATTCCCTCATCCCGCACACCGAGAGTGAGGCAGCGCCGCACCGTTTCCAAGGCGAGAGCCAGTTGTCTTTGATCGCCTCGATAAATGCTTCAATAGTTACTTTTTAATTGCTTTATTGCCAGAAGTTTTCAATGAAGCCATAAAAATAGCAGAGGGGAGGGGAGAGTGGTCTAATTGCCTCAAGATGGATATGTAACGCATAAATTTCTTGTTTAATGGAACTGGTAATAGACCACCTGTTTCGGTTCGCTTCCCCCCCCCCACCCCCATTCAGCGCCCGAATGAATAGTTTGCTCTCCTGTGCAGACAGCGAAATCACAATGGCACACTTGAAGATTCAGTGGGCGCCTTCCCCCCCCCCTTGGTTTTTTTTAATACTTCATCTAGGGACCTTCGATCTTATTTTGTGGAAGATTCCGAACTCATTAAGTTTGCCGTAGGGAGAATAAGAGGGGGGAAAAAATCAATTCGTGCACGGTGCTTGTAGCGTTTCCAACGTCAGCCAGCGGCCTTGATTTTTAGACTTGGGTGGAATTACGGACATTGGTGGTGGATCATTCACTTGCTGAATTAGCAGACAAAGACCCAAAGGTGCTTTTTTAGGAGGCAACTGGACTTTCTGGTTTTTCTTTGAAGATGTTTCGCTTCTCATCCAAGAAGCTTCTTCAGCTTTGACTGGATAGTGAGGAATGGAAGGATTGATACTCCTTGCAGACAGCTGGTCATTTGCATCTTTTTAGAGGGTCGTTGAGGCCACTTGGAGGTTTATCTTTTTTCATCAGGGTTACCTGAGTAGCGCTCCTGGTTCCTGTAGTCTGCAATTTTTCCTCTGGAAATCCATCCCTACTCCCACCCCATTCAAAGGGTGTTCATCCCAAATTGTATAGCTAAAAGTCTGTAGAGATTATCAGTCCTCCAGGTCATGGTTGTCCCAAAGGTGCTTTTTTCAGGAGGCAACTGGACTTTCTTGTTTTTTTCTTTTGACGACGTTTCGCTTCTCATCCAAGAAGCTTCTTCTGACTGGATAGTGGGGGATGGAAGGATTTATATTCCTTGCAGACAGATGGACATTTGCATCCTTTTAGACGGTCCTTGAAGCACTAGGAGGTTTATCTGTGTCCTCAGGGTTGAAGAAGCTTCTTGGATGAGAAGCGAAATGTCTTCAAAAGAAGAAAACCAAGAAAGTCCAGCTGCCTCCTGAAAAAGCACCTTTGGGACAACCATGACCGGGATGACTGAGAATATCTACCGAGAATCTTTTAGCAAGCAAAGACTTGCGAGGATAAATGCTGGCTTTGTGTGCTGATAGATGTCCACTGCAGAGGTGGGTTCCTCCCAGTTCGGACCGGTTCGCCCGAACTGGTAGTGACCTGCTGGTGACGTTACGATGACGTCACGAATCCAGTTTGGTCAGTGCCGGTCCGTGGACGCCGCCGTCTTTTTTTTTTTTTGAATTTTTTTTTCGGGCTTTTTTTTCTTCTGCGCATGCGCAGAAGCCGAGTTTCTGGCACTGCGCATGCGTCGCCATCTTGTTTTTGGCTTTTTTTTGGAGGGGGGAATTTTTTTATTTTTTATTTTGCACTGTGCATGCGCGTGCCCGCGAAGCACGTGCACGCCCATGAGGCACGGCCACGAGGCGCAGCCACGAGGTGCGGGAGGAAGCGAACCGGCAGCGAGGTAAGTTAGAACCACCCCTGGTCCACTGACTGGGCCATACGGGGAGAATTGGAGTTAAAGCTCCAAATTAAAGGAGCTTTCTTCTGAAGATGTCCATTGTGGACAGAGGAGCTTCTGAGGTTGTCCGTCTTGAGGAAGGATTATGGGGAGGGCTGGTGGGATCAGACACGTTTGGTCATCTTACAGCTAAATGAAAAGGCCTCACTTTGCATTCTCCGATTTGCAGGCAGTCATAAAGGAGATTGTTTTAGACAGAGTGGAAACCTGAATCTCTCCATTGTTTCTTCTGTTTTGCTCCTGGCTGTTGGAGGCCGTTTGATTTTCCCAGGAGGACCGTTGGAATTGACGGTGACTTCCTTTGCACAATACAGATAATCCCGAATAACCGAATAAGAGAGTTGGAAGGGACCTTGGAGGTCGTTCAACCCACTGCTTAAGCAGAAAATCTTCTATTGTTTCACACAAACGGTTGTCCTTTTCTTAAAAACCTCCAGTGTTGGAGCACCCACAACCTCTGGAGGGAAGTCATTCCACCGATTAATTTTTCTCATGGACAGGAAATGTCTCCCCAATTCTAGGTGGATTAGTTTCCATCCCTTGCTTCTCCTTTAACTTAGAACTTAGGTAAGGTAAAGGTTCCCCTTGCACATATGTGCTAGTTGTTCCCGACTCTAGGGGGCGGTGCTCATCTCCGTTTCTAAGGCGAAGAGCCATCACTGTCCGAAGACGTCTCCGTGGTCATGTGGCCGGCATGACTAAACACCGAAGGTGCACGGAACGCCGTTACCTTCCCACCAAAGGTGGTCCCTATTTTTCTACTTGCATTTTTACATGCTTTCGAACTGCTAGGTTGGCAGAAGCTGGGACAAGTAACGGGAGCTCACTCCGTTACGTGGTGCTAGGGATTCAAACCGCCGAACTGCCAACCTTTCTGATCGACAAACTCAGCGTCTTAGCCACTGAGCCACCGCGTCCCTCTAACTTAAAACTTAGAACAACTATATTGTCACTTTGCATGTACACTAATCGGCATACATTAAAATGAAATTTCATTGCATACAGCTCTCAAAGGGTCACCAACTCCCATACACACTGCATAAACATGACAAAATAAATAAATAAATAGCAATAGCACTTATATATCACTTCACAGCCCTCTCTAAGCGGTTTTACAGAGTCAACATATTGACCCCAACAATCTCGGCCCTCATTTTACCAACCTCAGAAGGATGGAAGGCTGAGTCAGCCTTGAGCCTGATGAGAATCGAACTGCTGAAAGTCAGCAGAATTAGCCTGCAATACAGCATTCTAACCACTGCACCATCACAGTTCTTAAAATAAATAAACAAATACAAAATTATGCATATATTGTGCATATATTATATGTAGGGATTAAGTGCTTTGGAGATATAGCAGCGGTTCTCAACTTGCGGGTCGCGACCCCTTTGGGGGTCGAACGACCCTTTCACAGAGGTTGCCAAAGTGTGTGCTAGCCCGCCACGCCCCCTTTGTCACCTGATCACGTGTGGGGAGGGGGCGAGGCGGAGGTCATAAAAAAAAGTTCCATTCTTCCTGGGAGAATTCATCTTATAGCACTAGAATAGCAGTTCTCAACCTGTGGGTCACGACCCCTTTGGGGATCGAACGACCCTTTCACAGGGGTTGCCTAAGCACACGCTAGCCCGCCACGCACCCTTTGTCACCTCATCGCGTGCGGGGAGGGGGTCATGGGGGTCACGGGGGGGTCACGGCATTAGGAAGGTTGAGAACCACTGAGATATAGGCTGACCCAGAGATGGGTTCCTCCTGGTTCGGACCGGTTCGCCCAAACTGGTAGCAACCTGCTGGTGATGTCACGGTGACATCACAGATCCAGTTCAGTCGGTGACGGTCTGTGGACGCCACCATCTTTTTTTTTGGATTTTTTTTTTGAAATTTTTTTTGTTGTTGTTTTGGTTTTTTTTTTATNTTTTTTCTTCTGCGCATGCGCAGAAGCCGAGTTTCTGGCACTGCGCATGCGTCACCATCTTGTTTTCGGCTTTTTTGGGGGGGGTTATTTTTCGACACTGCGCATGCGCGTGCGCGCAAAGTGCGCTCGCACCCACGAGGCGCGGCTACGCGGTGCGGGAGGAAACGAACCAGCAGCGAGGTAAGTTAAAACCCACCCCTGGGCAGACCCCATCTTCTTTGGGGCAGCAAATATTGGAGCACTGCTATCATGTCACCAGATCTTCCTTCTCCCCATTACTAGACTTCTCCTGGGCAGGCTGGGTGCAGGAGGGCTGAGCCAGCCATGGGGCAGCCATTTGTTTAGCGCTTCCAGACGCAATAAAAGGAGGCTGGTTTTGAGATCCGAACTCCCTGGAGTGAAATCTAACCCACTGCGAAGTAATTGGTTCCATGAATGGAAGCTGTTTTGGAGTTTACACAGCACACTTAATGCGTTCCCCAAGGCCCAGTGAAGATAATCTCTTCAACAGGGCCGTCGGGCGAAAAGCAGCATACGTCTTTTTAGGTGAGGAAAAAGAGGCACCGAAGCTGTAATATTGTTCTAGTTATTGTGGATCTCAGCTTATATCAGGACCAAGCTGCCTTCTGACAACCCCAGCAATTTGCAAGGTCAATTCATTGACTTCTGAGTGCCAGACGCAGATGTGGACGCTGGGATGACGGATGGAGTCAGAAAAGGTGAATGACAGAATTGGAAGGGACCTTGGAGGTCTTCTAGTCAGGAGACCCTATACCATTCTGGACAAACGGCTGTCCAATTTCTTCTTGAAAACCTGCAATGTTGGAGCACCTACAACTTCTGGAGGCAAGCTGTTCCACTGGTTAATTGTCCTCACCGTCAGGAAGTTTCTCCTTAGTTCCAGGTTGCTTCTCTCCTTGATTAGCTTCCATCCCTTGCTTCTTGTCCTGCCTTCAGGTGCTTTGGAGAATAGGGTGACCCCCTCTTCTTTGGGGCAGCCCCTTAGATATTCAAACACTTCCATCAATATTGCCTGATTCCATCTTCAAACGGTTCGTTTGGCTTCCCAAATGTAAAGAATTTTGAATTTCCTTTCTCAATTCTTATTTCTTCCTGGATTGAAAAAAAAGGGGGTGGGTGGGTGTTTTAAAATACGTATCAGGCCTGGCGCTATTGCCAATGGTTGTTTGGGATGTAATCCGATCCCTCCAGCTTCATTAGCCGAGTTCTTGGATTCAGTTTTATGTTCACACAACCACTGGAATCTCCCCGAGGCTGTGACTCAGTTATGGGGGTCTCGGGAAGAGGCTTGGATCACGCATATAAAAAAAAAATACACCCTTGACAGGGTATTTTTTGCAAGCTTCATTTGCAAATATCCCATCAAGGCAAGGCCTAAAAGATTGGTCTATTGGGTGGCTGTATTCTGCTGGGGGACCAGATAGAAACAGGCAGGGTTCAAATGGTGTCATTGCAGGCTTGACATTTTATTTTATTTTTTTAATCATACCCTGAGGATCTGCTGACCCCGTTCCTTCACGCATACGAGACACCGAATTGTAGATCTCTCTCTAGTCGTAATGTTCTAGAATTTGCACAAAGCAATGTACGTGTCTCAGCATGAAGAACTATCCATCTGCAGTTCGTCTGTGTGTAAGGAACATGCATATGCTTCTACAAAGAAATGTTTTTTTTATTTATTCACTTAGAAAATAGAATAACAGAGTTGGAAGGGACCTTGGAAGTCTTCTAGTCCAACCCCCTGCTCAGGAAGAAAACCCTATACCATTTCAGACAAATGGTTTGTCACTACGTTCATTTTAATTTGTCAGCAGGACTCTTATTTTGAAATGACATTGTACACTGATATGAAGTCCTCATGTGATACCTGTACTGCGCATGTGTTAATCTTTTCTTTGTTCTCTTTGTTCTTCAGCATGTAGACACAGACGTTTTTGCTTTTATTCTTTCCTGGACTCCGGTCTTATTCATGAGGGTTGAGGGCAGGGAAACAAGATTCATTTTGAAGTGTTGCAGGGGTGGCTGTCAGGAACTCAGGCAGACACCAGGCTTGTCAGAAACACAGGAACCTTTATTCAGCACTTTTTAGCGAACAGCGGGGCTAAGAGGCTTTGACAGCTCCTTTTATAGCCGGGCTGTCAAACGCTTAGCCAATCCCGACGCTTGCTTTTCCCGCCGGCTGCTGCTTTTGCCTTAGCCAATTGGAAGCGAGCAGCAGCCGGCGCGGTCGTTAAGCGAGGACTTAGCACATTTCACCTCTAATTATTTTTCTCCGCAACATGGTTGTCCAATCTCTTCTTAAAAACTTCCAGTGTTGGAGCATTCACTGATTAATTGTTTTCCACTGTCAGGAAATTTCTCCTTAGTTCTAGGTTGCTTCTCTCCTCCTTGATGAGTTTCCATCCATTGCTTCTTGTCCTACCCTCAGGTGCTTTGGAGAATAGCTTGGTTCCCTCTTCTTTATGGTATCATGATAGCCATCTTCCAATATCTAAGGGGTTACCACAAAGAAGGGGGAGCCAAGCTATTCTCCAAAGCGCCTGAGGGTAGGACAAGAAGCAATGGATGGAAACTCATCAAGAAGAGAAGCAACCGGGCTTCCGGTGGTGCCGTCTCCGCTCTGAGAAGCAAGAAGGACAGGGCTCTGTCCCAAACGCTTCTCTTTTCCTTTCAGGGGACCTACTACGGTGCGATCCCCAACCTAGGACTAAGAAGAAATTTCCTGACGGTTAGAACAATTACTCAATGGAACAACTTGCCTCCAGAAGTTGTGAATGCTCCAACACTGGAAGTTTTTAAGAAGAGATTGGACAACCATTTGTCTGAAATGGTATAGGGTTTTCTTCCTGGTCCTTCTTTTCATCAAACTAGACATATCGAGTTCCAGCAACCATTCTTTAAATTTATTTAACTTGTTCTTGTGGTTCAGTGACTTAGTTGTGTCTAACTCTTTGTGACCTCATGGATCTTAGCCACGCCAGGTCCCCCCGTCTTCCACTATCTTTATTTATTTATTTATTGTCACAAATAACTCAAGGTGGTGAACACTTCCAGTGTACCTTTCTCCTCCTATTTTTCCCCACAATCACAACCCTGTGAGGTGGGTTGGGCTGAGAGAGAGGGACTGGCCCAAGGTCACCCAGCCAGCTTTCATGCCTAAGGCGGGACTAGAACTCCCAGTCTCCTGGTGATTGGCCCAAAGTCACCCAGCTGGCTTTCATGCTGAAGGCGGGACTAGAACTCACCATCTCCTGGTGATTGGCCCAAAGTCACCCAGCTGGCTTTCATGCTGAAGGCAGGACTAGAACTCCCAGTCTCCTGGTGATTGGCCCAAAGTCACCCAGCTGGCTTTCATGCTGAAGGCGGGACTAGAACTCACCATCTCCTGGTGATTGGCCCAAAGTCACCCAACTGGCTTTCATGCTGAAGGCGGGACTAGAACTCACCATCTCCTGGTGATTGGCTCAAAGCCAGCCAACTGGCTTTCATGCTGAAGGCAGAACTAGAACTCACCATCTCCTAGTGATTGGCTCGAAGTCACCCAGCTGTTTTTCATGCCGAAAGCAGAACTAGAACTCATTGTCTCCTGGTGATTGGCCCAAAGTCACCCAGCCAGCTTTCATGCCAAAGCCAAGACTAGAACTCATGGCCTCCTGCTTTCTAGCCTGGTGCTTTAACCACTAAACCAAACTGGCTCTCAATATATGGCACCCCCAAAAAAGATGCCATAAAATCTCAGGCCTGGATTGGTTTTGTCATTATTATTATTATTTTTTTACCTTAGAGGATAGTAGATGACGTTTTTCGAACAATTGTCAATAAAATCCTGATCGTTCATCTTTACTGGGTGCAATTTTTATAACGGATTTTCATCTGCGAAGTTGAGCATATGGTCCTAAAAGAGCTCTAAATGTGGTTTTATTCTTTGTACTTTTGGTTTTTATGATGATCTATTTGATACTTAGAAGCCAGACGTGTGTGTTTCTTCCTTCTCCTTCACTCTCCCTTGTGTGCAGTATGAAAAACAATTCAAAGCAATGCAGATTTCCGCAGTCCCTTAAGGATGAATTTATTGGGTTTTTTTGGGGGGGGTGTCTCCTCACAGGGCGGGGGTGGGTTTCAAGCAGTTTTTCTGCCCTAAATGGATTGCTCCATCTGTGAGTTGGAATTTTGAAATGGTTAAGATGATGAGAGCTTTAGCTGCAACTCACATTCCATTTGCTCAATCCCAACATGCAATTTTAATTAGGAGATGAGTAACTATTTAGTAGAGAGTCCCTTTGGTGTAGTGGGTAAGGCATTGGGCTAGAAGCCAGGGGGTGATGAGTTCTAGTCCCACCTTAGGCATGGAAGCTGGCTGGATGACTTTCAGTCAATGACCAGGGGACAGTGAACTCTAGTCCCACCTTAGGTATAGAAGTCATCTGGGTGACTTTGGACCAGTCCCTCTCTCTCAGCCCTAGAAAGGAGGCAATGGCAAATCACTTCAGAAATCTTTCCAGGAGTCAAGACTTACTCAAAGGCACCCATCTCCCCAAAAACAATTTAGGTGTGTGTGGTGTGTGTGTGTGTGTGTGTGTGTGTGTGTGTGTGTGTGTGTGTGTGTGTGTGTGTGTGTGTGTGTGTGTGTAAATTCCTGGGAAAGAGTGGATCTGTTGAGATGGAGGAATATTCAACACCCATGCATCCATCCATGCATCCATGCATCCATGCATCCATCCATGCATCCATCCACCCATCCATCCATCCACCCACCCACCCACCCATCCATCCCTCCCTCCCACTTCTCTTGCAAAGTTGGAGAATGCAAGTTGACTTTTAACGGCTTTTTGGAGTCATCAATGGCTGTAGAAACAGGGAGAAGAGGAGTCAATACCTTTTTAAGAAGGAGTAGTTTTCACAGATTGGGAAGTGGCATCCAGATAACAAAATCACAGAGTTGGAAGGGACCTTGGAGGTCTTCTAGTCCAACCTTCTGCTCATGCAGGAAGCCCTACACCATTCCGGACAAATGGCTGTCCAATCTCTTCTTAAAAACCTCCAGTATTGGAGCATCCACAACTTCTGGAGGCAAGCCGCTCCACTGGTTGATTTTTCTCACTGTCAGGAAGTTTCTCCTTATTTCTATGTTGCTTCTCTCCTTGATTAGTTTCCATCCATTGCTTCTTGTCTTGCCTTCTGGTGCTTTGGAGAATAGCTTGACCTCTTCTTCTTTGTGGCAGCCCCTCAAATATTGGAACACTGCTATCATGTCACCCCTAGTCTTTCTTTTCATTATAGTAGACATACCCAATTTCTGAATTTTTGAAATGATCAGATGCCAGGATCCTTTCCCTTCAAAAGGGCATCAGTGCAAGTACCAATCCAAGAATTCCATCAACGTGGACGTTTTGTATTGAGCTGTTGACCTCAAGGAAGGCAGAAGAGTGGAAGAATTTCAGCTGCCTTGCTTCACACAGAGGGACAAAATACGAGATTGAACTGGCTAAACAGAATATGTTTCGTGGGCATTGCCCAGAATCCTTGACAATTCCCAGTGGTATCTGTGGCCTTCAGTCAAAGCGGTCCTTGATTAAAATAGATCAATTTGGAAACAGATCACTGAAGCTTCAGGGTCTGAAAACATCACTGGAAGGGAATGGCAAATAACATTTACAGACCTCTCTCAACTCTTTTGCCAAGTCATCCATAATGAGTTTATGACAAGTCAATTAAGCAGAAAGCTTTGTTCCCCGTAGGCATCAGGGTGTTTTTTTTTTTCTAAAAGGAAAAAAAAAAGAAGAAGAAGGGGAAAAAAGAAGAAGGAGAAAGGAAACCATTTCGTACAAAACTGATAGATAACTCCCAGCGTTCGGGTCTCCTTGGAGATCTAAATTTTGAGACGCGAAGAGCTGCAGAAGGGGTTTAGCATCAATCTAGATTTGTTTTGAACAGTTTGTGACATGGGTATAAATAGTTGTCAGATTTTTCAAAGGAAATTACTGCTCTGGGTTGCCAGAGGTACTAAATTTCTAACATGCAACACCTTACCTATACTTGCGGTATATATCCAAATACATCTCAGTCTACATCAGGGGTGTCAAACTCGATTTCACTGAGGGCTGCAACAGGGTTGTGTGTGACCTTGGAGGGCCAAGGGTAGTGGTGGCTGGGGTGGGCGTGGCCATGGTGGGCATGGCCAGCTCAACATCACTCGTGTCGGGGGCACCTGTGGTGGCCAAGTGCTAAGGCAGGACTTCCCTGAGACTCTCCCTCACTCTCATTATAATCTCCTTCTTTCCTTCCTTCCTTCCTTCCTTCCTTCCTTCCTTCCTTCCTTTTCCTCCCCTCTTCATTCTCCTTTCTTCTTCCCTCCCCTCTTTCCTTATTTTTCCTTCCTTGCTCTCTTCCCCCTCTTCTTTCCTTCCTTCCTTCCTTTTCTTCTTTTTCCTTCCCTCTTCATTCTTTCTTCTTCCCTCCCCTCTTTCCTTATTTTTCCTTCCTTGCTCTCTTCCCCATCTTCCCATCTTTTTCTTTGCCTTTCCTCTTTCCCTTTCTCCTTTCCCGTCCCTTCTTGCATGCTCAAATGCAAAAAGGGAAACATTTCTCCTTTTGTTTTGTTTTTAGTTTGTTTTGCTAGCCCTCTGCCAGCGAAAATGGGGTGCAAGCTCCGTTTTTTTCTGGCAGAGGCACCGCGGGCCGGTCTTTTGCTGTTTCCAGGCCGGCCCCGCGGGCCAGATCTAAGCACCCCACAGGCTGGATCCGGCCCACGGGCCTTGAGTTTAACACCCCTGGTCTACATCTAATGAAAGCCAGTGTGGTATGATGGTTAGCATGTTGGACCAGAAGCAGAAAGACCCTGATTCTACTCCTCTCTTAGGCATGGAAAGTCCCTTAAAAATTAAGGAATAAGAAAATCTTCTTTTCTTATTCTCCCTCACTTCGCTTCCCCCTCTTCCTCCCCACTGTTTTCCTATTTACTTTCCTATTTTGAATCTTATTTTATTTTATAACCCAATAAAAATGTGAAACTTCAAAAATTTTGCCCTAGTCCCTCTCTTTCAGCCATAGATTTGGAAGTCCAAAAATTGTTGATCTACCAGGGTGGGCTTTCAGTCCATAAACATCTTGAGGAAGTCTTGCAAAGGTGGGATTTGCTCCCTGTTTAAGATGAGAACATATCCACTCTAGCAGCTCCACAACACACAGATAAGCAAGGATTAACACCAGACAAACAGGCAGAAAACAATACCCTAACCAAGGAACTACAGTACCAAGGAGAAAACCACACCAACAATGGCATGGCAAGCCACTATATATAAACAAGGAGCAAACTCCACACTCACTAGTACTGATGAGGTTACCCAGTCAGGTAATGAAAAGTCTGCAAGCAAACAACCAGGCTCAGAGAGCACCAAGGACTTCAGTTCAACCCAGGGGTGGATTCCAATTTACCTCACTGCCGGTTCTCTTCCTCCCGCGCCGCGTGACCGCACCTCGTGGGTGTGCATGCTCATGCGCACTGCAAAAACCCCGAAAAAATTCAAAAAAAAAAACCACGCAGAAAACAAAATGGCGATGCATGCGCAGAAGAAAAATAACATTTAAAAAAAATCGAAAAAAAGATGGCAGCTCCCACAGACCGGCACCGACTGATCCGGTTCAGTGATGTCATTGTGACGTCACCAGCGGGTCACTACCGGTTTGGGCGAACTGGTCCGAACCGGGAGGAACCCACCCCTGGTTCAACCTTGAGCTGCTGATATTCTCTTCTATTGGTATAATATAATGTTTATTCAATTGGAGCTTCTGTAGATGACATCAGGGAGATGTGCTGACAGTTTAGTACCCGGAGACACTAAGTTGCTAACCCCTATGAAGTAACCCAACTCCAACCTCGGCCACTGGCATCACAGTAATGGAGAATATTGTAACTCAGGGTTGAAATGAAGGGTCCTTGGTGCTCTTTGAGCTTGGTTGTTTTCTTGCAGATGTTTCATTACCCAAATAGGTAACATCTTCAGTGCTAGAAGGGAGTGGAGTTTGCAGAGAGGAGGAAGAGGAGGAGGACTGGGGTCCTTGGTGCTCTCTGAGCTTGGTTGTTTTCTTGCAGACGTTTCATTACCCAACTAGGTAACATCTTCAGTGCTAGAAGGGAGTGGAGTTTGCAGAGAGGAGGAAGAGGAAGAGGACTGTGGGGTCCTTGGTGCTCTCTGAGCTTGGTTGTTTTCTTACAGACGTTTCATTACCCAACTAATATCTTCAGTGTTAGAAGAGAGTGAGTGGGGTTTGGGAGGAAGAGGGGGAGGGGGAGGGGAGGAGGAAGAGGAGGATGAGGATTGTGGGGTCTTTGGTGCTCTCTGAGCTTGGTTGTTTTCTTGCAGACATTTCATTACCCAAACTAGGTAACACCATCAGTGTTAGTATAGGCTAGCACTGATGATGTTACCTAGTTTGGGTAATGAAACTTCTGCAAGAAAACAAGCAAGCTCAGAGAGCACCACGGAAC
>QLTV01001799.1:52217-67188 GCA_003457575.1 Thermophis baileyi | reverse complement strand
TCTTCTGCGCATGCGCAGAAGCCGAGTTTCCGGCACTGCACATGCGTCGCCATCTTTTTGGGGGGAGATTTTTTTTTTAAAAAATTGCACTGCGCATGCGCGTGCATGCGAAGCGCGCGCGCCCCCACGAGGCGCGGCCACGCGGCGCGGGAGGAAGCGAACCGGCAGCGAGGTAAGTTAGAACCCACCCCTGCCTTACAATGAAGGTCACGTTAGGACTCACGGTTGGTGCTTCTTGTCTGGACCACATCAAAGGGCTGATCACCATCTTACAAGTCTCGAAGTGTCCCAAAGATGTTTTTTCCAAAAGGCAACTGGACTTGTCTTGTCTTGTTTCTTTGAAAACATTTCGCTTCTCATCCAAGAAGCTTCTCCAGTCCTAACTCAGAAGCTTCTTGGATGAGAAGTGGAACGTTTTCAAAGAAAACAACAACAACAAGAAGACGAAAATCCACCTGCCTTTTGGAAAAGCATGACCTGGATGATTGAGAATCGCCATCGACAAGTGTCGAAGTGCTTCCCTCAAAGTACTTTTCATCCTTAGAATGGCTGATGAGCATCTTTCATTCCATAGGCATCACTGTGAGGAATCTTTACTGCTATGTTCTGAGCAGCTTTAGAACTCATCTAATAGGGGCAGTGGGAACTCAAGATGGCTGTAGAAGATGACCGTTTCCTTTGGGGTGCACCAGTGCTCCATATCTGTAGATACTGTACATTGCTGGAGCCTGGAGCATCATGTTGTGGAAGGTGGTTAGAATCAAATCCCCAGAGTATTGAGTCTTCGTCAAGGTATCTGTTCTGACCCAGCTCCCCAAACACGACAAACCCTCTGAAGTGAACTCAAAAGATTTTGAGTTCACTTTATTAAGAGCACCAGCAGCCCCGGCAAAAAATTTCTCTCTCACTGCAGGCTAACAAGTCCGTCCGTCCGGAAGATGAATAGTTGTCTGCCACATTTATTCATCTCTGCCCCCTGCCTTTTATCCCCAGAGCTAGGGTAGGGCTTCGCTAGCAGCAGTGGCTCTTCTGTCCCAAGGATCAGCCCATAGATTTCCACTGCTCTCCTCTCCTCTGCCTTCTGCGCATCCGCGCATCAGGCACTGGACCCAGCTGTTCCTCCTCTTCCTCATCAGCCACCTCCAGACCTGGGGGCTGCTGACTCTCCATCTGAGGGCTGACAGACGGCCCAGGCTCCGTCTCTGTCTCTCTCTCTCCCTCTCCCGCCCCCCCCCTCCCTCGCCCTCTCTCTCTCTCTCTCTCTCTCTCTCTCTCTCTCTCTCTCTCTCTCTCTCTCTGCCAGCTCCATTCCCTCTTCCCCCTCGGAGCTCTCAGGTTGCCTTGATGCTGACCCTGACTCCCACACCTCCTCCTCCTCCTCTGATTCAGCTGCTGGAAGGGCCGGCGGCCAACAGGCCACAACAGTATCTCATCTATCTTTAGCCTGCTGACGAACCCTCCAATGTTTTTCTGTTTTCTTTCAGGCTCCTCAAAGAGCACCTTGGAGAAAAAATTGTGGAGTTAACATTAATCTTTGACATTGTGAAAGAAGCAGACCTGGCCAATTACACATGCCATGTCGAAAACAGAAATGGGAAGAAACAGGCGAGCATCATTCTGAGAAAACGAGGTATTTTTCTTTTCTTTTTTTTTTTCATTTCCGCCTCCATCAGCGTAGCTGCGAGTTCTGAAGAAATGAAGGAGGCTATTTCCCCATCCTGAAAATATATGTATTATATTCCTTCCGGAATTGAATGGGCTAAGAAATGAAATACGGTGAAATCACTCTTGGGGATTTAGTTATTCTGCTGGTGTCCTATACTCAGTTTTCAAGAATTGGGGGCTACAGTTCCTATTGTCACTCATCATTTGCAATGGCGGTTGAGGGTGCTGTCAGAAATCTTTCAAGCGAGGTATGAAAATGATGGCTAAGGTTCCTCTGGAGACTCATAAAGATGCGGGGGCAAAAATGTGGACCCTCATTTGTTTCTATGTTGGGGTTGAGGAGAAAATGAAAGGACAAAATGGGCACCTAAAGTCTTGCATATGCCTAAGACACTCCTTGGTTGATGTAGGAGAAGAGGCAGAGCCTGCGGATGGAGTCAAGAAAGGACTCAGCCTAGAATCATTACGTGCTCACAAACTCTCCAAGTTCAACCCCTCTTGAATTCCTTGCTCTTGTCTAGAGCAAATTTAGTGCTGACCATTAGTTGACTAGGTTCTTGTGTGAGCAATAAATCAACTTAACTGGAACTTGGATAGAATCAAGATCACGTGAAGTGTTAATGCCACTTTATAATGTCTTGGTAAGGCCACACTTGGAATACTGCGTCCAGTTTTGGTCGCCACAATGTAAAAAAGACGTTGAGACTCTAGAAAGAGTGCAGACAAGAGCAACAAAGATGATTAGGGGACTGGAGGCTAAAACATATAAAGAATGGTTGCTGGAATTGGGTATGTCTAGTCTGATGAAAAGAAGGACTAGGGGTGACATGATAGCAGTGTTCCAATATCTCAGGGGTTGCCACAAAGAAGAGGGAGTCATGCGATTCTCCAAAATATCTAAGGGTAGGACAAGAAGCAATGGGTGGAAACAAATCAAGGAGAGAAGCAACCTAGAACTAAGGAGAAATTTCCTGTGAGTGAGAATAATTAATCAGTGGAACAACTTGTCTCCAGAAGTTGTGAATGCTCCAACACTGGAAGGTTTTAACAACTAATTGCTGTTTGCCCACAATCAATTATTGGAAGCCGGAGGTCGGTTATAAGATGGGTGGCTTTATATAAATCAATCCATCAATTAAATTAGAGAGTCTTCTACAAGCTACTATTAAACAATGGCGGAGTGCAATATGCAAAATGGATCACTAAAGAGACATGGAAGGGGGTCCCACCGCTTCCAAATTCTTCCTTTCTATTCAACTCAAGGGTTAGATATGTTCCTTCCCACCATAGATTTTGTTCTTAGTATCTTTCACTTGTTACTAGGTTGTTGTTTTTTTCTTCTTTTCTTTAAGCAGCCTGGTCAATTTATAAGAAATGATTTTTCTGCCACTTCCCATGCTGCCTGAACATGCTTTCTTTCTCGGAGAACACGCTGAGTGCAAAATCAGAGTCTTGTTAGGTGTTTTAGATTTTGTTCAATCCATACGAGGAAATTGGTTTGACTGTTGGTAGACAGGAAAGTAAGGAGGAGTGCTTGGAATTAACGACATGTTTGCATGCAAACGCATGTCTTGGATGGAGCCCAGGAGCTGCATGAAAAGTAATTTATGGAGGGAAAATTTACAACGGAGATGGTGTGGCAGGATGCAAAGGGATATTTAACTCTTTCCCTCTTCAAATCTTCTCCGAGCTGGTTCTCTTTGCTCCCCTGCACAGTTCCAACTCAGATGTCATGTACGGCAGGCCTCTTAAGCATGCTTTGCCTCTAATGCAGAAAAGGGAGGGAAAAGAAAGGCAGCGTGGTGAAAATCAACAGAAGATTAATCAACAAATCCTGTTGGAAGAAGAAGAAGTCTTGTCATTCGTTTCAGGGAATTTCTGCTCCTGCCCAATCAGATCTAATACTAATACCACTCTATAAAGCCTTAGTAAGACCACACCTAGAATCCTGCATCCAGTTTTGGTCACCACACTATAAAAAAGATGTTGAGACTCTAGAAAGAGTGCAGAGAAGAGCAACCAGGATGATTAGGGGACTGGAGGCTAAAACATACGATGAACGGTTGCAGGAACTGGGCATGGCTAGTCTAGCAAAGAGAAGGACCAGGGGAGACATGAGAGCAGTCTTCCAATATTTGAGGGGCTGCCACAGAGAGGACGGGGTCAAGCCATTTTCCAAGGCACCTGAAGGACAGACAAGGAATAATGGATGGAAAGTGATCAAGGAGAGATTCAACCTAGAAATAAGGAGAAATTTCCTGACAGTGAGAAACATCAACCGATGGAACAGAAGTTGCCTTCGGAAGTTGTGGGAGCTTCATCACTCTTTTTTCAAAAAGAGACTGGACTGCCATCTGTCAGAAATGGTGTAGGATCTCCTGCTTGGGCAGGGGGTTGGACTAGATGACCTACAAGGTCCCTTCCAACTCTGTTAATCTGATATCTTGCAGTTTGAAAGGACCGATGACACGAGGGATTCTTTAATACTTGCAGTGGAGAATTTGGGTTTGTTTCCTGAAGACAGGTGGGTGAGGAGAGAGGGGCACTACCTCACGAATCCTAAACATTGCAGGTTCAACACAGTGTCTGTTGTGTACTCTAAAATATCGAAAGTATTGGTGGGCTTACAAAATCTTGGTGGCCTACTCCTGCTATAGAAGCAGAAACATCCGCCAGTTTCTAGGTTGTGATTAGAGAGAACCAATGGGCTGGACAAAGAGACACATATTCTGAATCAGTGGTCAGTTTGTCACGAAAGATGGCTGATACACCTCCAAAGAGCAGGAGGTTAGTCATATCTGCCGGAAGCACGCTCTGTAGCTTAACCGTGGCTTGTCTGACATCATCCAGGGATTCCAAGAAGCTCAGAAAATAGGCATCAGGTTGAATCTCTGTGTTCTTCTAAACTCCCCCTTTATTGATCTGAAAGTGCCCCTTATTCCGTGACATTTGGAAGGAAAGAAGCCAGTGAATTCCAACCATAAATTGCAGGACCCAAAAAGCTTTCAAGAAAAAAAGTTAACCGTGAACTTCAACAGCGAGTAAAGCTGTGTAAAGTTCAGAGTGATGTTGATGATATATAAACTCATCGTCCCATCCAAGTTGGAGAAGCGTTATAGTTCCCCTTTTTATTCTTGATCGTGTCTGAGTTTGATGCCTTTCACATTGCTTATTTATCATGGCAATAAATATCTGGGCTGAGATAGAGCGTAAATTAATATATCTTTTCAATGTCTCATAGCGTTCTTCTGGTTTCTTTAATGGGTGGATGAACTAGGAAGCAAGGTTAAGAATGCCCCTGGTTATGATGCTAGGTCTCAAACGATATGTCGGTCTGTTAATGAGGGTCTCCCATTGGCGTTGAGTTATGGTTGTCATGAACCATAGTGACTTTCCACAGTTGGGTGCTGGAAGCAAGAAGTGAGCTAAATCAGGGGGAAGGGGTTGAGAACATTTTCATAATCCCCCTGGGGAGTTTTGAAAAGCATTTCATGATACCATTCCCTTTGGCTCTACTCTACCATTGGCAATTTTTCAAAGGGACTCAAAAGAATGTGAAAATAATTTGGGTAGGTGGTGAGTGACACTCCAAAAGACCCGAAGAAGCTTCTTGGATGAGATGCGAAATGTTTTGAAAGGGAATAAACCAAGAAAGTCCAGTCGCCTTTTTTGGGGGGGGGGGAAGCACCTTTGGGACAGCCATGACTTGGATGATTGAGAAAAGAATAGACATTCTTTTGTGTCAAGTTTGACTCTTGGTTAACTTTGTGGATATATTCATGGACTTCATGTTGGCACAGTTGGCTATTGTCTTCTTCTAATATTTTCTCTTCAGTTTCCCAAGCTTGGAATTCCTTGGTACTCTCATCCAAATCTCAACCATGCCTGATCTTAACTTCTGAGCCCAAGAAAAGATTAGCTAAGTCAGGGGTGTCAAACTCAAGGCCGAGGGGCCGGATTCGAAACAGAAAAGAACCAGCCCGCGGTGCCTCTGCCAGCGAAAACGGATCTCAGGAGGGCTGCAGACAGCCCTCCTGAGCTCCGTTTTCGCTGGCAAAGGGTTGCAGGAAGCCCTCACAGCTGAAAACGGAGCTCAGGAGCCCATTTTCACTGGCAGAGTGCTCGGGCCACCACAGGCGCCCCCGACACGAGTGACGTCGAGCTGGCCACACCCACCCTGGCCCCCCAAGGTCAAATGCAACCCTGATGCGGCCCTCAATGAAATCGAGTTTGACACCCCTGGGCTAAGTCATTCCGTTTTCTAACTTATTCTTGTCTTATTTTAGATCTGATCTCCAGAATTGAACTTGCTGGAGGTTTGGGAGCAATATTTCTCTTACTGGTTATATTTGTAACCATCTATAAGTGCTACAACCTAGAGCTGATGCTATGCTACCGACAGTTGTTTGGAGGCGATGAAGCCATGGATGGTGAGTAGACTTCTAAATAGCTAATCAAATGTCCCTGATATGGATCGGCCACTGAAAGTATAATCTGAAATAAGAGATGTCAACGGACGGAGCTAGAGAAGGACTATCACTCTTCTGATCTTGCTGAAATGCAATACCAGCATCTGCCAGTTTGGGTTAGTGGTTAAGGCACCAGGCTAGAAAGCAGAAAATCGTGAGTTCAAGTCCCAGCCTTGACTTTGGCTCACCTGGTGAGTTCTAGTCCCGCCTTAGGCATGATAACAAGCTGGGTGATTTTGGGCCAATCACCAGGAGATGGTGAGTTCTAGTCCCGCCAGGGGTGGGTTCCTCCCAGTTAGGACCGGTTCTCCCGAACTGGTAGCAGCCCGCTGGTGATGTCACGATGACGTCACCGAACCGGATCGGTCCGTGCCAGTCCGTGGGGGCCGCCATCTTTTTTTTTTTAAAAAAATTGAATTTTTTTTTGAATTTTTTTTAAAAAATTTTTCCCCCTTCTGAGCATGCGCAGAAGCCGACTTCCAGCACTGTGCATGCGGCCGCCATCTTTTTTTTTGGCTTTTTTTTTATTTTGGGGGGATTTTATGGGGATTTTTTCCTACTGCGCATGCTCGCGCGCACGAGGCTCAGGAGGGAGCGAACCGGCAGCGAGGTAAGTAGGAACCCACCCCTGAGTCCCGCCTTATGTGTGAAAACCAACTGGGTGACTAACAGTCCTTCTCTGTTAGCCCAGTTCTACCAAGGAGGAAAGAAATGTTGCATCTTTCCCAAATCTCATAATTCACAGCCAGATGTCCTTCATGCAAATTAAGAGAATTGCCATAATTGGAAGAACATGAAAGAACAAGCCAGATTCCAATTGGCTATTTAGTCTTTCTGAAGTCCTCGATGCTCTCTGAGCTTGGTTGTTTTCTTGCAGATGTTTTGTTGCCCATCTAGGTTACATCAGTGCTAGTGAGTGTGGGGTTTGCTCCCTGTTTAAGATCAAAACATATCGTCTCCGGCAGCCAACATCCAGAGAAGCAGGGATCAACACCAGACAAACTATCAAGCAGAGAACAATCCCCTAATCAAGGAACTACCAAGAAGAAAATCACAAATATTGCTATGACCAGCTACCATACAGGGAACAAACCTCATACTCCCTTCTACACTGATGAAGTTACCTAGTTGGATAATTCAATATCTGCAAAGGGAGGGGGGGAAGCTGAGCTCAGAGAACACCAAACATCTCACAATTCAATAGGTACAAAATGAATTGTGAGCTACAAATATTCTCTTCTATTTAACAGTTCCTGAGTCAGAAAACAAGTGATTGTTTGAATTGATTTTCAGTGGTTTCTTAAACACACACAACTTTAGTTGTTTGTAGAAAATTGAGGCTTCATAAGCAGGCTGTACTTTTGACTTCACTGCATTAGCGGTTTGATCTTCAGTCTCTAGAAGTCACAGGAAATTAAATCATTCTAAGAATCCTCAGTCACGACCTCTCCTTTCCCCAATAGACTTGCAGTTCTAGGAAATGATATAAAATTTGATGTCTCTGCATTAAAATGGGCTGTGATAAATATACCTGAAAGGCACACGTCAAGCATTCAGATTGAATATATCAGCTTATCTCTACCATTAATATGAACAATTGTTTCAGGGATATTGTTTTACTATCTTACATTTGCTGCTTGTTTAATTTGTAATGAAAAATCAGCTTGTAAGGGCTACTCGACCCTTGGTTGACATTGTAGGAAGGGAGACGTGTTAGTCTATAGTAGCAAAACATCAGGAGGGATCCTGCAGCAGTTTTTTCCGACAGGTATAGCTCATTTCTTCAGATGTTTCTTCAGAAATGCTCCGTGCATCTGCTGAAGTGACCTGCAGCTCCTGAAAGCTGATGCAGATTAATAAAATGCGTCTGTCAGAAAAAGTGCTATCAGTTCCCTCCTGTGTTGTTCTCCTTGCGTGATGGGATGTGCACCTGGAGAAAGAGTGGGAGGGAATTCTGGCATGAACATCATGGTTTCCCACAGAGGAGGCAGCACATTCCAGAGAGGGACCCAAAACAAGAGACTGCACAGTCCTGAACTGGGTGTGGGAGGTAAGAAGAGGTTCAGAGTAGCCACAGCCTAAATCTCTCAGGGTATATCTATTAAGTTAGAAGGTTATAACTTTAGTCTGGCAAGATTCTGTCCATTCGGTATAACTAAATAAGGAGCTGGAGTCAAGTGGATGTCACTGAGTTGTTCTTTGGCCTTGGGATCCTGGCATCTTGAACCGCCAAAGCAAAGAAAAAGAAATGGGATTTTAATGTTCTAGTGAACATTTTGCAGATCGAATTCTACTTCATCGCTCCTTAATTTTATTTTTGGGTATGGAAATTGGAATTGGGTATGTCTAGTTTAATGAAAAGAAGGACTAGGGGAGACATGAAAGTAGTGTTCCAATATCTCAGGGGCTGCCACAAAGAAGAGGGAGTCAAGCTATTCTCCAAAGCACCTGAAAGCAGGACAAGAAGCAATGGGTGGAAACTAATCATGGAGACTAATCAAGAAACTAATCAAGCAACCTAGAACTAAGGAGAAATTTCCTGACATTAGAACAATTAATCAGAGGAACAACTTGCCTCCAGAAGTTGTGAATGCTCCAACGCTGGAGGTTTTTAAGAAGAGATTGGATAACCATTTGTCTGAAATGGTGCAGGGTTTCCTGCCTGAGCAGGGGGTTGGACTAGAAGACCTCCAAGGTCCCTTCCAACTCTGCTATTCTATTCTATTCTATTCTATTCTATTCTATTCTATATTCTATTCTATTCTATATTCTATTCTATATTCTATTCTGTTCTGTTCTATTCTATTCTATTCTATTCTATTCTATTCTATTCTATTCTATTCTATATTCTATTCTATTCTATTCTATTCTATTCTATTCTATTCTATTCTATTCTATTCTATTCTATTCTATTCTATTCTATTTGGAGGTGGGACTCACTTACCTTCCTACCGGTTCGCAAAATGCACAAATGCATACGCATGAGCACAGCCTTCTGTGCATGCGCAGAAGGCCGCGCGTTACGTCAGGGCGGGTGGGCGGAGCCTCCCGCAGTCGCCGCTTCTGGTTCACGCCATCCGGAGAGAACCGGCTGAATACCACCACTGATTCTTATCCACCTTTTTTCAATGGTGCAGTTCAAGGATAATGCATATTGGGATTCTTAAGTGGGTTGTCCACCAATTATTAGTGCACCAAGCCTTTCTTTAGCACGGTGGCTGAATTATAAACCTAGACTACTCCGTATCCCTAGTTCTGCCTCCCAGATACTCCTATAAATCAATGTTTAAGAAACACTGCTTGACCTAGAACTATCAATTACAGTTGTTGGACGGTGAAGCCATTCAGACATGCCCACATGCACAAATCGCTTGAATCGTGGGGAGAGCCTCTCTTCCTTCTCCTCCCAAGCTCTGTGGTTTTATTTGCAGACAACAAAGAATACGACGCCTACCTGTCGTACACAAAAGTCGATCCCGACGCATTAGACCGTGACAACCGGGAGGAAGAACAATTTGTCCTTGAAATCTTGCCAGATGTTCTGGAGAAGCAATATGGATATAAGCTCTTCATACCAGACCGGGACCTGATCCCAACTGGGAGTAAGTACTGATCCACTAAAGGTTTGAGACAACTTCTTTGATGCTGCTAAGAAAGTGCATCCTTCTTAAATGTCTCTCTCCCCCCCCCACCCACCCCCTAATTTATAGCAAGATACTTCACAAAAACAAGAAAGAACTGAGAACACCAAACGGTCCATTTAAACTCAGAGTCTCAGAAGGCCCATTTTGTAAAGAAGAAACTTTAAGAAAAGATCATGATTGGGTTCACACACAGCATCCCGAACTCTGTTTGTTTGGGGCTTAGGTGGAACTCTGTCACTGTAGGACAGTGATGGCGAACCTTTTTTTCCTCAGGTGCCGAAAGCACGCACGCGCACACTATCGCACTTGCGTGTGTGCCCACACCCATAATTCAATGCCCCCCTGCACCCCACCCCTGCACATGCGCGCACGACCCCACCCCCGCTCCCCCATTTCCCGACTTTCGGTGGGCCCGGTAGGCCCATTTTTCACCCTCCTCAGGCTCCAGAGGTTTCCCTGGAGCCTGGGGAGGGTGAAAACTGCCTCCCCTGCCCCCCCCCCGAGGCCCTCTGGAGGCCGAAAACGTCCTCCAAGAGCCTCTGCGTGAGCCGAAAA
The DNA here is from genome assembly GCA_003457575.1 of Thermophis baileyi. Taxonomy (NCBI): domain Eukaryota; kingdom Metazoa; phylum Chordata; class Lepidosauria; order Squamata; family Dipsadidae; genus Thermophis; species Thermophis baileyi. The sequence continues at coordinate 56,855 of QLTV01001799.1, read as the reverse complement.
TCAGCTGGCTGGCGCGCACATGCACGCTGGAGCTGAGCTAGGGCAACGGCTCGCGTGCCGGCATATATGGCTCCGCGTGCCACCTGTGGCACGCATGCCATAGGTTCGCCATCATGGCTGTAGGACGTCAATCATAATTTGTGTCTCCTTTGGCTGTTGGGCCAGTCACCGTCAGTAATGGAATGTAGAATTGAACCAACCCCTAGAGCACATTTACAAACCCTAGTAGGGCAAAAGACTAAGCCAAACCAAACGAGTCTCATTCTGGATTCGCCCGACGTGTGAAACACACTATTTGATTGAAAACAGGCAGGGCCAGTTCCGTCTGTTAATATTTTCACTCGGCGTAGCACTGTAGTTCCACGTACCACCATCAACAAATCAAAATTAAAGCAAAGAATCAGGTACATAACTACACGCCAACCTACAGCTGTTAGGAGCTGTGGGGGGGGGCAGATTTAATTTCGTGCACAGCTGGTGTTGCTCTGAGCTTGGTTTTAAAAGAAGGGAGCAGAATCAAAGACTTTTAAGTCAATACAGGAAGAGCGAAGAGAACAAATGCTTTAGATGAATCAGCTTCCTCACAGGTGCTTCCAAAGGCAGGATTGCATTTTCTTTCTCTGTCCATCTGTCACTCAGGCGTGCCAACAAAAATCTTCATCATTGTAATTTCAGAGAGTCATTAAGCATCATCAAAATAATGTGCAGTGCTACCTGGCTTTTTTTAAATATATATCTCTATATCTCACAGCGCAGCTTACTGCTGTCTCCTTTCTTCCTTTCCTGCCTTGCAAAACTGAAATGATTCATATAGTTTTGAACAGATTTGAGGCTTTAATGCAGAAGATTAAGGAACGCTTAATCACCCGCTAATGATGATGGTGCAGAATATAAATGGGAACTCAGATTGGTTTCATTCCAAGCCCGGCTTGGAGGTTTTGCAACCTTCAGAAGCTCCTGGATCTGGCAGGGAAAGCCACCTTGGAATGCTTCTGAGATGCTCGCTCCGTTGTTCACGTTAAATGCATCTTTGATCGGCTTTAACCCAGAGCAATTAAAACGAGACCGTATTCTCAGAGGAAACACATCTCTTGAAGCCAGAGAAGGAGAACAATTCATAGAATAGAAGTAGTTGGGGTTGTGTGTGTGTGTGTGTGTGTGTGTGTGTGTGTGTGTGTGTGCTATGCTTCAGGAGAGCTTCCTAGATTGTTCTTGGGCTTAGTGGCCCCAGGAGATTGTTGTCACCAGAGGAAAAGAGTGAAGAACTTAGGAGCTTCCTTAAGGTGAGAGTATCAGGCTAGCATTTTGCATAGCAATAGCAATAGCACTTAGACTTATATACCTCTTCACAGTCCTTTACAGCCCTCTCTAAGTGGTTTACTGAGTCAGCCTCTTGCCCCCAGCAATCTGGGTCCTCATTTTACCCACCTCGGAAGGATGGAAGGCTGAGTCAACCTTGAGCCTGGTGAGAATCGAACTGCCAAATGGCAGGCAGCCGGCAGTCAGCAGAAGTAGCCTGCAGTACTGCACTCTAACCACTGTGCCACCACAGCTAGTTTATTGACCACAACACTCACAGACCTGATTACAAGGTCAAAGGATAGACTATAGAATCTGTTATTTCTTGAGATAGCCTGGACGGTAGGTTTCTCGGAACCAGACGACACTGTTAGAAGAACAAATGAAGAATCAAAGAAGACTGTGGTTGAGTGTCCACATTTTGGCTAAATAATGGTTTCTCCATAACTGCTTGTTGAATCAACTGCAGTGCTTGGGGTTAGGGCATTACACCCAGCCCCAAAACATGCTTACAAATACCAGTGTCTAATTCACCCATTCTGCTAAACCCCATCATGACATGACGCACAGTACAAACATAGCCAAAAATGTCCTGAGCAAAATTTTGACTCAACTAAGAAGCCTGGACCAGGTCTTGTCTCAAGGAGATGCAATGGCCAGCTAGACAGGACCAACCACTCAAATATCTGGCGGGATACTCCGTTGCCCAGAGCACATGGAAGCAGTATCAACCCATTGGATCAGTGGTGGGTTTCACTTACCCACCACTGATCCATGGGTTGATACTGCTTCCATGGGTGTGCACTTTGTGCATGTGCAATGTTTCTGTGCATGCGCAGAAACGTCTGCGCATGCGCAGAGCGTTTTTGATGACATCCGGGTGGGTGGGCGGAGCCTCCCACCGCTGCCGCTACCGGTTCGCACGATCTGGGGCGAACCGGTAGCAACCCACCACTGCATTGGATAATAGCAATGAGATTTATGCATAGTGTAAAATTGGCTGCAGTAGATTTTGGTTGCGCACTCATTTAGAGAGGGAAGGAAATGCAAGCTGTTTTGATTTATTTATTTATTTATTTATTTATTTGTTGCATTTTTATGCCGCCCAACTCCCAAGCGACTCTGGGCGGCTTACAACAGAAATATAAAAACATTAAAACAATATAAATATTAAAAAAACAATTTAAAAAGCCATACACACCATTCATGGCTGGATCTCACAGATTGTAACATTGAGATCAGCGGCCCCAGGCCTGCCGGAAAAGCCAGGTCTTCACAGCTTTCCGGAAGGCCAATAAGGTGGGGGGTAGTCCGGATCTCAGGAGGTAACTGGTTCCAGAGAACTGGGGCAACCACAGAGAAGGCCCTCCCCCGCGGGCCCGCCAGCCGGCACTGTTTAGCTGACGGGACCTGGAGGAGACCAACTCTGTGGGATCTTACCGGTCACTGGGAGCTATGTGTTTTGATTTATTGATGACCCCAGAATGGCAGACAACTAAATTCTCTTTGCAGAAGTTGGACGTTCATTCCTCAGGGATGTTTGTATCCTTGTGCTAACCAGGAGATCGATCCCAGTGACCTAAATGACCCTTTCCCACATTACAAGTCTATGGGGCCCGTGCTAACATTCTGCAGACCTCAAGGGCAAGATAGTCCTATCCGTGCAATTTCCATATTTTGCGCCACAACTCCCACAACACCCTGCCCCTGAAGACGCTGGTTGAGGCTGATGGGAATTGCAGTCAACAACATCTAGAGGACATCGGTTTAGAGAGTTGTCACCCGTTAAAAAAATAATATAGATGCCCCTGTAACGCAAAATAACACTAAAAGGTAAAACAGAACGACACTCTCTGCCAGCTAGCTGACGCAGAGACGCTTCTTGTAAAAGGCAGTGGCCTTTTGCTGACAGCTGTTTCTTGATTTTTTTGCTAGGGAGGAAAGATTGGGTTTGACAGCTTCTGGTCATTAGGAAATGCCAACGGGGTTGTGCTGTCTTGGGGGTGGGGGGTGGAAGCATAAATGTTCAGGCTGACGAACATACCTGGCGATGTCGTTCTAGTTTCATAGATTGATAGTCGAAGCTGCAGTCTGAAGACGCAGTAAACGGAATCGTAAGAAGCATTTTTGTGAAGGGCTCGCTTACTAGAGGTCTGAGGGAACGTCCATATTTTTTTTTTCTGTCAGGATAAAAAAGGCAGAGGGGAATCGCAGGAGAATCCTCGACTTACGACCAGAATTGAGCCCAACATTTCTGTTGCTAAGCGAGACAGCTGTTAGATGAGTTTTGCCCCATTTTACAGCGTTTCTCGCCACAGTTGTTAAGCGACTCCCTGCAGTTGTTAAGTTAGTAACACAATTGTTAAGGGGTTCTAGTTTCCCCATTGACTTTGCTTGTCAGAAGGCCGCAAAAGCGGATCACTTGACCTGGAGATACTGCTACCATCATAAATACGAGTCAGTGGCCAAGCATCTGAATGTTGATCACGTCACCAAGGGTGAGGCGCCAACGGTCTTTAAGTGTGAAAAACTGTCATGAGTCGCTTTTTTTTTTAGTGCCGTTGTAACTTTGAATGGTCACTTGAATGACCTGTTGTAGATTTGCTTCACGGCTGCTGTGTTTGCTCAACAACTGTTGTAAAAAAATGGTCGTAAAATCAGGTCGGGTCACGTGATGCCTTGACTTATATCTACAACAAGTTACAACCGTAATGACGGGCTCTATTATGGTTATAAGTCGAGGATTAGCTGTAACTGGGATTGAAGTCTGCAATCCAATATGCACTCATTTAGGAATTTTGCTCAATCTATGGGGAGAAGAATGTAAGCTTTCTCGGAGACTTTATGACCCCAATACTAGGGATTCATCCATCCATGAAGCCAAAGCAAACACATTTGTCCAAGTTCCCAATGTCCCGTCTTTGTGATGTGTTCCAGTTTTCCACCTCCTTAGTCAGCTTTTGCTACTCGCCTGCTCTCTTGGGAAACAGGTACGGAGGAATCAGTAACCACACATCCATACAACGTCTGCAGTTAACAATAGCAATAGCACTTAGACTTATATACCACTTCACAGTGCTTTACAGCCCTCTCTAAGCGGTTTACAGAGTCAGCATCTTGCCCCCAACAATCTGGGTCCTCATTTTACCCACCTCGGAAGGACGAAAGGCTGAGTCAACCTTGAGCTGGTCAGGATCGAATTGCTGGCAGTGGGCAGAATTAGCTTGCAATATGGCATTCTAACCACTGCACCACCAGGGCCCTTCCTTCCTTCCTTCCTTCCTTCCTTCCTTCCTTCCTTCCTTCCTTCCTTCCATCTTTCTTTCATTCCCTTGTTAT
>QLTV01001799.1:36001-51109 GCA_003457575.1 Thermophis baileyi | reverse complement strand
ATTTTACTGACCTTGGAAGGATGGAAGGCTGAGTCAACCTTGAGCCGGTCAGGATCGAACTGCTGTCAGTCGGCAGAGTCAGCCTGCACCAGATCAGTTGATCTCTCATAGGACAGAGCACACTTCATAAGGGAGGCAAACTTCCATATTGGATCTCCAACAGAAAGAACACATCAGTTCAGATCATTTTGTTTGCATGCGGTAAAGGTTTCTGCCCATTCCATTCAAACTGGAACGCAAAAGAGACAGAAGGGTTCGTTCGCGCACACCGTGCCAAATGTGAACGTCACTTGCATGACAATCCCAGATTGGCTCCAGATTCAGTAGAACGGATCTGACCTTCATGAGACTTTGTTCTCCTCTCCTCTCGCCCTTCCCATCACTTACACTTGATATACATTTGACTCTGGGGAGCAAGATGTCTGTACCCCAGTTAGGAGTCTTCTCCATCTGTAACCTCCAAAACAGTATTGTGTGTCTTCTCTGTGTGTGTGTGTCTGTGTGTGTCTATGTGTCTGTGTATTTATCGACGTTGCCCAGTTCTGGTCCATGATTTTCTTTTTTCTTTTTTTTTTTTTTTTGGCCAACCCCATGGGATGAGTTCCATCTGGAACAACCCCTACAATTTGCTCTTTCTTCTGCAGGCTCTTCTTCCAACTGGTGCCCCTATCTTCCAATGGAAGGAGAGTTGAAAGAAGTAAGTAGAGTAGGACTTTGGCTAGGTTGTCCCACCGGGCTGTTCCAAAGCACTCAGCTGTCGAGAAAAAATCTGTGCCTCCAAATCTTGTCGATATATGTCTAAAAGGGGTGTGTGTTCCTGGGATTAAAAGACAATCCAACCCAAACTTGGCAATCCATAAAGTACCAGAAACCAAGACATGTCTGCCATTTGCATAACGTATGCGGGGAGAAATGGTCATTTGGCAATATGTAAATCCCTAAACTAGGCTTTCCCCAAGTTGGTGGACCTCCAGAATACGTTGGACTGCAGATTTCCAGCAGCTTCCATCTGACCCTAACGTGGTTCACACAACACCCTGAGCCAAAATTCACAAGAGGACTGTGAACGGCACGTGAGGTTAAGTCAACGTCTTCTTAGAGAGGGGGAGAACATGTTGATTTTAGTAGGGGGCCCGTTTAGAAGAGGGAATATCGTCAAGGGATGGTAGAGATGTTCAGACCTGATGCGGAAACATCTAGAGTCCTACCAGGTCAAGAAAGGCCAATCTGCTGTCCATGCAGATGACTTTGTGATTATGGAAAGGCCATGATAGATACCCAGCGTTTCTCCAACTCTTAGGAGCTCATGTCAAGAAAAAGCTTTTTCCAAAGTTCTCCACTTGTAGGCTTGATGGCTCTTGAAATTAGACTCAGCCATCAGAGCTCAGTTGAAGGAGTGTTCAAGCCCAGTGAAAACAAGGGAGCCGGAGTTATCTTGACCATTTAAACTGTTGGTGGCACTGGTCAAGAAGGATCAATCCGTTCCCTTCTCTGCCCCCCATTTTGATTGCAAAGTTTTGTCTTTCTTTCTCTCTCTCTCTCTCTCTCTCCTGTGTGTACTTCTCTATTTTACTGTCCATCTTATGATTTGCAGCCTATCTAGAAGATCTTGCCAGATGTATAGAACAAAGCCGCCGTCTCCTGATTGTCCTCACGCCGGATTATGTACTCAGACGAGGGTGGAGTATTTTTGAGATGGAAAACCGGCTCCACAACATGCTCCTCAGCGGCGAGATCAAAGTCATTTTCATCGAGTGCCCCCACCTAAAAGGGAAAGTCAATTACCAAGAAGTGGAATCGTTGAAGCACAGCATCAAACTCTTCTCGGTCATCCCGTGGAAAGGACCCCCAAGTAACAAGCTGAATTCTAAATTTTGGAAACGTTTGCTCTACGAGATGCCGGCAAAGAAGAAAGAAGTGATCTCGCGGCGCCAAGTCCTGGATTCCGCCGAACAGGGTCTCTTTGGTGACCTGCAAACAGTGCCTTCCATCGCGGTGACGGATACTTCTGCAACTTTAGTTTCATCTCAGGCGGACTTGGGAGATTATCAGCCCACCAACACAGCACAGATGAGACATTACTGCAGAGGTTACGAATACAATGTGCAATCCGCAACTCTCCCGCTCACTGCCCTAAGCAGTAACCACCACACTTACTGCAATATACCCCTGACGCTTCTCAACGGGCAGTTACCACTGCACAGCAGCGTGAAGGATGTCCAGGACTTCCACAGAAACCCTTCTTTACTCCCCTTGTCCACGAGAGAGCTGAGTTTCACCAGCGATATATGGTAGCAAAGATCCAGACTTCTTTAGGCCGGCTTCACAACGAGCCAGAATTCCTTAAAAAAAAAAAAACTTTAAAACCCACGTCATCAGGTGCCAAACTCTTTTGCCAAGTCACAAAGTAACTCGCTTTTATACTTGAACCTCTCTTTGTTTACATTTACAAAATTATTAACAAGGGGGAAGGCTACTTTTTTTAGCCGACTTCTGAGTTTCCTGTCTTTTAATGTACAGAATGATTTGTTCTTTATTATAAAAAGAGAGATAGATAGATAGAGAGAGAGAGAGAGAGAGAGAGAGAGAGAGAGAGAGAGAGAGGATATGGGATCAAATAGTATTTTGAAGAAAGTTGACAATGAATTGACTTCCGATGCTATATACAATAGAGTAAGACTCCATATTTATATATACATACATATATATATATATATATATATTAGTACTTCAGAAGTTTAAATGGATTTTTTTTTTAAATAGAAAGAACTTAGGAAGCATACCCGTCATACATGTGAAACACAAGTAGTAACAAAAAATAAGTCTCGCATTTCGAATTGTGCTAAAGGACCATTCCCACCAAGGATGCACTGTAGAAGATCTTTCCGACAAGATTAACAAACACCATGTTTGTTATGGAAGATGGACCACGCAAAGCCAAGATGGTAACCTCTGGTTTTCGTTCTGCAATCCCCATGGCTGGAAAAGATATCGTCCGCTCAACAATTATTTGTCGTTTTGTTCTCAAACTAATTCTTCATCGTTCGTGACGGTTGCCATTGTGTTTTCTTCCATTCTTAGGAAGTTGACCGCCCTTTAATTTTCTGTAAATTTTGGAAAACATGCATTACTTCTGGCTTTTCGGGTGTCTTAGGGACTTTCTTCCTGTTGCATTTGACGTGATCACGGTGTTGTTAAACAGTCTGCAGATCTGAACATTTCCTAATCTTCTCGACTTATGTACTAAATGGTCATATAAGCATCTGCACAGGGTGGTTATTATTTTGGGTTTCTTTTTTCTTTTCTTTTTTTCCAGATAAAAAGGTGTTACGGTTTACCAAATTGACGTTTGATGGAAAAAAGTCAGCCTAGAAAAAAGAGAAAGGAACAAAACAAAACACACACAAAAAGCACAGCAATACTCACCAACTAAAGTGTTGAATTGTTTTGGTTACCAGTCATAATAACATTTGCAAAACGGCAGTAAGCATTTACACTAATAAAAGGTTACTCAAGAGTGTGTCCCAGTTTCCGTCGGTTCTTACAGTCCTGGAAAAATCAAAAATGCTCCTCAATTGATCGTTCCAAGCCGTAATGCTTTTATTGTCTTAGAAACAGGACCTTGAAAAACCGCCTCTTTGCTCGACATCTGTGTTACTTCTTAGTAAGAAATTAGAATTTTAAGATGTGTTGGACTTCAATTCCCAGAATTCCCCAGCCAGCCTAACTGGGGGAATTCTGGGAATTGAAGTCTACACACCTTAGAGTTGCCAAGCTGGAAAAACACTGACTTAGAACAGTGGTTCTCAACATTTTCTTCACCACAACCCGTTTAAATACCTTTTGTGGCCAAGGGCCACCGCCACGAACTGTGGCCACGCCCCCCCCCCCAGAATTTAACTCAAGATTCAAATCATAACATTCCTTCAAGCTTTCATGGACCCCTCTGTGATGACATCCATTGCCAGGTTGAGGACCACTGAGTATAAATGGCCTCTGCAATACGACATTTTTCAGAATATATTTTATTGGGGATATTTGGGAGTGGTGATATTTGCCTTTTGAGAGCCCCTCCTCTCAAAATGGGGGCCTCTTGCAAGATTTTCTTTGAACATGCCTCTTAAATGGTTGGGGGGGGGGGTGAAGCATGCCAAATAGCAGCTGGAGAAACTTGTATTCAGAACTGCAAAAACGTGGCAAAGGAGAGAAAGAAAATAAAAAATGCTAATCTGATTTATGTGTGTGATATCACACCCACGATAGTCTCTTTCTCTCTTCTCCTACCCTCAATTACTGATCTCAGGCACCTGTAAAAAAAAAAAAATCCAGATATTGCTGAACTACAATTCCCAGCACCCTTCCCCATTTCCATTCTGTTTGGGAACTTAAGTCTAGCAATGCTCAAATTCTTCATCTCTATTACAAGGTATTTCCTTCTGCTTTGGAGAATGTGTGTTTGCTGGTGTAGGGAAGGTCAGGACATCAACTGATTGGGTTCTAGTAAGATCCATTCAATTTGTGAGTTTTGATGTTATTTTTTTTTAATTGGCTTTAACCTACTTCCTCTTATATTTATTCCTGTTAATCAGCCACCTACTATATTTTAATTGCTTGATGCCTCTAGGTATCAGAGAAACAGAGTAGAGTCCAAGATAAATGATAAGGGAACACATTTAGAAAAATGGATTGTGTGTTGGGACTGATTGCGTGTTGGGACAAGAAAGAATTTGACCGACTTCAAAACTCTCTGAACAACCTCATTATATCCATTCTTTTGCTAAACTCATTATATCTCCTTGGCGATGTTATCGCTTCTACAGCAATTGAAAGAGGCAATTGCAAAAACATATATATTGTAGTCTGGCTGTTTGGAAAAAATAAATATTGAACATATAGGGCTTCTGAATCTTTTATAAAATTACAGAGACAATATTTACGAAACACAGTTGGGTCAAACATGAACGGGAAGAGAGAGAAGTTGACTTTCTGTTGTTGCTTTCCCACCAATGAATGAAGAATGTTGATTTAATTCTCCTGCCTTTGAGTTGGTGGATAATCTGGCTATTAACCTAAAGCTAACATTTGAGGTCCCAAAGGTGCTATTTTTTTTCAAGAGGCAAGTGGACTTTCTGGTTTTTCTTTGAAGACGTTTCACTTCTCATCCGAGAAGCTTCTTCAGCTCTGAGAGAAGCTGAAGAAGCTTCTGAGAGAAGCTGAGGAAGCTTCTTGGATAAGAAGTGAAACCTCTTCAAAGAAAAACCAGAAAGTCCAGTTGCCTCTTGAAAAAAAAAAGCACCTTTTTGGATGACTGAGAATCTCCATAGACATTTAACATTTGAAGGTTTATGTGTATAGAGATGTGTACAGGTAGTCCTGGACTTACAACAGTTTGCTTAGTGACTGTTCAAAGTTACAATGGCCCTGGAAAAAATCAACGTATGGCTGTTTTTCACACTTACGATTTGTGCCACTCCCATGGTCATGGTGATCAAAATTCAGATGCTTGGTAACTGGTTCATATTTATGATGGTTGCTGTGTCCTGGGGTCATATGATCCCAAAGTCAACGGGGAAATCCGGATTCACTTAACAACCTTGTTACTAGCTTAACAACTGCAGTGATTCACTTAACAACGGTGGCAAGAAAGGTCATAAAACGGGGCAAAGTTCACTTAACAAGTGTCTCACTTAACAGCAGCAATTTTGGGCTCGGTTGCGGTCGTAAGTCAAGGACTCCCTGTATAGAACAGTTTCGATAAATGGGAAACTTGGTCTTCACCAAAATCGGGCATTTGACCCAGAAAGAAGAGGTTAAGAGTTCTTCCTGGTCAGCACTTCCGAATCGAGTTCAGAGGGTTTTGCTTACTTCAAGCCATGTGTCTACAGATGGAGGAAACCTGGGCAGGCCTGGCCACAGGTGTCTATGGTCGCTTGGCAGGAAAAAAATCTACTTGCAGGTAAGGAATCTTCTCAGCTTCAGATCGGGAAGCAAGCGAGGAACAGCCAGGTATGGCTTGAAATTGCTGGAACTGGGGATGTCTAGTTTAATGAAAAGAAGGACTAGGGAAGACATGATAGCAGTGTTCCAATATTTCAGGGGTTGCCACAAAAAAGAGGGGGTCAAGCTATTCTCCAAAGCACCTGAGGGTAGGACAAGAAGCAATGGATGGAAACTAATCAAGGAGAGAAGCAACTTAGAACCAAGGAGAAATTTCCTAATGGTGAGAACAATTAATCACTTGCCTCCAGAAGTTGTGAATTCTCCAACACTGGAAGTTTTTAAGAAGAGATTGGACAACCCTTTGTCTGAAATGGTAGGGTTTCCTGCCTGAGCAGGGGGTTGGACTAGAAGATCTTCAAGGTCCCTTCCAACCCTGTTATTTCTATTCTATTCTATTCTCTATTATTCTATTTCTATTCTATTCTATTCCTATTCTATTCTATATTCTATATTCTGTATTCTATTCTATTTTCTTCTATTTCTCTCTTCTATTTCTAGTTCTGTTCTATTCTATTCTCTATTATTCTATTCTATTCTATTCTATTCTATTTCTAATTCCTTTTCTATTCTATTCTATTCTATTTCTGTTCTATTCTATTCTCCTCTCCTCTCCTCTCCTCTCCTCTCCTCTCCTCTCCTCTCCTGTAAAGCACCGTAAAGCGATATATAAGTCTAAGCACCATTGGAATTGTTATTGTTTTGAGATGCAGGAAAAGAAAGGATGCTATTTCTCCATCCGAGACGCTCAAGGATGTAATCTCAAGGTTTTGGCTTTGTTTATTTTTGGGCTTCCGCGCCACGTGCCCAGTTGGCTGTGAAATACCAGGCGGGCAACGTGGGAATAGAAACCAAGCTTGACAAAAAACAGTTGAAACAGTGTCTCCTGACGCACACACCTGGCACAGGGTAGAGAGTCAGATGGTGCAACTGAGCGTGTGGGAACATTGCTCAAATCTGCAAGCCAGTTCAGCTGCCACAAACAGAATGGCAGAAAAGGTTCCCTGGTTTTCTGATGCCGCTTCCATTTCAGCCCATCGCTAAGTTTTAAAATCGCATGCCCTAATTTTTTGTTGTTGGTTTTTTTGGTCCAACCATGGACATATTTGATTTCGTGAGATAACCTTGTAGGCCACTAAATGAATGGTTGTAACTCAAGGACTACCTGTGAAGCAGCTTTGTACCGGGAGTCCTCAGGTTACGACCACAATTGAGCCCAGAATTGATGTTGCTAACTGAAACATTTGTTAAGTGAGTTTGCCTCATTTTATGACTTTTCTCGCCAGGGTTGTTAAGCGAATCGTTGCATTTGTTCAGTTAGTACAGGTAGTCCTCGACTTACAACAATTCATTTAGTGACCGTTTGAAGTTCCAACGGCGTTGGAAACAGTGACTTATGACCGTTTTTCACACTTGCAACCTTGGCAACATCCCCATTGATGATCTAAATTCAGATATTTCATATTTATGATGGTTGCTCCGTCCCAAGGTGATCCCCTTTTGGGACCTTATGACAAGCCAAGTCAATGGGGAAGTCAGATTCACTTAACAACACTGTGACTAATTTAACAACTGCAGTGATTCACTTAACAACTGCAGTAAGAAAAGTCGTAAAATGAGGCAAAACACACTTAACAAATTTCTCACTTAGCCACATCCATTCTGGGCTCAGTTGTGGTCGTAATTTTTGGACTACCTGTAACATGGTTGTTAAGTGAATCTGGCTTCCCCATGGACTTTGCTCATCAGAAAGTCGCAAAAGGGGATCAGGTGACTCCGGGACACTGCGGCCGTCATAACAATGAGTCAGTTGCCAAGCATCTGAATTTTGATCACATGATCAGGAGGACGCTGCTACAATCATGTCTGAAAAAGTTCAAAAATCACTTTTTTCAGTGCTGTCGTAAATGAACTCGTGTAAGTCGAGAACTACCTGTATTTTTGCTTCCGATTGTAAGCAAAAGTTGAGTTTTGGGGATTTTTTTCATCCCCCCCCCCCCCCCGCTTAATCAAATAGTCTGAAATAGCTATTGATTCACAGCTGAATTTGAGTTTGTTTTTCAACAGGCCTCAGGTCTGAAGGAAAGGGAAATGATTTTATAATGGAGTTTAATTTTTTTTAAAAAAATAAATGAATCACAAAGACTTTCCCGGAAAGAGATCAGGAAGACAAATCTAGACTGACCTCCAGCCGAGTTCTTCACAATTGCTAGCTTCTTTTCCATTCAGCTGATCTAGCTGGAGAATTTGGTCTCAATTTACCCTGAATGAGTATTTAAAAAAAAAAACAAAAAAAACCAGACCTGCCTTTTTGAGGGGTTTCAAATCAGAGCTTTCCATTATTCTTGCTATGTTGCACAGTGGGACAAGAGCCCAGAACAATTACAATATCATCATTGGGGGCAAAAAAATGAAGAAGCTGTGAATTACAATTTGGTGTTTAGAGCCTTTAGGTACAGATTAACAGAGTTGGAAAGGACCTTGTAGGTCATCTAGTCCAACCCCCCACCCAAGCAGGAGACCCTACACCATTTTTGACAGATGGCAGTCCAATCTCTTCTTGAAAGCCTCCAGTGATGAAGCTCCCACAACTACTACTTTTTTTTTTAATAAAAGTTTTTTATTTTTTTATTTTTACACATGGGTTTCATACATATCTATACAAATAATCATAACAATATTATTCTTAATCATTACAATTCATTTTCATTTCTAATTTTAACACATAATGTCTATTATCATCTTTCAATTCTAATCCTTCTCATAGTTCTACCACACTTCCTATCATTTTAATATCTATTTTTACTCTTTTCCCCTCATATTTCTGTCTCTATTTTAGCCCTCTTTTTTTTCCTTCTCCTATCATTCTAATAATCAAAGACGTGATCTTTCCTTTTTTCATTATTCATTTTTTTCCATATATCAATCATGATCTATTCTCTAGCTTTTCATTATTGCTCACAATTTTTATGTATATACTATTTTCTCCAATTCTTCATTTCTTTTACTCTTACTATTATTACAGAATAATTTTTCCATTTATATAATTCTGGTATTAGTATAAATTCCTTTACTACATTCCTAACAAATATTTTAAAAAAATCAATCATGGTCTATTCTCTAGCACAATTTTTATTTGTCTCTCCATTTCTTCATTTCTTATACATTAACTTATGATAGAAACTCATTTTTCCACTTATGTAATTCTAATAATAATATAAATTCCTTTACTACATTCTTAACAAATATTCAAAGGTAAATTTTTTTCTCTTATACCACATACAAGCAATTAATCAACTTATACCATTCCTACAATTCTAATATTCTAGTGTACATACCCATTATTGAAACAATTTTATTATTATCCTCTCATTATTATATTCTTCTTGTTGATTTCCCAGTTCTACTGTCTCCTCCACTTTTTCAAGTTCTTCCATTCTTCCCTCATTATTCTGATCCATACTTGTTATTCCTTATATTATATGTTCCAGTTTTTGCTCTATACGATCCATACAGCCAGATACTTCCATCATCTCCTTACATTGTTCTTTTATGATATTTTTAATGTCTTGGTATGTTTGCTCCATGTCTTTAACTCCACTTATTTCCATTTTAAAGTCAAACCAGCTTAAAAGAAGAATCCAGGGGCTTATCCACGTCTTTTCCAATCTTTTTTTTTTTTTTTGCTCAACAATATTATCCAACACAAATAAAAAATCCGAAAGTTACACAGTTTCTCCTCTTGACAGCAGATGGCGCTACTTCTTCGGTTTAGTATTGCTTCTCTTCATTTTATTCATAGTCCAAATTTAATCCTTTTAAATTGTAAATCCAAATCCAATATATGGGTGAGTAAATAATAATCAGTTTAATAGTTTAATAATAATAGAATAGTAACAAGTTCCAGCTCGAATTCCAGTATTTAAAAATACCTTTCCAAAGCCACGTCTTCGTTTTGAGAGTTCGGAGTTTTTTTCTTTGTTTCCTTTAAACCGTTCTCCTCTTAAATTTTTATAGTTTCCTTTTAATGTATTTGTTCCGCTGCTAGCACATATCTCCCATATACTTCCCCCTCTTATTTCTTGGGGTTAATTTCAAAAAATATTCTTTTGCCCAGATCACAAGCCACTCACTTTCTCTCCTCCTGCTCTGTCTAAGGTATTCTGGTAGTCATATTTGCTGCCGCTGCTTCTTGCCGTCGTCAGAGGGGGCTTTCCTAACAAGGGAGGGGAGAAGTGGCTCCCCTCTACCTGCTAGGTGGTCCCCCTTTGCTTCACCACCCCTCCAGGGTGGCTATGGTCCCGACTGGACCCTCTGACAAGGAGAGCTTGGAGCTGACCGCAGAGCTCGCAGATCAGACCTCCGAAATCGCCGGAAGTACAACCGGAAGTCCTAGCTCCCACAACTTCTGAAGGCAACTGCTGTTCCATCGGTTGATGGTTCTCACTGTCAGGAAATTTCTCCTAATTTCCAGGTTGAATCTCTCCTTGTTCAGTTTCCATCCGTTATTCCTTGTTTGGCCTTCAGGTGCTTTGGAAAATAGCTTGACACCTTCCTCTCTGTGGCAGCCCCTCAAATATTGGAAGACTGCTCTCATGTCTCCCCTGGTCCTTCTCTTCATTAGACTAGCCATGCCCAGTTCCTGCAACCCTTCATCCTATGTTTTATCCTCCAGTCCCCTAATCATCCTGGTTGCTCCTCTCTGCACTTTTTCTAGAGTCTCAACATCTTTTTTATAGTGTGGTGTCCAAAACTGGATGCAGGATTCTAGGTGTGGTCTTACTAAGGCTTTATAGAGTGGTATTAGTACATCACTTGATCTTGATTGTATCCCTCTGTTATTGCAGTTTAGGATTGCATTGGCTTTTTTGGCTGCCTCCGCACACAACTGGCTCATATTTAGCTGGTTGTCCACTAAGACTCCAAGAGCCGTCTCACAGTTATTGCTATTAAGCCTGGTTTCACCCAGTCTATATGTGTCCTTTTTGTTTTTCTTGCCTAAGTGTAAGACTTTCCCTTTCTCTATATTGAATTTCATTTTGTTAGATAGGGCCCAGTGTTCTCTTGAGAAAGAGGAATTGTGTTTGGCCAGCTGCTACTTGGGACGCTTGTAGGAAGGCAGTTGAAAAGATTTCTGGTTTTCAGAGACATTTGAGGAGAGTCAGAAGGCCTCTGGAGTCGTACAATGGGGATTAATCATCCATCCACACAGAGTAACTAAATGAAAAAAAGGGTCTCTGCAAACCTTCAGGTTTGATCGGCAATCTTATGCGACGTTTTTGAAAGTTGTGACTTTTGTTACGTGCACGGTAAGGCAAGTTATTTCCCTGAACGAATCATTATTGTCCAAAACGTTGTAATGTCAGCAATAATCGCAGTAGATTTTCTCAGGGTTCTTTTTGTAGAAAATTAGCACCCACCCCTCTCCTAGAAGAATGAAAAATTTTGAGAAATATTTTTTTAAAAAAAAGGTAGGATAAAATATTTCTCCTAAAAGAGAAATAAAAATCTCACGGGAGACAGAAACTCAGAGTCCCAGCTCCCTGGCCCCCCCACCCAAGCAGATACTGAGGCCAGCTTTTAGAAATGCAGATTTGGTAATCCATTACTCCCTGCAGCAAGGTCTGAACAAAGGTAGGGTTAGCCCTCAGCCACAATAGGAATTGCCCAACAAGCCCCTTCATTGCATCAGCCCAAACTTCAACCAAACTTAGCTCAGGCAAACATGACCCCTACATCGCCCCATGGGAGTCTGACAACAGCCAATAGAATACATGTTCTTGCACAGGAACAGGAAGCTCAAGTGCAAAGCCCAAGAGAAGGTATAAAAACCCCTCACTCTCAACTCCATGTGGTCAGCTGCCCAGAATCACACGTGCTTGGTGGTTCTGTCCATCATTAAACCATTTTTCCAATCAGCCTCCAGCCTCCGTTTTGTCTCCAGTGCTTTTCTCCCAGCTTGGAACTGAACCAGATGGAGATTTCTTCCAAGATTTTCAAAGGATCTTCTTGGGCTTTGTAGATTTCACAATTGCCAGGTTTACACAGGGATCCGTTCTGCATCGGTAGAATACCTTGAAAATTGACTTCTAGTACCCTAAACAGCCAGCTTTTTCCCCGTGGCTACTGTACGACAGACTTACAACCCATTTGCTTCCCGACTGAAGTTACAAGAGCCGCGGTGGCGCAGTGGTTAGAGTGCAGTACTGCAGGCTACTTCTGCTGATCACCAGCTGCCAGCAGTTTGGCAGATCGAATCTCACCAGGCTCAAGGTTGACTCAGCCTTCCATCCTTCCGAGGTTGGTGAAATGAGGACCCAGATTGTTGGGGGCAATATGCTGACTCTGTAAACCGCTTAGAGAGGGCTGTAAAGCACTATAAAGCGGTATATAAGTCTAAGTGCTATTGCTATTACTATTGCTACAACAGCACTGGAAAAAAGTGAATTTAAGACCGGTCTTCGCACTTACAACAGTTGCTCCCGACAAGTAAACTTCAACGGGGGAAGCTGGATTCGCTTAATGACCGCATGATTCACTTGACTGGCATGATTTGCTTAACAGTTGTGGCAGAAAAAGGGTGGTGACATTGGGCATAACTCGCTTAGTAACTGCCTTACTTAGCCACAGAAATTCTGCTCCCAATTACGGTCATAAGTCCAGGACAACCTGTATACGCTTATTTGTATGTCAAGGGAAAACGAGCACCGTAGGAATGAATGCAGCAAATTGTTTAAATAATATATTTTTTTAACACATGAAAACCATATTCAGTTGCATTTGCTTGTCTGGCTGGTTAGGAACTGGTTTAAAAGGAAGTTATTTTTTCAACATTTCCTTTTGGATATCCTGTGTATTCTTACAGCCAGGATCTGCCAGAGGAAATACACAAACACACACAAAGAGAGAGACACTCTAAAAGAAGTTAAGCTTGGAGGGTTCTTACTAAACAGAGCTAAGCTCATTGCAAATTAACATTTTGAGAGTGCAGAGAAGAGCAACAAAGATGGTTAGGAGGCTAAAACGTATCAAGAACGGTTGCTGGAATTGGGTATGTCTAGTCTGATGAAAAGAAGGACTAGGGGAGACATGATAGCAGTGTTCCGATATCTCAGGGGCTGCCCCAAAGAAGAGGGAGTCAAGCTATTCTCCAAAGCACCTGAGGGCAGGACAAGAAGCAATGGATGGAAACTAATCAAGGAGAGAAGCAACCTAGAACTTAAAGAGAAATTTCTTGTCGGTGAGAACAATCAATCAGTGGAACAACTTGCCTCCAGAAGTTGTGGGTGTTCCAACACTGGACATTTTTAAGAGGAGATTGGATAACCATTTGTCTGAAATGATATAGTTTTTCCTGCCTGAGCAGGGGGTTGGACTAGAAGACCTCCAAGGTCCTTTCCAACTCTGTTATTCTGTTATTCAGTTGGGATGTTCTACAATGGTGTTCTCCTTGCCCGTCCCTTCTTGATCTTTAACTCTTGATTCTGCTGGAATTCTTGAATCAATACGGAGTCGTTGTTTTCCTACAATCAGTCCACGTTTAGCCCTCCTTGAATTCCGTTGACTCTTATCTAATGCCAATTTAATGCGGACTGTTAGTTGAACTAGAGTTTTGTCTAAAAGCTTGAACAATAAATCATCTTAACTGGAATTTAATGTGGCATCCTGATTCTTCATGCCTGACCTGACACCTTTATAGGTATAGACATATCCCAGCATCTAAACATTCTTTTTCCCCAAACCTGGGTTCCTAATCAGAGCATCTATAATGAATTTTAACTTTAGAGCAGCAGTGGGCAGGAATTTTACCCCCCTGGCAGCCATCTCTGTGCTAAGTGGTAGATTGGGTGCCACGGAGGCAAATCAATATGCTCACCAAGCTGCCCACAATTTTGCATACAGCTAGGTTTTTTTTCCACACACAAGCTTTTTTTCTCCCTAGATTTGCCACCAGAAAAATTCCAGAACAAGAATCACATTGTACGGCTTGGAAAAATAAAATGGTGTCGGCTCCACCATCTCTTTTTGCTTGGAATGGGCTATCGCAGTGGTCGGTTGCTACCGGTTTGCCCCGGATCGGGCGAACCACTAGCGGCGGTGGTGGGAGGCTCTGCCCACCCGCCCGGACGTCATCAAAAATGCTCTGCGCATGCGCAGAAGGTTCTGCGCATATGTAGAAGTATTGCGCGTGCACGCACAAAGCGCCCAGGCGCTCCCGTTCCCAAACCGGTAGCAAAGTTAAGTGAAACTGACTACTGGGGATATGGTATGTTATATTTATTTAATTAATATATTTATAGGCAGCCTTTCTACGCTCAGAGAACGCCTAAGGAACAGGCGCATTAAGTTAGTTGCAACCAATAATTAATGAGTCTTAAATTGGCTTGCCAGGTTATTTGTCTCATTGGTTTCTCTAGCATTTCTCATGAGTAATATAGTCTTGAAGGCTGGCTCTCTCTCTCTCTCTCTTTTTAAAGTAATTTTACAATATAGCATTTAAGAAAGCCAAGCTGGAGAACAATAAAGTCTCGAGCAATTTAAACAGATGGCAAGTTAAATTAAAATTGCTTTCTACAGTTAATGCTACGTCTCCCACAAAGGGAGGGGGGATAAGAAAGAAGCAACTCTGTTCTTTATTACCTTGAAAAGGAATACCACATTTTATTCCAAAATAAGGAACAGTTCCTTAAACCATGTCACCCCATCCCACGCAGGGAACTTTGTGCCTCAGTTTTCTAGTGAATAGTGAAGGAAGACAGGAAGGCCTCCCTTTCTCCCTTTCAACTACTGGTGTTTTTATGGAAGACAATATTTAGGCTAAAGCTGTACATACCTCATAAACAGTTCTGAAGAGATGCTTCAGACCTCACCTGTCTGTACCACCTTCCTCTCCATTCCTCTCCTCTCCCCTCCCCTCCCCTCCCCTCCCTTCCCTTCCCTTCCCTTCTCTTCTCTCCTCTCCTCTCCTCTCCTCTCCACTCCTCTCCTCTCCTCTCCTCTCCTCCCCTCTCCTCCCCCCTCCCCCCCTCCTCCTCTCCTCTCCTCTCCTCTCCTCTCCTCTCCTCTCCCCTCCCTCCCCTCCCCTCTCCATTTTATTCCCTTCCATTCAAA
>QLTV01001798.1:671337-682727 GCA_003457575.1 Thermophis baileyi | reverse complement strand
TCTCTCTCTCTCTCTCTCTCTCTCTCTCTCTCTCTCTCTCTCGTGAACCCAAATACCAGTGATGTGATAACATCATTAGAGAGGTATGGTGAACTTCTAAAAAGGTTAGAACAGAAGTAAAATAAATTAAATATGCCCATTACTCAATATTCTGTATTTCCTATTTTGCCCCCAAGTTCCCCCGTAAGATTTGCCACCAAGATTATAGAAAAGGGAGTTTTTCCTCTTCTTTCATATTATTATGTCCAGCTCTGCATTTCTTACAGAGATGATGAAAGATTTCCTTGATTTCTTGACCAAGAACCACAGAGATCTTATAGGCCATATGTGGCCTGTTGACCAACCATCTCTTATAGGTTGCCTTGTTCATCAAGGATTTGATTGTCCCTATAAAGCAAAGGACATTAAAAAAAAAGTGAGACAGCTCTAGAACATTCCGTTTCAGCACCCTGGACAGCACTACAGGTATTGGCCTGGCGGTTCCTGACTGGCATTCAGAATCATGTCCCAAAGGTGCTTTTTCAGGAGGAAACTGGACTTTCTTGTTGTTGTTGTTTTTCTTTGAAGACGTTTCACTTCTCATCCAAGAAGCTTCTTCAGCTCTGACTAAATGGTGGGGAATGGAAGGATTTATATTCCTTGCAGACAGCTGGTCATTTGCATCCTTTTAGAGGGTGGTTGAAGCACTTGGAGGTTTATCAGTGTCCTCAGGGTCACCTGAGTGGTGCTCCTGGTTCCTGTAGTCTGCAATTTTTCCTCTGGAAATCCATTCCTACTCCCACACCATTCCAAGGGTGTTCATCCCAAATTGTATAGCTGAAGCACCTCCAAGTGGTTCAACGAATCTCTAAAACAGGGGTGTCAAACTGGATTTCTTCGAGGGCTGGATCAGCATTGTACTTCTCCGCGGGCTGGCCGTGGGGTTTGGGGGGGAGGAACGGACACCTCCTGCAGCACCCTACTGCCCAAAATGGGGTGCGGGGGACTTGCATGGCCCCCTGCATCTCATTTTTTGCCTGGACGGCCTCCTGCAGCACTTTGCCAGCCAAAACAGGGTGCGGGGAGCCCCTATGAGGCCCCCTGTGCCCCATTTTGGCCAGTAAAGTGCTGCAGGAGGCTGAAAATGGGGTGCAGAGGGGCTGCACGAGGCCCCTCATGTCCCATTTTGGCTACCAGAAGCACTGCGGGCCGGTCCTTTGCTATTTCCAGTCCAGCCCTGCGGGGCAGGTTTAAGCATCCCATGAGCCAGATCCAGCCCGCAGGCCTTGAGTTTGATACCCCTGCTCTAAAAAGGATGCAAATGACCAGCTTTAAAGCAGTATTGTAAAGTATATTTATGTATAAAGGTAAAGGTAAAGTCTTAGAAACTGTCTGTCCAAAGACGTCTCCGTGGTCATGTGGCCGGCATGACTAAACGCCGAAGGCGCACGGAGCGCTGTTACCTTCCCACCAAAGTGGTCCTTATTTTTCTACTTGCATTTTTTACGTGCTTTCGAACTGCTAGGTTGGCAGAAGCTGGGACAAGTAATGGGAGCTCAACCCCGTTACGGGGCGCTAGGGATTCGAACCACTGAACTGCCGATCTTTTTGATTAACAAGCTCAGCGTCTTAGCCACTGAGCCACCGTGTCCCAATATTTATGTATATACGTACATAAATACTTTTGTATTTATATACTGTAAAGCAGTATATAAGTCTAAGTGCTATTTTATTCGGACAGGTACCATTGATGCTACTCCCTACTGCAGCGGACGAGGAAACTACAGCAATGACATTTGTGGTTGCATTTGTGAACAGGGATGGAAAGGACCGAATTGCTCCGAACCAGAATGCCCACAGAACTGCAACGAGAGGGGCCAGTGTATCAATGGCCAGTGTATTTGTGATTATGGTTACACCGGCTATGATTGTGGAGAGCTGGCCTGTCCTGGGGACTGCAACGATCAAGGCAAATGTGTGGATGGGAAATGTGTGTGCTTCGATGGTTATGCTGGCGATGACTGCAGCCTCGAGGTCTGCTTGGTGCCCTGCAGTGAGTTTGGCAATTGTGTGAATGGACAATGTATCTGCATGGAAGGTTTCACTGGGGTGGACTGCAGCCAGCCCCTTTGCCTTAACAACTGCAATAATCGGGGGCGCTGTGTGGAAGAAGAGTGTGTGTGTGATGAAGGGTACACGGGAGAGGACTGCAGTGAGCTCATTTGCCCCAACGATTGCTATGACCGGGGTCGTTGCATCAACGGCACCTGCTACTGCGAAACTGGGTTCACTGGTGAGGACTGCGGGGACCTGGCCTGTCCAAATGACTGTCACCATAACGGTCGCTGTGAGAACGGGGTGTGTGTGTGTGATGAAGGATTCACTGGAGATGATTGTTCTCTACGGAGGTGTCCCAACGACTGTCACAAACAGGGACGCTGTGTCAATGGGCAATGTGTGTGCAATGAAGGCTTCTTGGGACCAGACTGTGGGGAGGTGAGGTGTCTCAATGACTGCCACAACCGGGGGCAGTGCGTGAATGGCCAGTGTGTGTGTGACGAAGCCTTCATGGGGGAGGATTGTAGTGAACTAAGATGCCCCAAGGATTGCAACAACCATGGCCAGTGTGTTGGTGGGAAATGTCAGTGTGATGAGGGTTACATGGGGGAGGATTGTGGGGATCTGAGATGCCTCCATGACTGCCACAACCACGGCCAGTGCGTCAAAGGGCAGTGTGTATGCGATGAAGGCTTTGTGGGTGAGGATTGCAGCCAGCGCAGGTGTCCCAACGATTGCCACAAACGGGGGAAATGTGTGGATGGCCAGTGTGTATGTGAAGAAGCTTTCACTGGGCTTGATTGCAATGAACTGCGGTGCCCCAATGACTGCAACGACCACGGGCGCTGCGTTGATGGGCAATGCATATGTGACGAAGGGTACACTGCTGAAGACTGCTCAGAACTGACCTGTCCCCAGGACTGCAACCGTCGCGGACGCTGTGTCAATGGGGTCTGTGAATGCAATGAAGGCTTCCTTGGGGAGGACTGTGGAGAGCTAGCTTGCATCAACAACTGCAACAACCGAGGCCGTTGTCTGAATGGACAGTGTGTCTGCGACGAGGGCTTCACCGGCGTAGACTGTGGCCAACGGAAGTGCCCCGACGACTGCAACAACAGAGGGCAGTGCATTGATGGTGTGTGTCTATGTGATGAAGGATATGAAGGCCCTGCTTGTGCTGAACAGTCCTGCCCCAACAATTGCAATGATCTTGGTCATTGTGTAGCCGGGCGATGTGTCTGTGAAGAAGGCTTCATAGGTGCTGACTGTTCAGATGGTAAGTTCTACCGAATCACAGAATTGAAGGGACACATGAAGAATCTAGACGTGAATCCCTTGTGCAGTTCCTATAATCTTCTTCCAACAGGTTCATACCATCTTGAGAATAATGGCAATTGTAGACAAATACATCACCTTGGGGATAAAAGGGCTGATAACTCTACATTTATAGCTCCAATTGGTAGATTCCATAATTTTTTGCTGGGTCTGTAGGTCAGTCTTTCATAAGTTGGGTGTCAACTCGTAAAGCATTCCTGGCCTGCTCTCGAGTTGCCATAGACAGGAGGGGGGAAAGCTGATGGAGCAACACAGCAGCAACCAGAGGCACATTCCATGCATACCTTCCTCAAGGTCGCAGCCTAGGTTACCTGGCGTGTAGCCTAGGTTACCTGGTTGGAGAGGCGTGTTCTCTACAGCCCTGCGAAAGTGCTTCGTTGGAGGATGTGATTTATGACACACCCTAGGAGGAGGGGGGAAACAGGGTCGTAGTTGGGACGTAAATTACATGGGGCAGAGTTGACTCTACTTGGGAATGTGCCGACATGTTGCTCCTAATAAATAACTGGATTTCTTTTGAAACTTGGCTCGAGGCTCATGAATTAATTAGGGCATCCGTCGGAACCCTAACATTGGGTTTGGGTTCTAGAAAGACAAGATCCTTTGCTTTTTGGACTTCTCGGATGACCTTTTTTTCTTCTTCTTCTTTAAATCTTCATGACAGTATCTCCTCCGAAGGATTTGACGGTTACAGAAGTAACAGATAAGACCATTAACTTGGAATGGGCGAATGAAAATGTCGTCAATGAATATCTCATCAGCTACATTCCGACCAGCATTGATGGCTTAGAACTTCAGTTCCGGGTACCTGGAAACAAAACATCAGCCACCATCCAGGAGCTGGAACCTGGTGTGGAATATTTCATCCGTGTTTTTGCCATCCTAAGGAACAAAAAAAGCATCCCAATTAATGCCCGGATTGCTACTTGTAAGTACTTTAAAGGCCAAATGAGTAATTTATCCTGTTAAATTTGGTATAATTATGCTACATCAGTTAGCCTGTAAGTTTTGTGTTGCCTGAAGTAACTGTTGATAGAGGAGATTGAGCAGCTCAAAAATTGACACCCAACACAAGCTAGGCTTAAACTATCTCCAGATTTTGGGTGTGGTTCATATTGACATCTTCAACCTACTTAATGTAACCATGATTTACCAAATGACCCCAATTATAACAGAATAACAGAATTGGAAGAGACTTTGGAGGTCTTCTAGTCAAACCCCCTGCTCAAGCAGGAGACCTTATACCAGTGACAGCGAACCTTTTTTTGCTCGGGTGCCAAAAGGAGGGCGAAAAACGGCCCAACGGCCCAACCGGAAGTTTGTTTCTGAACTTCCGGTAGGCCCGTTGGGCCGTTTTTCGCCATCCACAGGCTCCAGAGGCCTTCCTGAAGCCTGGGGAGGGTGAAAACGGCCTCCCCCCGCCCTCCGGAATGCCAAAAATCAGCTGGCCAGCACGCACATGCATGCTGGAGCTGACATAGGGCAACGCCTCACGTGCCCTCAGATATGGCTCCGCGTGCCACCTGTGGCATGCGTGCCATTGGTTTGCCATCACGGCCTTATGCCATTTCAGACAAATGGTTGTCCAATCTCTTCTTAAAGACCTCCTGTGTTGGAACACCCACAACTTCTGAAGGCAAGCCGTTCCACTGGTTAATTGTTCTCACTGTCAGGAAATTCCTCCTTAGTTTTAGGTTGGTTCT
This sequence comes from Thermophis baileyi, assembly GCA_003457575.1. NCBI lineage: Eukaryota > Metazoa > Chordata > Lepidosauria > Squamata > Dipsadidae > Thermophis > Thermophis baileyi. The sequence continues at coordinate 677,652 of QLTV01001798.1, read as the reverse complement.
CTCCTTGATTATTTTCCATCCGTTGCTTCTTGCCCTGACTTCTGGTGCTTTGGAGAATAAGTTGACTCCCTCTTCTTTGTGGCAGCCCCTCAAATATTGGAACACTGCTATCATGTCACCCCCTAGTCCTTAACAGAATAAAAGAGTTGGAAGGGACCTTGGAGGTCTTCCAGTCCAGCCCCCTGCTCAAGCAGGAGACCCTATATCATTCTGGACCAATGGTGTCCAATATATTTTTGAAAACCTGCAGTGATGGAGCACCCACAATTTCTGGTGGCAAGCTCTTCCGCTGGTTAATTGTCCTCACTGTTAGGAAGTTTCTCCTTAATTCCAGGTTGCTTCTCTCCTTGATTAGTTTCCACCCATTGCTTCTTGTCCTGCCTTCAGGTGCTTTGGAGAATAGCTTGACCCCCTCTTCTTTGTGACAACCCCTCAAATATTGGAAGACTGCTATCATGTCACCCCCGGTCCTTCTTTTCATGAAACTAGACATACGAAAGGGTGAAGATATAAAAAAATCATTTGGATCTGTGCTGAAATAGTCTTCTTTCCTTCTGCTTCTGGTTTTCAGACTTGCCTGCCCCCGATGGCTTGAAGTTCAAATCAGTAAAAGAGACTTCCGTGGATGTTGAATGGGATGCCTTTAATTTCCCTTTCCATGGCTGGGAGATTATCTTTAGAAGCATGGTAAGAAGGATTCTGCCCTGGGATATCCTGCTTTCCTTTTCTGGCTACCTTCCTATTTTCTTATTTCAATGGTTTGCGTTGCAGAAAGAGGAAGATAACGGGGCCATCCGAAGCAGTCTGAAGAGCCCTCAAACAACCTACCTACAACAAGGTCTTGCACCAGGACAACAGTATAATGTATCTCTGGTTGTCGTGAAGAATGAGATCAGAGGGCCTGCTGTGTCAAGAATCGTGACCACAAGTAAGTAGCCATTGTTGTGACCCAGCACGGCAAGCCCCCAGGAAATGACACACACACACACTGTTTGCACAACAAATATTACTTTACTACTAATAATACGGCTTAGTAGTAAGTTCTATAAAGTTTTTCAACACAGTTCTTGTGGAGAGTCAGATAACACTGTGGCCAGGATTCAAAATATCAAAATGCAAGCAGGCCATGAAGTCCCGAGGTATCTTCCACTTACTGGAGTTGGCCAAGAGGCCGGACTGGAGTAATTCCAACTGAGATCTCCGAAAACAAAGATCTGAAATCAGCCAGCCAGGAAAATAATGAGTTGTCTCCCGCAATCGGTTTCAGCTTTTCTGAAACCTTAAATAGTCTTAGGGCGTGGCCCATCCGCCTGCAGGTTTACAGGTGAGGAGACCTCCTCCTGCAGAGCCACTCTTGCCTGCTAGCTGCCCTGCGTGCCCTAGCATCAATCAGAGGCTCCTCCTCTCCACTTGAGTCACTCATCTCCTTCTGGGGAGGTGCAGAAGGCCCTGGTTGGTTATCGTCCTCTGGCCCTGCGTCCTCCTCGGTCTCGGACTCAGGTGCCGGAGATACAGGATGATATTGCCACCCCACGGTCGGTTCTTGGTCTTCCGGATCCATGAGCAGCTGCGCGGGACTCGGGCAAGCCACAACAGCCATTATGGTACTGTCACCCCTGGAGGCCATCTTTTTCGTTGGATCTTCAGAGCTGCCACATTTGGATGGGCATGCTGTGGGAACTGGGAGGTGGGTTGGATGGCAACAGGGTGAGATGTATAGCCATAACAACATTCTTTTCTCCGGGAGCCAAGGACGTTCAGCCTGCACCTGGAGAGACGTGACTGGGAAAACAACTCCAGTTAGGATGGTGACCTGATTGGACCATGTGATGGACATTTGGGTGCAGTGGAAGGGACTTTGATTTTCCTTTGGGTGGGGAAAACCCGGGAGACTTCAGATTCAGGTTTTCCCAGATGTACCAATATGACATCTCTAATAAAATGGAGCTTTGAGGAAATGCCTTGGAGTCTTACTTAGTTGTGGGTGTTACTTGGAACCCTGACAGGTACGTCAACCAAGAGATTGAGAGAAACCCCATAGCTTCTTCTTCTGCTTGTAGTGATTGTCGGAGATCATCACTGCAACCGTCCCTTGAGGGCTTTTAATCAAATCAAAAAGGACTTTTTTTTTAGGATGGTTAGGCGTACCAGGAGATGGGACAATGCATCTTTTCTAGGAAGGTAGAAATCGGTTCCTGATTTGGATTGAGATGATTGATCAGATCTGATTCCACCGTTTACATCCACTCCAAAATGAATTTGGACGCTTCTGTTCAAAACACTGCATGGGGGCAATTTATTACTTTTTTTTTAATTGGTTCCGTAGAACACTTTTTGTGTTCAAAAACAACCAGGGAAGACATTGAAGCCTGGGAAACTGGCCTCTCATCGGCCAACAGGAATGCTGGTCTACCACCAGCAGAACAAGAAAACTGTCAGTATATAAGGATTCATGAATTGGGATAGACATGGTAACAGGTCAGCCAATGGGGACTGTTTGGTGACCCAGACGGCTCGGAGCCTGGGCGTGGCTTAGGTTCACTGATCTGTATATATATGAGTGCCTCTGTATTATATATTGCTTCTGTGAATATTACTTCTGTGCTTCTGGATTCTGAGTTCTGGTTCTGGCTTCTGCTGTATGGTATTGTATATAAAGAAGTTTCTTATATACAGTAAATGAATCCTGCAGAAGTTCATTTACTTGTGTGCTGGTTGGATGTGCTGCAAATAATCTGATAGAAACAATAGCACCATCAACACACCAATCAACCAATAGGAAGCTTCACTCAACCAGGCACCCCACAAAAATGCATCGAATAGCCCAAAGCACACATTCCAGTAGAGAGAAGTTCCCTGAGGATGGGCTCCAGCATGAATCCAAAAGCTCAGAAGACTAAACCTCTGGCCCTAGGGGCCGACTCAGATTGGTGCCTGCAACTTTTGTGTCTGCCTGGCAGATCTTCCCATCAATTCAGAGCCACCCCATTCAATTCTGCAATCTAAGCTGATGTTCTGCCCCAATATGGAGAGCACAATTCCGTTCAAAGTGCCATCAGATTGGTTTGACACCTGTAGACCCCTCCTTTTCTTTGCATTTTTAGAAATAGGACAGTGTGTAATTTGGAAGAGAAAGGACTATTTAATTGTTAAAAAGGAAAGAGAACACAGAAAGAAAGGTAGAGCAGAGTTCTTCAAAGTGGTCAGCAGTGACCCCAACGGTCAATGAGAATATCCAAGCAATCAATAGTTGTTGTCCTTATTCACAGTACAGTTAGTGAAGATAGTATCTATTCAATTATTTTCATGTAATAAATGTCTGGAGGTGTCAATGAAGAATCTTAAGCTTCAAGAAGGAGCCCATGAGTTGAAGAATTTGGGGACTCCTGATATAAAGGAAAACTTACTCCAGGTGAAAATTCGTGGATTTTCTTTCAACAAAATCTTGTTCCACTGCACAACCCTTTTCCAATTCTTTTTTTTTTTTAATGATGGGATTGTTCTGTATTCAAGTACGTTAAATCTTTGCCTTGTCTTGTTTTTTCTCTCAAGAACTGGATGCCCCCAGCCAGATTGAAGCAAAGGATGTCACAGACACTACAGTCCTCATAACATGGTTCAGACCCTTAGCTGAGATTGACGGACTTGAACTGACTTATGGGCCCAAGGACACCCCAGGAGACCGCACATCCATTGACCTCTCTGAAGATGAAAGCCAGTATTCCATTGGAAATCTGAAGCCACACTTGGAATATGAAGTGACCCTCGTGTCTCGGCGTGGACTTATGACGAGTGACCCCATCACTGAAACTTTTGTCACTGGTATGAAAATTTTCGTTGTTCTTTTGGCTTTGCTTTTGAGTATGTTTCTCCTGGGTTCACTGGCTTTCAGACTTTGAAGAACGATGTTGGTGATTTATGGAGCTGACCATTAAAAATCTGGAAACCTGACACATTGAGATTCATTCCAACCCCCAGTCCGTGAACTGGCACTAGTCCACGGCATGCCAGAAACTGGGCCATGCAAACAAGTGAAGTCCCATCCATGGGATACAGGCAGCACATGAAACCATGCCCCCTTCAGTCCATGAGAAAACCTGTCTCCACGGAAATGGTCCCTGATGCCCAAAAAGTTGGGGTCTGCTGTTCTAGGTCATTTTAAGGAGTGTAATTAATTTCCTGGTTAGGTTTCTTGGATAATAGCAATAGCAATAGCACTTAGACTTATATACCACTTTACAGTGCTTTACAGCCCTCTCTAAGCAGTTTACAGAGTCAGCCTATTGCCTCCAACAATCTGGGTCCTCATTTTACCCACCTCGGAAGGATGGAAGGCTGAGTCAACCTTGAGCCTGGTGAGAATTGAACTGCTGACAGTGGGCAGAGTCAGCCTGCAATACTGCACTTTAACCACTGTGCCTCATGGATGGATGGATGGATGGGCAATAGCACTTAGACTTATATACCGCTTCACAGTGCTTTACAGCCCTCTCTAAGCAGTTTACAGAGTCAGCCTATTGCCCCCAACAATCTGGGTCCTCATTTTAGCCACCTCAGAAGGATGGAAGGCTGAGTCAACCTTGAGCCTGGTGAGATTCGATCTGCCAAATTGCAGGCAGCCGGCAGGCAGCAGAAGTAGCCTGCAGTACTGCACTCTAACCACTGCGCCACCCTGGCTCTTATAATATATGTCTTTAGGTGATCTGAAATAATTCTTGCTTCAATTGTTTCTAAGGATGCTCCCAATCTAGCTCTCATATTAGGGGGTGGTGGTAAAGAATTCAGGATGTTCATAAAAATTTAAAGGTTTCCCCTTGTCCAGTCATGCCCAACCCTAGGGAAGTGCTCATTTCTGTTTCTTAGCTGGAGGAAACAATGTTGTCTAAAGATGCTTCTGTGGTCATGTGGGCCAGCATGAATATACGCCACGGTGCTGTTACCTTCCTACCAAAGTGGTACCTATTTATCTACTCACATTTGCATGTCCCAAAGGTGCTTTTTCAAGAGGCGACTGGACTTTTTTTGTTTTTTCTTCGAAGACGTTTCGCTTCCCATCCAAGAAGCTTCTTCAGCTCTGACTGAATCCTTCCATTCCCCCACCATCCAGTCAGAGCTGAAGAAGCTTCTCAGATGAGAAGCGAAACGTCTTCAAAGAAAAAACCAGAAAGTCCAGTCGCCTCTTGAAAAAGCACCTTTGGGACATGCAAATGTGAGTAGATAAATAGGTACCACTTTGGTGGGAAGGTAACAGCACTTCGGCGTATATTCAAGCTGGGCAGAAGCTGGGACAAGAACAGGAGCTCGCCCATCACACAGTGCTTTGGTCTCAAACTGCCGACAACAAGCCCAGCATCTTAGCAGCTACAGGATGTCCATATGTTCCAATTTTTGGAAGTGATAGCTGATATGATCACCTACAATGTCTTAACAAAACATAAGTTTTGTAGAGGATAAGGAAGAGGACTTTGATGGAGGTCCACAGCCAAGACAACAAGCAGTAAAACATTTTCATGTCCAGAACATTAACAGATTAACATAGTTGGAAGGGACCTTGTAGGTCATCTAGTCCAACCCCCTGCCCAAGCAGGAGACCCTACACCATTTCTGACAAATGGCAGTCCAGTTCCTTTGGTTGATTGTTCTCACTGTCAGAAAATTTCTCCTTAATTCTAGGTTGAATCAGTTTCCATCCATTATTCCCTGTGTGGCCTTCAGGTGCTTTGGAGAATAGCTTGACCCCCTTCTCTCTGTGGCAGCCCCTCAAATATTGGAACACTGCTATCATGTCCCCCCATGTCCTTCTTTTCACTAGACTAGCCATGCCCTGCAACCATTCATCGTATGTTTTAGCCTCCAGCCCCCTAATCATCTTGGTTGCTCTTCTCTGCACTCTTTCTAGAGTCTCAACCTCTTTTTTATATGTGGTGACCAAAACTGGATGCAGTACTCTAGGTGTGGTCTTACTAAGGCTTTATAGAGTGGTATTAGTCCCTCCCTTGATCTTGATTGAATCCCTCTGTTCATGCAACTTAGGATTGCATTGGCTTTTTTGGCTGCTGCCGCACAATGGTGGCTCATATTTAACTGGTTGTCCACTAAGACTCCAAGATCCCTCTCAAATCCTGATAATGTTCAGAAGAAGCTTAGGCAGAGACCTTTCTGATCCATTGAACTATAAGAAGCATAATCAGAGTTCTAGATTCTGTTAGAATAGAATAGAATAGAATAGAATAGAATAGAATAGAATAGAATAGAATAGAATAGAATAGAGTAGAGTAGAGTAGAGTAGAGTAGAGTAGAGTAGAGTAGAGTAGA
>QLTV01001798.1:663465-670990 GCA_003457575.1 Thermophis baileyi | reverse complement strand
CTAACTTTGAACGGTCGCTAAACAAACTGTCATAAGTCAAGGACTACCTGTACAAGGGAAAGAGAGATAGCGGGAATGAATAAAGATGTGCCTGAGAATATTTTTAGAATAGGAATAATAGGAATGGAATAGAATAGGAGTAGAGTAGAGTAGAGTAGAGTAGAGTAGAGTAGAGTAGAGTAGAAGTAGAGGATGGAATGAAATGGAATGGAATGGAATCGAGTGGAGGGGAGTGGAGTGGAGTGGAGTGGAGTGGAGTGGAGTGTGGATTAGAATAAGGAATGGAATGGAATGGAATGGAATGGAATGGAATGGAATGGAATGGAATGGAATAGAATAGAATAGAATAGAATAGAATAGAATAGAATAGAATAGAATAGAATAGAATAGAATAGAATAGAATAGAATAGAATAGAATAGAATTCTTTATTGGCCAAGTGTGATTGGACACACAAGGAATTTGTCTTAGGTGTATATGCTTTCCTATATCCTAGCCAGCTTCAATAAAAGTAGTTTTAGCTTTCCTGTAGAGTTTATTTCATGGTTTGGGGCTGACACGTACTCATCTGGGTTCCTGATGTTAACAGAGAACGTTAGATTTCTTTCTCTCTTTCTTCCCAGACCTGGATGCTCCCCAAAATCTGAGACGTATTTCTCAGACGGACCGCACCATCACTCTGGAGTGGAAAAACAGTCAAGCGATGCCAGATGTCTACAGGATCAAATACGCCCCTCTCTCTGGTGGAGATCACGCTGAGGTCACAGTGCCCAGAAGCACCCAGGCCACCTCCAAAGTGACACTCTTTGGTAGGACTTCAGGAAATCCCTGAAGCTATTGTTCAACAGATGTCAACCTAAATCCATTCATGGTTTTGAGGGATGTTCCTTTCATCACACGATGGAAATGTTCCTTGACCAACCTGTCCGTAGAATGAGATCAAAAAGAATGTATCCCTTTCTTTTGGCGAGAAGCATTCATGGACCATTTACAGGTAGTCCTCAACTTATGACAGTTCATTTAGTGACCGTTCAAAGTTACAACGGCACTGGAAAAAAAGGGAGCTATGGCCGTTTTTCACACTTACGACCGTCGCAGCCTCATCACAGTCACCTGATCAAAATACAGACACTTGGCAACTGACTCACATTTATGACGGTTGCAGTGTCCCAGGGGTCACGTGATCCCCTTTTGCGACCTTCTGACAAGCAAAGTCAATGGGGAAGACAGATTCGCTTAACAACGGTGTGACTAACTTAACAACTGCAGTGATTCACTTAGCAACTTATGGCCCAAAAGACTGTAAAATGAGGCAAAATTCACGTAGCAAATGTTTCACTTAGCAACGAAAATTTTGAGCTGAATTGCGATTGTAAGTTGAGGATTACCTGTACAACATAGGGGTCTTCTCCATTTTTTGGAATGATTTCCCAAGACAAAGTGTTATACCCTTTTTGGTGCCAGGTTAAAACCTTATTGTTTTATCTAGTTATTTTTCCTGGTTTAAGCTTATTTTAAATCCAGGCGATATTAGATCTAAGCATCTTGTTCTTTTTCAATTTTGGCGTTCTGGTACTTATTGACTTTTCTACTACTGAAATTCGCTTAACTGATGTCTGCATATTTCAAGATTTTTTTGGGGGGGGGAAAGACTGTTTATTAGAAGCGATATTCATAATTATCAATTCTTTTAAGGCCTTAGACCGGGAACAGAATACGGCATTGGAGTAACTTCGGTGAAAGAGGACAAAGAGAGTTTCCCTTCTACCATCAATGCTGGAACCGGTAAGAAATATTCGTTCATTATGTGGAGAGGAAGAAAGGAAACTTCTGTGAAGGATCTGGAGGCTTAGGACAATTTACTGAATCTAGTTTAGGGAGCTAAAATAGACTTTGCCTGGACTTTAACCAGCTTTAGGCACCAAAAGGAATATTGGACTGTGATGCGGGGTCAAAAAGTGGCAAAAAGGATGGTTTTTGGTGACGTCGTTAAGCATGGCACTGATGATGTTACCTAGTTGGGTAATGAAAGAAAACTCAAGCTCAGAGTGCACCAAGGACCCACAGTCCTTTTCTTCCTCCTCCTCCTCCTCCTCCTCCTCCTCCTCCTCCTCCTCTCCGTGAATCCTTTTCCCTTCTAGCAGTGATATTACCTAGTTGGGTCATGAAAAATCAGCAAGAAAGCAACCAAGCTCAGAGAACACCAAGGACCCTACAGTCCTCTTCCTCCTCTCCACACACCCCGCTCCCTTGTAGCACTGATGATGTTACCTAGTTGGGTCATAAAATATCTGCAAGAAAACCACCAAGCTCAGAGAGCACCAAGGACCCACAGACCTCCTCCTCCTCCTCCTCCTCCCCCCCCTTGCAAACCCCATTCCCTTCTAGCACTGATGATGTTACCTAGTTGGGTCATGAAACGTCTGCAAGAAAACCACCAAGCTCCGAGAGCACCAAGGACCCACAATCCTTTCCCCCCTCCTCCTCTTCTACCTCCTTCTCCTCCTCCTCCTCCCCTGCAAACCCCATTCCCTTCTAGCACTGATGATGTTACCTAGTTGGGTCATGAAACGTCTACAAGAAAACTACCAAGCTCCGAGAGCACCAAGGACCCACAGTCCTTCCCCCCTCCTCTTCTGCCTCCTTCTCCTCCTCTTCCTCCTCCCTGCAAGCCCCATTCCCTTCTAGCACTGATGATATTACCTAGTTTGGTCATGAAACCCAACAAGAAAACCACGAAGCTCAGAGAACATAAGGACCTCACAGTTCAACCCTGAGCTACAAATATTCTTTTCTTTTGATAGCGCAGCTTTCTTTTCCTTAGCCAATCCAGGCATAAATTCTAAAAACCTGGACAAGAGCTCTCTAAACTTCAATGTCCCACCCTATCCCTTTGGTATTACTGTTAATAAGATGGAGAACATGTTCTTCAGACCTTAAATTCAAGCATAACTCTTTATAGTCTTTATCTGCTTAGAACGGGAAATATTGATGACCGATACTCATCCCAAGGTCTAAGCAAGAAAGGTAGCATGCACCGTGGAGTTCTTTCAGGAAGGCTTGAGGATAATTAAATGCACATGTATCCTCTTTCTCTGTTCTGCTTAATGTCTGTTCTCAAGATTTGGCAGAAGCAGCAAAAATCATTTTGATCCATAGCTGTGTGGGCAAATGAATGTTTCCATGCTTTTCATTAAGGTTACCCAAACCCTCCTCCTCCCTCCTCTCCTTCCCCCCACCCCCTTTGACATAATTCACAAAACTGGCCCAGAGACTCCAATTAAGAGTCTTTTCTGATTGGTCAAAAGATAATTATAGGGGGAAACGCATTGGACAGCTCAAAAAAGTGAGCCAAACCAGCAAAAGTGGTGGAAAGACAGAAAGAAAGAGACAGATCATGGTAGAGTTGCGTTGCTGAGCCAAAGTTAAGCCTGAACATGCAGTTTAGACTGAAAAAAAGACTTAAATCAGCTTTTCCCCCACCCCCTAATTTGGAGTGGGAAAGGGAAAAGAGACAACTGGGATATGAACAGGAAATGCACATCTTCTTCCCACATAAAGGCGGCTTCTAAGAGTCATTTGGATGGAGCTAAATGTCACCGGTCCAGTTGTGGCTAACCATGGAGTGTCCATGAGCCAGTTTTGAGCTCATGGACTTTCATTTCCTCACCACTGTCTCTTGCATAAGAGAACATGTTCCATATGGTGCACATAATGGGGGAACCAAATCACAGGATCTCTCCGTGGGTTTCCTGATGGATTTATTTTCCTGGGCAGCCTGTGTAGTTTCAACCATTCAATGTGTCTGACTCTTGGAGACGTTATAGGCCAGTGTTCTCCAGGCCACCCTATAAAACACAGCTTCTTTCGATTGTTGGACACTCATCTTTGTCTAAGTTCTGATGTTATCAACCCAGGGTGTCTGTGATGACCCGGGGCACGGCACAGAGATAACACAGGCAGCTGGCAGTTCAAAACGCCCCTCTATTTCTCCAAATTTCTCCAAATTTCCCCAAACGCTCCCACATTTCTGGCCAGTCCCAAAGCAAAGTGACGACAAACACACCTCAAGCAGCCTCTGGCTGCAAATAGTCCAGCCCAACACTGTGAACACCACAACTGCACAGCAATAAATCCAGCAGGGCAAATCAGGGAGTTTGGGAAGCAAAGGATCCAGGTAATTAATCCAGAAAGCCAGAAAGAATGCAAGGAATCCAGGAAAGTTCAAACTCAACACTCCATGAGTTCAGCGTTTGTTCCTGACAAATGCCCCTCCCCACAGCGTCTCCATAAGTCTCAGACCCCAGGTGTGCTTTTTTGAAGAGGGGCGGGGCGCTCTCCTCCCAAGTAGTCGGGTCAGCCTGCGCCGTTCTCGCCTTCTCTCCACTCTCCGTGCTCGAGGATCAGGAGGGGGTGGTCCTTGCTCCTCGCCTGAGCTCTGCCTCTCATGTTCACTGCTTAGCCTCTCTTGGTCATCCTGCCCCTGTTCCTCCCTGCCTACAAGCTGTCCCAATCCTGAAAGGCCTTGGCCTGACTGGGTCTGCTTTTCCCCTTTTTCCTCCAAAGCCAACGAAGCCACCCCCTCAATCTCTGTCGGCTCCAGTTCCAGCTCATCTTCCCCCACAGGCTCCGACGAGGGCATGACAGTGTTCCACCAACCGTTCCTAGAATCGTTGCCTTCTCCAATGAATTTGCACGCATGACATGGCCAAATCAAATCAGACATTATCTTGTGATTTTGGCTTCTAGTGATCTGTCTGGTTTTATACGATTCAGCACCTCTCTGTTGGTTGCTCTGGCTGCCCATAGCCCAGGTAGTCCTTGACTTATGACCTCAACTGAGGCCAAAATTTCTGTTGTTAAGCAAGACCTTTGTTAAGTGAGTTTTGCAAGTGAATCACAGTAGTTGTTAAGTTAGTAACACAGTCGTGAAGTGAAGCCAGCTTCCCCATTGACTTGGCTGGTCAGAAGGTCACAAGAAGGGGAATGGAGGATCTCGGGACACTGCAACCATCATAAATATGAACCGGTTGCCAAGCGTCTGAATTTTGACCGTGGGGATGTTGAAACGGTTGTAAATATGAAAAAAAAACTCTCATAACTCGCTTTTTTCAGTGCCATAAAGAGCTGTGGTGGCGCAGATGTTAGAAGGTAGTATTGCAAGCTAACTCTGCCGACTGCCAGCAGTTTGATTCTCACCAAGCTCAAGGTTGATTCAGCCTTCCATCCTTCCGAGGTTGGTAAAATGAGGACCCAGATTGTTGGGGGCAATAGGCTGACTCTGTAAACCGCTTAGAGAGGGCTGTAAAGCACTGTGAAACAGTATATAAGTCTAAGTGCTATTGCTATTCCTTCCTTCCTTCCTTCCTTCCTTCCTTCCTTCCTTCCTTCCTTCCTTCCTTCCTTCCTTCCTTCCTTCCTTCCTTCCTTCCCTTGGTGGCATAGTCGCTTAGAGAGGACTGTAAAGGCCGGTGCAGTGAACCGGTTAGAGTGCTCTGTANACTGGCTCAAGGTTGACTCAGACTTCCATCCTTCCGAGGTCAGTACAATGAGGATCCAGATTGTTGGGGGCAATATGCTGACTCTGTAAACCGCTTAGAGAGGACTGTAAAGCACTGTGAAGCGGTATAGTCTAAGTGCTATTGCTATTACAACTTCTAACTTCTAAGTGCTGTTGCTATTATAACTTCTAACAGTCTGAAGCGGTATAGTCTAGGTGCTATTGCTATTATAACTTCTAACAGTCACTAAACGAATTGTTGTAAGTCGAGGATTACCTGTATATGCAATAATTTAGGCCAGTGCCACAGTTCAACGACATCAATTCTTCTTCGATCAGCTGTTCTTAGAGTCCAATTCTCACACTTATCATTATAAAGAAGACTATAACCTTTGGCCTTTTCCATTACAGGGACTTAAAAGTCAAAAAAGAAACCCTTTCTTCTCACACACAGATCTAGATAGTCCCAAGGACTTGGAAATCATTGACCCTACCGAAACTGCTTTTACTTTACGTTGGAAGAGACCCTTGGCCAAAATTGACCGTTACCGCCTTACTTACATCACCCCACTGGGGAAGAAGAATGAAATTGAGATTCCAGCTGATAGCACATCCCACATCCTCAGATCACTAGATGCTGGGACGGAATACACCATCATCCTCGTGGCTGAAAAAGGCAGACTCAAGAGTAAGCCCTCCACTGTCACTGGTTCTACAGGTAGGTGAGATTCTTTGTCCTCACTTATGTCCACTGGTAGATCTGTTAATCGTCTACTTTCCCCTCTGGTTCCACTGTGAGGAAGTTGGTCTCCTCTAGATGCATTGAGAAGTAGGGAGAGGTCTTCTCAAGACTTGTTTGTGGAGCTTCTCAATCATCCAGGTCATGGTTGTCCCAAAGGTGCTTTTCCAAAGGCAGTAAGTAGACTGTCTTTTGGTTCTTCTCAAGTCAACTTTGATGTCCTCCAGATGGGTAAGCATCTACCTTCCAAATTTCTCCTTGCAAAGAATTCCACCAGTTGAAATCCCAAACATCTGGCTGGGAGAACCCTATTGAAAAAAAGTCATTTTCTAAAGGGTATCTCCGTTGTGACTCCCTCCGTGCCAATCCATCTCACAAGCCGCTTGTGAGAATTCCAGAAATTTGCTTTCTAAACATTCCACGACCTCCTAACCATTTCACTGTACCTTTATTAGATTTGTCAAATTGAAACATGAACTGAAGTGGGGACAGGTCCTGCTATAAAGGACCAGCTTCAAACATCATGTTGAATTTCACAAAGGCTTCTTGGTACCTTCTCCTTCTCATGGACACGTTTTAGAAAAATCAAAGTCCAGGTAGTCCTCAAACGTATGACCACAATTGAGCCCAAAATTCCTGTTGCTGAACGAGACAGTGGTTAAGCGAATTTTGTCCTAGTTTCTTGCCAGAGTTGTTAAGCAAATCACTTCTGTTGTGGCTTGTCTGAGTCCCGCGCAGCTGCTCATGGATCCGGAAGACCAAGAACCGACCAGGGTCTGGCAATATCATTCTGTATCTCCGGCACCTGAGTCCGAGACCGAGGAGGACGCAGGGCCAGAGGATGATAATCAACCAGGGCCTTCTGCACCTCCCCAGCAGGAGTTGAGTGACTCAAGTGGAGAGGAGGAGCCTCTGATTGATGCTAGGGCACGCAGGGCAGCTAGCCGGCAAGAGTGGCTCTGTAGGAGGAAGTCTCCTCACAAGTAAACCTGCAGGCAGATGGGCCACGCCCTAAGTCTATTTAAGGTTTCATCAAAGCTGAAACCTTTGCTGGAGACAACGCAATTATTTTCCTGGCTGCTGTTTGAACTTTGGTTATCTCAGTTGGAATAACTCCAGTCCGGGCTCTTGGCCAACTCCAGTAAGTGAGGATAATTCTGGACTTAATGACCTGTTTGCATTTTTGTCTTTGGAATCCTGGCCAAAGTGTTCTGTGATTTTCAACAAGAACTATGGTGAAAAACCTGTAACCAACTTACTACTAAGCTGCATTATTAGTGGTAAAGTC
>QLTV01001798.1:650965-658465 GCA_003457575.1 Thermophis baileyi | reverse complement strand
TTTTTGCCCTCCCGAGCCTCCGTGCGTGCCCTGCACTTACCTGCATCCCAAACGGGCCACGTGAGGACTCCTGAGAGGGGAGGGGTGGGAGGGGCCAGCCAGGAGTGGGATTTGGGGGTTCTCTGAACTGCACAGAATCTTAGCTAGAGGTTCTCCCGAACCCTTGCGAACCCCCAGCAGCCCACCCCTGGCTCTATCTATCCTCCATATGAACTTTGGGCAGTGCAAAGATGGTAAGCCAGCTTGATCGTTCGGCTTGATCGCTGAATGGGGAGTTGAATTTAATTCCTCTACATCATGCTGCCCTTCTTTGATTTATTCTGAAAGAATAATTGGTATTAGAAAAGTAAAAAGTTTGCCATTGAGATGTTCTTGAATATCACTTCTCTTTGCTTCTAACTTTTGAAGATGCTAGCCTGGGCTTAAAGCTTCAACTCTGCAATTAATTGATTTGGGTTCTGCTTTCCCTCCTGCTTCTTTTGTTATTCACTTCTGAGACTCTCTTGCATTGTCTAACTTGCAGCACTAATCCTGGGATGGAGATATAAAGATTGAACAGTCTGCAAAACCACGTCCATTGCAAAACACATCAAGAAGCAACCCTCATTCCATTCTTCTGCATGTGATTTTGCATTGTTTGTCTGGCTTCTTTCCTCTCTGAGAGACAAGCGAGAAATTGTACTTCTGCCAGAAAGATGGAAGCGCACTTTCCTTCTGTCTTCTTGAAGGAAGCAAAAACCTCTCTTCTTAGTAACCATTGCTGGGTTCTCATGTTGCCACTGAGCCCTGGTGGCGCAGTGGTTAGAATGCAGAATTGCAGGCTAACTCTGCCCACTGCCAGGAGTTCGATCCTGACCGGCTCAAGGTTGATTCAGCCTTCCATCCTTCCGAGGTTGGTAAAATGAGGACTCAGATTCTTGGGGCGATAGGCTGATTCTGTAAACTGCTTAGAGAGGGCTGTAAAAGCACTGTGAAGTGGTATACAGGTAATCCTCGACTTACGACATAATTGTGCCCCAAATTTCCATTGCTAAGCAAGACAGTTGTTAAGTAAGCTTTGCCCTTTTTCGACCTTTCTTGCCACAGCTCTTAATTGAATCGCTGCAGTGGTTAAGTTAGTAATACAGTTGCTAAGTGAATCTGGCTTCCCTATTGACTTTGCTTGTCAGAAGGTCGCAAAGGGGGATCACGTGACACACACACACCCCCGACACCCCGACCATCATAAACATGAGTCAGTTGCCAAACATCCAAATTTTGATCACATGACTCTGGGGACGCTGCAACGGCCATAACTGTTGTACCCTGTTTCCCCCAAAATAAGACCTCCCCTGATAATAAGCCCAATCAGGCTTTTGAGTGCATGGCAATAAGGCCAATGGCTTATTATCAGGGTTCAAAAAAAATATAAGACAAGGTCTTATTTTCGGGGAAACGCGGTAACTTCGAACAGTCATTAAATGAACTGTTGTAAGTCGAGGACTACCTGTGTAAGTCTAAAGTGCTATTGCTATTCTGCTCGAAAGGCCATCTACTGTACGCTTGCATTTCTCTCTTGGACACCCCTTGAAAACACAAGTTGCCACCCCCTCCCCTTCCTTAAACTTGGAACGATCCAACTTTTCTTCTTTTCCAACCCCAAGAAAGGAGATGTTGCTACCTCAGCCCTTTTTCCTTCTTAACATGCATTTAAGCTTGGCATGGTCAGCAGGGGTGGGTTTCCCGTTTTGTTGCTACCGGTTCGCCACGCAAGCACGCCCGGTTCGCGCACGCCTCTGCCTTCCATGCATACACTTTTTGCACGCATGCGCCCGGCCTCAAAAACGTCCCTACAAAGGATGTCATAGAGCCGGGGTGGGGGGGCGGGCCACCCGCGATTTCCACTACCAGTTTGGGTGAACCGGTCTGAATCGGCTGAATACCGCCCCTGATGGTCAGCTTTGGCCTTTCTTCGCTTTGATGCTTGCTTGAGGTCCACTTCCACCACGCGAACAAGGGACGTCGGCGTTAAAGAAACCTTCTACAGGTATCAAGCGCTCCTTAAAAATCACCCCCCAATGTTGTTTATTTCCTCCAGGGGCAAAACCCGAAGTTGGAAACCTGACCATTTGGGGTGTGACCCCAGAAAGCTTCAACCTCTCGTGGACGACCTCCAAAGGAGATTTTGAGATCTTTACCCTTGAAATCATTGATTCTAACAGGTTGCTGGAACCCATGGAATACAACATTTCAGGCAGTTTAAGGACTGCCCATATCTCGGGGCTTCCCCCTCAAACCAGTTTCATTATCTACCTCTACGGAGTCACTCGTGGCCTCCGCACTCAGGCATTAAGCACAACTGCCGTAACAGGTACATTATGATCCTCAAAAATTAACCAGCTGTTTCTTAATTTTCAACCTTCTTTTGCAGCCGGGCCACACCCACCGTTCCATCTTCTCCTTGAACCTTGCTTTCTGGTCTAGATCTTCTCGCAACAGCTTCTAGTGTGAATTTTCATGCAGACTTGGGAGGGGGGGAAGTAACTTTTTTTTATTGTTCCAGCTTAAGCTCTGGAAAAATGAGAAAACATACATTTGGGGCCCTATTGGCAACCTCAAAAGATGTGTCTGTGAATTTTATGATCACATAAAATCCAGTTAGCCTCCAGAAAGTCTATAGTTAGTTGCAATTAGATGAGTCTGCAAGTTACCCACTAATAGTTGGGTTTGACAGAGATGGTCAGTGTGGTCATTTTGAGCTAAGTGGAAGGTGATGATAAAACATTACCCTCCACGCAAAATGCAGATCCATCAGTTCACACAGACATCTAACATGTTAGGAGAAAGATAGAGAAGACTTTTTTTTTTCCCCGTCCAAATATTTTTCTATGTGTGATAAGCGCAATGAATACACTTAAGAGACATTTAATGAATTTCTGCTTCCAGTCACTCTCATGATGTAAATTTATACTGTTCTTTTCCCCCAGAAACTCAAAGCTCCTCTGTTTTTCCCCCCTGTAAAGACATTTTTGAGTTGGGATGGAGAGAGAGAATGACTGGCCCAGGGGTGAAATCCAGCAGGTTCTGACAGGTTCTGGAGAACCGGTAGCGGAAATTTTGAGTAGTTCGGAGAACCGGCAAATACCACCTCTGGCTGGCCCCAGAGTGGGGTGGGAATGGAGATTTTGCAATATCCTTCCCCTAGAGTGGGGAGGGAATGGGGATTTTGCAGTATCCTTCCCCTGGAGTGGGGAGGGAATGGGGATTTTGCAGTATCCTTCCCCTGGAGTGGGGAGGGAATGGAGATTTTGCAATATCCTTCCCCCAGGAGTGGGGAAGGAATGGAGATTTTGCAGTATCCTTCCCCTGCGACGCCCACCAAGCCACGCCCACCAAGCCACACCACGCCCACCAAGTCACGCCCACAGAACCGGTAGTAACAAAATTTGGATTTCACCACTGGACTGGCCCAAAGTTCCTCAGAGGAGTTTCCATGGCTGAGGGAGACTTCAAATGTAGACTTCAAATGTAGACAATAATAACACCAGTACCAGTTGCTGGTTTCTCAGCTGCACACTGTTCCAAGAAGCCATGTGAAGATTTGCTATTACTAATATAAATCAGGTGTAATTATAATGTTCAATCACAGGGCCAGGTTGATGGGCAAACTCAACAGGCCTTGACAATTCCAACTTTGGAATTGTCCAACTATGAGCCGCAGTGGTGCAGTGGTTAGAGCGCAGTACTGCAGCCTACTTCTGCTGATCACCGGCTGCCAGCAGTTTGGCAGATTGAATCTCACCAGGCTCAAGGTTGACTCAGCCTTCCATCCTTCCGAGGTGGGTAAAATGAGGACCCAGATTGTTGGGGGCAATAGGTTGACTCTGTAAACCGCTTAGAGAGGGCTATAAAGTACTGTGAAGCGGTATATAAGTCTAAGTGCTATTGCTATTTTAAGGGTGTGTCATTATCACCACTTGCTTTTATTGTGATTCCTTTTCCTTTATGTATACTCTTCTAAGACCATCTCATCTAGTTCCTCTTGACTCGAGGGATCTAAAAAAAATCTAGGGACCTGAGTGAGCTTACCAGGCAAAATAGTACAATCACAGTGCTTGCGTTCCCGCAATTAAGGCAGTTGGATGGATGGAACTTTTCTTCTGTTATGCTCTTGTTTCAATCAACATGCATTTATGCTTATTTTTTCCCTTTTTCTAGATACATATATCTAGAAGGATTATGTGCAACATAATGCCTAGGACAATATATGTATCAATGTTTGTTCTACTTGGCACCTCTGTGGAACATGCTTGGGATTGATTCCAAATTCCATTGTCCTACATCTACTGTATCTTGATTTTCTTTCTGGTTGCTTGTCTTGTTTTTCCACATCGTGAAGTCTGGCTCTCTCAAAGATCTTGACTTCCTGGGAAATGGTTCTTTGCATGTGATGTCCTTTGCACCTAGCGTATGAACCAAAGACCTGCTACAGAGTGTAGAAGGCCTCTGCATTTTCAATATTGCAACCTATCAAGCAAAAACCTGCATGCATTTTTCCAAGCGTCTTCTCAGTCCGGGCATTCTGCATACATTTGGATACCAGAACGGTATCCAGAACAGAAAAACCAAATCTCCCTCTTCCTTAAGGCTTTCACGGTTGCCTCGTAAATCATCCAGTAGGATTGTGACACAGATTCTTGGGGATTCCAGACAATTTTGTGGTCGTTGGTATCTCTGAGAGATTTTCTTAAATCCGATTGCATGTCAGAATCTTTGGAGGCCCAAGGATTATGCCTGATCCGAATGCAAACGCATGCTTCGAACGAAACCGTGAAGAGTATGAATTCTGAGAAAGCAATCTTCAAACCGCATGACCGTGTGATGGGCACATGTCTTCTATCTGTGTGTTCTTTCCCTTTTAAGGAAGCTAGCCATCTTGCTGGGTTCATGCTTCCATGGATCTTGAGCATTACAGCAGGAAACCTTTACCTGTTGGCTTTTGCTGGTCACTTTCTGACAACCTGAATGTCTTGCATGTCTCCTTAATTGAGGCCACTCCAGCACTCTTCACCCAAAACAGTCACATGCATCTTTTCGTAGTACTGAACCTTTCTTCCCCTTGTCTCCTTCCTCCTGACCTTAGAAATGAAAAGGTCTCTCTCCATAAGTCAACCAAGCCTCTGAAGGTCACCATGAAATGACGTTTACATTTTGGCATAGTGGGCCATGAAACCAGAATAACAGAACAACGGAGTTGGAAGGGACCTTGAAGGCCTTCTAGTCCAACCCCCTGCTCAAGCAGGAGACCCTAGACCATTTCAGACAAATCCCTTCTTAAAAGACTCCATATTGGAGCACCCACAATTTCCGAAGGCAACTTGTTCCACTGGTTGACCTTGCCATGGACAATGTTCTTGAAACAACTCCAGTTGAATCCTACATCAACCTGATTGATGATCACAGCCCAACAGCAGATCCAAGAACGGCTTGTTGCAGTTCTGTAGGACACCTCCTTCATCGGCTTGCCAGCCAGATCTCCACCCATAATGGTTGTCTCTCTCTCTTTTTTTTTTATGTCCCTTCTCTCTTCAGAACTCAAGCTACAGTTGGGCACATTCACACTCACAAATGCTCATTTGAGCGAGTTCTCCTGGACTACAAGAGAGGAAGCTTTCGCACACATGACAGTCAATGTTAGAGGTCTCCACCGATCTCAGGAGCCTCTGAAGTTGGCAATCTCAGAAGAGGTTCATGACACCTTCATCTCAGGCATGGTAGATTATTTGGATTATGAGGTTAACATTCAGGGCACAACCACAAGTGGGGCCCATCAGGATCCCCTCCTCTCTTTGATACTGATAGGTATCCTTGCAAAAATCATGGTTAGTTTTGTTTCAATTTGTTTTCCACTAGGCATTAACAATCCCAGTACATTTAAGGGCCATAAGACTCCTCTGCTGAGATTAATGAGCCTATTAGAATTTTTTTTCGTCGTTTAATGACCCCGTAATCCCTTGCGGGGTGGAGTTGAGGCAACTGAATGGAGCTGAGTGTTTACTGGCCGGCTGCCCTTCCTGTTGCCAATGCGGAGTTTTTGTTCAGCAGATATATTCTCATTGTGTCCAGAGAGAGAAATATCAGCCTCTACCTAGGATCGAACTCACAGCCTCCTGATGGTGAGGCAAGAGCTCCACCTCTAGGCCACCGCATGACTCTCATGATCCTATTAGAAATGATAGAAAAATATTTGTAGCTTGGGTGGTAGATGTTGGTGATGGCTCATTCTCTGAACTTGTTGTTTAGCTTCTGAACGTTTCATCGCCAGGCTTGGTGACATCCTCAGCGGGACTTCGGTGAAATAAAATGCTTCAACCGAAGTCCCACTGAGGATGTCACCTAACCTGGTGATGAAACGTTCAGAAGCTCAACAACAAGCTCAGAGAACAAGCCATCATGGCCATTAATGATCCTGCAATTTCATGGTAGCCCTTGCAATATATGCTTACTCCGGCTTCCAAATGTACTCATTTTGGAATTTACTCAATCTATTCCATAATCATAATGTCCTCATCTGGTCGAAGGTCTAGGTTAACGCAACGGGCTCCCCAAACCTAGCCAAGAATAACACAAACTGAACTCTGTGTACAGCCGCTACACCAGACTCCTTCTAATTATAGTCAGTGAGCTCAACGGAGGCTCTAGTGTGCTGTTCACACACTTGGCAACCCACAAAGATAACAAGGGACATGCATAGCCAATGACCTTCCCATAGTGAATCCCACAGAATAGGCATTGCATATCATTATTTTTAATTGAACCTTTCTTTTGGGGGGGGGAGAGACCTGTGGTTTGTATCAAATGGCCCACACAACTCGGTCTAACTTAGCCCTTCTTATCCCTTCTCCCCTTTCGCAGAAGCATTGCCCTCACTGGAAAACCTCACAGTTTCCAGGATTAATCCGTATGGGTTTACGGTATCCTGGATGGCATCAGAAGATGCCTTTGAAAGCTTTCTGGTCATCGTGGTAGATTCTGGCCAACTGCTAGATCCCCAAGAATTCCTTCTTCCTGGAAGCCAGCACCAATTAACCCTTAGAGGTCTCATAACAGGCATTGGGTATGAAGTCCTTCTTTACGGCTTGCTCCATGGCCGCCAAACAAGACCCTTAAGCATTGTTGCCTTAACAGGTATTTTTTTAAAAAGAAAAATCATGAAACTGGAATGCTCATCCCTTCTCACCATTGTCTTCCTCCCCTGGAAGGTCTTTTATGTCTCTTCCATTCACCATGGAACCGTGACTTCCTTTACGTACCACTTACTGACCCTTTCACTAATATATCTCCTTTATCACCTCTTTCTCCATTTCCTTCCTGTCTCTCAATGGACTGACATTTTAAAGAGCAACAGAAGGTGGAGACATGTCAAATCATTCATAGAACATAGAATAGTAGAGTTGGAAGGGACTTTGGAGGTCTTCTAGTCCAACCCCTTGCTTGAGCAGGAGACCCTATATCATTTTA
>QLTV01001798.1:643465-645965 GCA_003457575.1 Thermophis baileyi | reverse complement strand
TCCTAGGTAGAGGCAGATATTTCTCTCTCTGGGCACAATGAGAATATATCTGCTGAACAAAACTCCGCATTAGCGACAGGAAGGGCATCCGGCCATTAAAACACTCTGCTAGCTCCGTTCAGTTGCCCAGACTCCACCCTGCAAGAGATTATGGGGTCGTTAAATGAAGATGATACAGCAGTGGCTTCATAACTGGATGTCCAATTCAGCTATCCAGGTGACCGCCTCTGGCATTGCTTCGGGCAGATCTTCTAAGCAACCAGGGAACACAATCTTGCACAATATGTTTAATAGTGTGCATATCAGCATCACAATCTCAACATCATCGCATTACTCAACAGTTTGAGTAATCAAGTGTCTGCAAGAAAACAGCCAAGCTCAGAGAGGACCAGGGACTCCTCATTTCATCCCTGAGCTACAAATATTCTCCCTTAAAGGCACAACATGTTTGACAAATGCCTTTGCTAACCATTTAGCAAACTGGACTGGGCAACCATTTGACCAGGTTTGTATAAAGTCTCCTGCCTTGATCAGGAGGTTGAAGGAGAAGACCTCCGAGGTCCCCTTCCAACTCTGATATTCTAATAGACCTTGAGAGGAAAGTATGTGTCAATTGAGAAAAATGCATTTGAGTATTTTCCAATGATATTCCTAGTTTGTTCTATTTTGTTCTGCTTTTTTTTAAAAAAAGATGTAAAATGAACTGAAAGGACGCAACTGAATGCAACTGAAAGGATAGGAAAATTTATTTTAAAAAAATGTTGTTGTTAGTTGCGAAGTCGTGTCCGACCCATCGCGACCCCATGGACAACGTTCCTCCAGGCCTTCCTGTCCTCTACCATCCCCCGGAGTCCATTTAAACTCACTCCGACTGCTTCAGCGACTCCATCCAGCCACCTCATTCTCTGCTGTCCCCTTCTTCTTTTGCCCTCAATCGTTCCCAGCATTAGGCTCTTCTCCAGTGAGTCCTTCCTTCTCATTAGGTGGCCAAAGTATTTGAGTTTCATCTTCAGGATCTGGCCTTCTCAAGAGCAGTCAGGGTTGATCTCCTCTAGGACTGACCAGTTTGATCGCCTTGCAGTCCAGGGGACTCGCAGGAGTCTTCTCCAGCACCATCGTTCAAAGGCCTCAATTCTTTGGCGCTCAGCCTTCCTTGTGGTCCAACTTCGCAGCCATACATTGCAACTGGGAAAACCATAGCCTTGACTATACGCACTTTTGTTGGCAGGGTGATGCCTCTGCTTTTTAGTACCCCTCTGTGAAAGCCCAAACTGACAGTTTTATTCATCCTCTATTCCAGATGACCTCAAATCTCTGACCGTGGATGGAAACAGGAGTAGAATCAAGATAGTAGATCTGATCCCTGGTATAAAATATATCGTCAATGTTGTAGCTATCAAAGGTTTCGAAGAAAGTGATCCTGTCTCTGGATCTCTGGTTACAGGTACGTACAGGGCAGAAACATCAGTGTTACAAGGGAATGGGGTCTGTGTAGAGGGAGAGGAAGAGAAAGAGGAGAAGAAAGAGGAGGAGGAGGAGGAGGAGGGAGCCTCTAAGTCCTTCTTTTCGTTAAATTAGACATACCCAATTCCTGCAACCGTTCTTCATATGTTTTAGCCTGTGGGGTCCTTGGTGCTCTCTGAGCTTGGATGTTTTCTTGCAGACGTTTTATGATCCAACTAGGTAACATCATCAGTGTTACAAGGGAGTGGGGTCTGTGGAGAGGGGCAGGAGGAGGAGGAGAAAGAGGAAGAGGAAGAGGAGGGAGACTATTAGACGTACCCAATGGTGGGATTCAGCCAGTTTGCACTGATGCAGTAGAACCGGTAGCTAACTTTTTGTGCAGTTCGGCGAATCGGCTGAATAGCGTGCTTCGCCCCTCCCCTCCCAGCCACTCCTCTCCTTGCCCCAAAGAGAAGAGGTGCCTGCTTATATGCATCTCCAACCTTTGCCCAGGTAAAGGCAAAGAAAGGCGCGTTCAAAGGAGCAAAGGCCATTACACCTGGGAGAGGGAAGGGAGAGAAGCCAGAGGAGGCAGAGGGGCACCTGGCCAGGGAGGAAGAGCGGGTATTTGGGAGTCTGTGTTGCTCCTCAGAAATTAACACCCCATGACATGGTCTTAGGAGGGGCTCGGAGGGGCTTAGGAGGGGCTCCTCCACTGGGTGAAATCAAGGGAGACTGCCCGGAGACCAACGATGCTGCAGAAGGGAGAATTCCAATTGGTCTTCCTGCTCTTTCTGGACACTCCCAATTCCAAAGTTCAAGGAAACGCCCTCTCTCTCCCCCCCCCATCCAGACCCACCGATTCCGCCTCTGGGGCTGGAAGCACCTGCATCTTTCTCCTCTCTCTTTGGGGGTGCTTGTGGGGCAGCATCCATGGGCTCTGTTGGGCTTCCTCTGATGCTGCTGGTGGGAGCGCTGGCCCAGATCCCTGGAAACGAAGGGGGGAAGGAGACCCCCGGTAAGGAAGGGGCTCGGAGGGGAAAGGGGGAGATTGGGG
>QLTV01001798.1:607728-621592 GCA_003457575.1 Thermophis baileyi | reverse complement strand
ACTAAACCACACACAGCACCAAAGCACCATAGAACCATAGAACCATAGAACCATAGGACCATAGGACCATAGAACCATAGGACCATAGGACCATAGACTCAAGGAACCATAGAACCATAGAACAATAGGACAATAGAATCATAGACTCATGGAACCATAGAACCATAGAATCACAGAACCACACACAGCACCATAGGACCATAGAACCGTAGGACCGTAGAACCATAGAATCATGGAATCATGGAACCATAGGACCATAGAATCATAGAACCATGATCCTATGGTCTATGTAATCATGGAACCATAGTACCATAGAACCATGGAATCATGGAACCATAGAACCATCCCTGCTCAACCAGGAGACCCTCTACCATTCTGGACAAATGAGTGTCCAATCTTTTCTTTAAAACCTCCAGTGTTGGCACACCTACAACTTCTGGAGGCAAATCGTTCCACTGATTACCGGTAATTGTTCTAACTGTCAGGAAATTTCACCTTCTTTCTAGGTTGCTTCTCTCCTTGATTAGTTTCCATCCGTTGCTCCAGGTCCTGCCTTCAGGTGCTTTGGAGAATAGGTTGACCCCCTCTTCTTTGTGGTAGCCCCTCATAGATTGGAACACTGCTTTCATGTCACCCATAGTCCTTCTTTTCACTAGATCCTAGACATTCAGTCATGTCTGACTCTTGATCCTACGGGCCAGGCCTCTCCACATCTTTTGATCTTTCTCAGAACCCTGATCTTCTATTTTATAGAATCATAGAATCTAAGGCTGGAAGGGACTGTGAAGGCCTTCTACTCAGGCATATAAGTCCGGAGTCCTTATACTATCCTGGAAGAATGGCTATCCAATGTTCAGTAACATTGTCTCAGAAAGCCAAGACGATCTGTAGTCTGACTGATGTTCAGAACCCAACAGCCTGCATCAATCCCTTAGACTAAAAATGGAAGTTTTAGTCCAGCAGTCCAGAAAGGCTGATGTAATGGTATCTGGGAATGACCTTAGGAGATAGGATGAGGAAACTCAGTCAAGGGAAGATGCAGATAAAAGCGGTTCCCGTAGCAGGAATATGAGAGAGACATGTGGCTTGGAAGCAACCCTCCCTAGTTTCTTAGGCTGTAAAGGGGAGGGTGGAGAGATGTAGTTTCATATT
This sequence comes from Thermophis baileyi, assembly GCA_003457575.1. Classification (NCBI taxonomy): domain Eukaryota; kingdom Metazoa; phylum Chordata; class Lepidosauria; order Squamata; family Dipsadidae; genus Thermophis; species Thermophis baileyi. The sequence continues at coordinate 620,440 of QLTV01001798.1, read as the reverse complement.
TGCAAGATTCTGCTAATGTAATCTTATGATAAAGTAGAATTACCTCCATCATGAGATGGTGTTTCCTGTTTGGTTTACCTTGCAAGATCAATCTTGATCTTGCAAGATGAAAGTAATCTCCCACGGCTGCCGTCCCTTTACAGTCCAAGAAACTAGGGAAGATCCCTTCTGAACTGCTTGCCCTACCCACATTCCTGATACAGCTTCAGATCGCTGCATTTCTTTGGCTCACCCTGTTCTACAAGGTCATTCCCACACACCATTACAGCTGGTGATTGACAGAAGCATTTTTCCATTGAGGAAGTAATTAAGGTAGGAATTATAAAAATGTCTGTCTCACAGCCTTTTCTCCTTTTGGCATCAGTTTGGAATCGTGAATTTCTCTTGAAAAGGAGATCAGGAAAGCTGATACACCAGTTTTGCTTTTCACGGGCTCATTTCTTGGAAGTGTGGCCTCCCCAACTAGAAGGAAGGAAGGAAGGAAGGAAGGAAGGAAGGAAGGAAGGAAGGAAGGAAGGAAGGAAGGAAGGAAGGAAGGATAGAGGCTAAAATGAAGGAAAAAAGGAAGGAAGGAAGGAAAGAAGGAGGAATAGGTGCAGAACGCAGAAAAGGAAGGAAGGAAGGAAGGAAGGAAGGAAGGAAGGAAGGAAGGAAGGAAGGAAGGAAGGAAGGAAGGAAGGATAGAGGCTGAACTCAGGAAGAAAAGGAAGGAAGGAAGGAAGGAAGGAAGGATAGATGCTGAACTCAGGAAAGAATGTAGAAAAGGAAGGAAGGAAGGAAGGAAGGAAGGAAGGAAGGAAGGAAGGAAGGAAGGAAGGAAGGGAGAGAGAGAGAGAGAGAGAGAGAGAGAGAGAGAGAGAGAGAGAGAGAGAGAGAGAGAGAGAGAGAGAGAGAGAGAGAGAGGCGGGAGGGGGGGGGGGGGGGGAGGGGGGGAGGAAGGAGGGAAGGGAGGGGGGGGAGGGAGGGAGGGAGGAAAGGGAGGGAGGGAGGGAGGGAGGGAGGAAGGAAGGAGAAGGGAGGGGAGGAGAAGGAGGAAGAGGAAGAGGAGGAGGAGGAGGAGGAGGGAGGGAGGGAGGAGAGGGGAGGAAGAAAAGCAGGGGGAGGAGAAGGAGAAGGAGAGGAGGAGGAGGAGGGGGAGGAGGAGGAATCTACTAAGATAGAATCTTTGGAATGGTCAAGATAGAGTCAGAAAAGGAAGGAGAAGCCAAAACCAGGCATACAATAATAGTTTCCTATTGGCCTGTGCTGTGTACTTGCTGAAAATAGCTTCACAGTTAGCTAATAAGGTTTGATTATCCAATATGCCAACTGTTAGGACTGAGTCAGGTTCAGTTCTCCAAGTCCTGCTGTCAAGGCAATTTCCTCTTCAGGACAGCCTTGCAGTTGTCACCTTATGCCAAAACCTGTCCTACCTTTTCTCAGAACCCCTTTTTCTGTGCCCCAACGAGTTTCTGTTTGAATCCTTTCATTTCATTCCCGTTCTGCTTTCCATGGCCTGAATTTTCGACTGCATTCATAATCATTCGTTCGTTTGTTCTTCATAAGAACGTTATGTATTGATGAGTTAATTCCTGGTGAATTCTCACTTTTAAGGCCAACTTTTTCTGGATGGTGGTTTCAATTTTTTTATTATTATTATTATTATTATTATTATTTTTAACACTTCCTTTAAATCTCAAAATGGCTTTGTTTATTTACGCATTACGCATTATTATTATTTTTTGCTTGTTTATGCAATTGCAAAACGTTTCATAAATAAAAGAACGTATCGAATTGGCTCAGCCAAAAACCTACGTTATTTAATTCTATTACGAAGAGGGGGAAACTGTTTGCAGGATAGCATGAAGGACCAGAAAGCCAGACAAGGAATAATGGATGGAAACTGACCAAGGAGAGATTCGACCTGGAGATAAGGAGAAACTTTCTGACAGTGAGAGCGATCAACCAGTGGAACAGCTTGCCTTCGGAGGTTGTGAGAGCTCCAACACTTGAGACTTTCAAGAGGAGATTGGACTGCCATTTGTCGGAAATGATATAGGGACTCCTGCTGGAGCAGGGGGTTGGACTAGATGACCTACAAGGTCCCTTCCAACTCTGTTACACTGTTACTCTGTTACCAACTTAGGACTGTTTGGTGACATATTTTTGAGGTAACATGACAAGTTGTTCCACTGGTTAATTGTTCTCACTGTCAGGAAATTTCTCCTTAGTTCCAGGTTGCTTCTCTCCTTGATTAGTTTCCATCCATTGCTTCTTGTCCTGCCTTCAGGTGCTTTGTGGAATAGATACAGATTCACAGAGTTGGAAGGGAACTTGCAGGTCATCTAGTCCAACCCCCTGCCCAAGCAGGAGACCCTTACATCTGCCTCTACCTAGGATCGAACTCACAACCTCCTGATTGTGAGGCAAGAGCTCCACCTCTAGGCCACAGCAGCTGTACCCCTGATGTCAGGGTTCCAAGTAATAGATCCATTGAAAGCAAAAACTCCGAGGCAGGTAGATTCCTCAAAGAATAGCTTTATTGGAAATATCATATTGGCACATATCTGGTGAAAACCGACTCTGAAGGGCCTCTTGGTTTTCACCTAATTAAAAGTGAAAGTTTTTCATTCAATCCCAAACAATCAGTCACATGGCCCAATCAAGGCAGCGTTCGCTGGTCGGGTGACATCACTCCTCCTTCCTCCGGCCAGATGTAAGAACATCCTTGGTTCCCAAGAGAAAGTATTTTATTTTGACTACACAACCCCAGCTATCTCTAATTCCCCCCTCCCTATCCCTCAGCTCCAGTGTGGCAGCGTTGAAACTCCAAGATGGCTTCGGCCAGGCCAGCGTCAGGATTGACACCTGAGATATTGGAATACTGCTATCATGTGTGTCCCCACCCCACCCCCGGTCCTTTTTCTTTTCATCAAACTAGACATACCCAATTACTGCAACCGTTCTTTATATGTTTCAGCCTCCAGTCCCCTAATCATTTGCTGCTCTTCTCTGCACTCTTTCTAGAGTCTCAACATCTAACAGAATAAAAGAGTTGGAAGGGACCTTGGAGGTCTTCTAGTCCAACCCCCTGCCTAGGCAGGAAACCCTACACCACTTCAGACAAATGGTTATCCAATATCTTCTTAAAAACTTCCAGTGTTGGAGCATTCACAACTTCTGGAGGCAAGTTGTTCCACTGATTAATTGTTCTGTAAAAAAATTTCTCCTTAGTTCTAGATTGCTTCTCTCCTTGATTAGTTTCCATCCATTGCTTCATGTCTTGCCTTCAGGTGCTTTGGAAAACAAGTTGACCCCCCTCTTCTTGGTCGCAGCTTCTCAAATCTGGATAGTGATAGGTTGATCAAATAGGTAAAGGAAAAAGAATTGCATCTGTTTTCGTAGACCGCTATCATGTCACCCCTAGTCCTTCTTTGCTCTAGACTGGCCATACCCAATTCCAGCGACTGTTCTTCATATGTTTTAGTCTCCAGTTCCCGAATCATCTTTGTTGCTCTTCTCTGTACTCTTTAGTCTCAACATCTTTTTTACATTATGGTGACCAAAACTGAATGCAGTATTCCAAGTGTGGCCTTACCAAGGCCTTATAAAACGGTATTAACACTTCACGTGATCTTGATTCTATCCCTCTGTTAATGCAGCCTAGAACTGTGTTGGCTTTTTTGGCAGCTGCTGCACACAGCCGGCTCCTATTTAAATGGTTGTCCACTAGGACTCCAAGATCCCTCTCACAGTTGCTACTATTGAGCAAGGTACCACATATACTGTACCTGTGCATTTTGTTTTTCTTGCCTAAATGTAGTTCTTGCCTTTAGGCAAGAAAAACAAAATGCACAGGTACAGTATATCTTTTTTTACATATAAACTTTCTCCCTTTCACCAGCATCCCTTGGTAACCCCATACCTGATGAAGAAACGGTCTGGGAAAGAGGAGGAAATTTCTTCCCTTTGGGTTTTTGTTTTGGTGGCATGCAAAGAAAGTACCGGTATTAGCCAACCACGCAATTTGAATGCCGTTCCTAAAATATTCTCTTCCCCTTTTTCTCTTCTCTTCCTTTTCCTCCTCGTCACTCTCACTCTCTGAAGAGAAGACGAGCAGTTTGTTTTAACTGGCATCATCCCAGTTTCGATTTATGATGGAAGCCCGAGCGGAGAAGTTGCGTCACTGGGCGATGCAGGAAGTCTACGACAAGCGGGCAATGGGTGAAGCCGTCAGCGGGTCAGTGGATTGGTCAAGAACCCCATGGGGTGAATCACAGTCCATTTTCATGAGGGCAGTTTTGGTTGAATCCCCCTCAGATGCCTCCAGGCAAGGGGAAAGGTCTCCTACTCCCTTCGGAAACCTGGGCAAGATTTTAGGGGAAATGAAAATTGAAGCTTCTCTATGCCGGCTTTGGTGTTTTCCTCTTCGCGCTTATCTTTTTTGATAACTCAACCTCTCTTTCTTTTCCTTCGTTCTCTTTCTTTACTCTCTTGCTTTCCTCACTCGTCTAGTGAAGTCGACCCACAACCCGAAATTTCTGTTGCTGAGCGGAGACGTTGGGTTAAGTGAGCGTTGCAACATTTTACGACATTTTCTTGCCGCAGTTGTTAAGTGAATCACTGAAGTCAATAACGTTGTGAAGTGAATCTGGCTTCCTCATTGACTTGGCTTGTCAGGAGGTCGCAAAAGGGGATCATGTGACAACAACCCCCCCCCCCGGACACTGTGACCGTCATAAATATGAACCGGTTACCAAGCGTCTGAATTTTGATCATGTGAGCATGGGGATGCTGCAACGGTCACAAGTGTGAAAAACGGTCATAAGTCACTTTTTTCAGTGCTGTTGTAACTTCGAATACTAACTTGTCACTAAATGAACTGTTGTAAGTCAAAGATTACCTTCTCCTCCTTTCTTCTCTACTTTTTTCTTTCCCCCTTCTTCTCATCTTTCTTGTACCATCCCTTTCTTTCAACTTCCTTTCCTTCTCTCTCCTTCTTTCTTTACTTTTTACTCTTAACTCTTTTTTCCTTCCATCTCTATCTTTTTCCTCCTCCTTTTCCTTCTGATTCTCTCCTCTACGATCACTTTCTTTCCCCTTGCTTTCCTTCTCTCTTCTGTCTTTACTTTCCTCACACATCTTACACTTCTATTTACTCTTTTCTCCTTCTGTCTCTATGGTTTTTCCTCCTCTTTCTCTTTTTTATTCTCTCCTCTGCCATCACTTTCTTCTTCTTTTGCTTCCCTCTCCTTCTTTCTTTACTTTCCTCCTTACTCTTCTATTTACTCTTTTCTCCTTCTGTCTCTATATTTCCCCTTCTCCTTCTCTTCTTTCTTATTCTCTGCTCTACCGTCACTTTCTTTCTTCTTCCTTTCTTTCCCTCTTCTTTCCTTACTTTGGAATTCTTTAATTCTTTAACTGGCAGGGTCCACAACATGTCATCCTTACCTGACCAGGTGGGACAGGCTGATGTAATGGTGCGAAGAAGATCCCACAGGTAATCCACCTGCGCTCATGCCATGTAGGGCTTTACAGGTCATAACCAACACCTTGAATTGGACCTGGAAGCAAAGTAGGTCGGCCCCCTCTTCTTTGTGGCCACCCCTTACTCAAGCAGGAGACCCTATATACCATTCCAGCCAAATCTATTTTTGAAGGAGTATTCAAAGGGATTTTTTCCTACCAGAAGGAGAATGGTTAAAAAAATCTGCAAAATGTTTTTCCCCATGCAGTTCTGATACCTACAGGTTGCCAAGCATCCTCTCTCATGTCCCATTGGTGCTTTAGACCAGGGGTCACCAACCTTTCGGACCTCAGGGACCACTAAATTCATAATTTTAAATCCTGAGGACTACTAATATGATCTGCCTAATGACCTGCTGGGTGGGCGTGGCTAGGTGGTCATGTGACTGGGTGGGCATGGCCAACTCGAAGTCACTCACGTCAAGGGGCGCCTCGCCAGCCTCTCCTCGCCCCTCCCCTCCCACCCACTCCTCTCCTGCCCGCCCAGGGTCCTTAGAGCCCCAACAGGAAGCAGTTGTTGGAGCTAAGCAGCCAGCACGAGAAAGAGTTGGCAAAACAGCTGGCTCAGTTCAAATTGGATCTGACCGAGAAGGAGGCTCAGCAGAAGCACCTCACTGAGGACTACGAGCATAGGCTTTCCAAGCAGAGGGAAGACCTGCGGGAGTGCAAGGCCAGGTACCGGCGCCTTGAGGCTCAGCGGGCTGAGATGCAGGGGTGGGTTTCTCCCGGTTCGGACCAGTTCTCCCGAACTGGTAGCGGCCTGCTGGTGACGTCACGATGATGTCACCGAACCGGATTGGTCGGTGCCGCTCCGTGGGGGCCGCCATCTTTTTTTTGAATTTTTTATTTTATTTTTTGAATTTTTTATTTTATTTTTTGAATGATTTTTTTTGTCCCTTCTGGGCATGCGAAGAAGCTGACTTCCGGCAATGTGCATGGGGTCGCCATCTTTTTTTCGGCTTTGTTTTTTTTTTCCAGATTTTTTGTTACTGCGCATGCGCGCGCGCGCAAAGCGTGCGTGCGCCCACAAGACATGCCCACGCGGCGCGGGAGGGAGCAAACCGGCAGCGAGGTAAGTTGGAACCCACCCCTGCTGAGTTGGTCAGCCAGTTCCAGGCCATGATACAGTCCCACTGGAACGAGGCCCTCCAGCTCTTTGCCACCAGTGGCGCTTCCCTCCAGCCTTCGCCCAAAACCCCGGCACCAGGAGGCTAAAGCAGACTCCAAGTCGGAATTTCTCCCCCCCTCCGACCCGCACAAAAAGACCCTGAAGGGGGAGACTCTCTGCAGCAACACAAGCATTCATTGCACATATCCATCCCAGGGGCCGTAGATACCCTGAGGACCCCTGATTTAGTGCAATATAAAAAACGCAAATCATTTTTCTGCGGACCACCAAAATTTTCTCACAGACCACCAGTGGTCCACGGACCACCAGTTGGTGACTGCTGCTTTAGAAGACAATCCATTGGTTGTTGGTGACAAAAGAATAACAGAATACCAGAGTTGGAAGGGACCTTGGAGGTCTTCTATTCCAACCCCCTGCTCATGCAAGATATACCATTTCTGACAAGTGGTTGTCCTATCTCTTCTTGAAAACCTCCATTGATGGAGCACCCACAACTTCTGGAGGGAAGTCATTTTACTGATTAATTGTTCTCATTGTCAGGAAATTTCTCCTTAGTTCCAGGTTGCTTCTCTCCTTGATTAGTTTCCATCCGTTGCTTCTTGTCTTGCCCTCAAGTGCTTTGGAAAATAGGCTGACTCCCTTCTTCTTTGTGGCAGTCCCTCAAATATTTGAACACTGCTATCGTGTCACCCTTAGTCCTTTTTTTTCATTAAATGCTAGACATTCAGTCGTGTCCGACTCTTGACAATTCTATGGACCAGGTCTCTTCACATCTTCCAATCTTGCAAACAATAAAGCTTGAGCAACAATGGGTACCCAAGCCTGTACATGTGGCCCCATACACAGAAATACACTATATAGCTCAGATATTCCAAGAAGCTACATCAATTGGCACTTGTGTTGGTTGTTATAAACCAGTGATGGCGAACCTTTTTTTCCTCAGGTGTCGAAAGTACGTGCACGCGCGCTATCGCACGCACACAAGTGCCCACACCCATAATTCAATGCCCCCTGCCCCCTGCGCATGCACGCGTGACCCCCTGCCCCTGCCCCACCCCCGTGCNGTGCTGCCCCACCCCCACGCATGTGCGCACAACGCCCCCCCCCCGCTCCCCTGTTTCCCGACTTCTGGTGGGCCCAGTAGGCCCATTTTTCGCCCTCCCCAGGCTCCAGAGGGAGCCTGGGGAGGGCGAAAACGGCCTCCCCCGCCCACCGGAGGCCCTTCAGAGGCCAAAAACGCCCTCCCAGAGCCTCCGCGCAAGCCAAAAATCAGCTGGCCGGCACGCACATGTGCGCTGGAGCTGAGCTAGGGCAACGGCTCGCATGCCGGCAGATATGGCTCCGTGTGCCACCTGTGGCACGTGTGCCATAGGTTCGCCATCACTGTTATAAACTATGTAAACTAACCTGGAATCAGGCCAAGCTTGCAAACAGCAATAACAAGAACAATTGATAAGTGGAACGGGTTGCCTCCAGAAAATGTGTGTTCTCCATCACTGGAGGCTTTCAAGAAGAGACTGGACATCTGTTTCTCCAGTTCTCCTGCCTCGGGCAGGGTGTTGGACTAGAAGACCTCCATAGTCCCTTCCATCCTTATGATTCTATATGATTCTATGAAGTAGTGGAAGATTGGAAGATGTGAAGCGACCTGGCCCATAGAATTGTCAAGAGTCGAACACAACTGAATGTCTAGCATTTAATGAAAAAAAAGGACTAGGGGTGACATAATATTGTTTATTATTATTAACCATTTAGCAGTGTTCCACAAAGAAGAGGGGGTCAACCTATTTTTCAAAGCACCCAAGGACAGGACAAGAAACTAATGGAAACTAATCAAGGAAAGAAGCAACCTAGAACTAAGGAGGAATTTCCTGACAAAACAATTAATCAGTGGAACAGCTTGCCTCCAGAAGTTGTGGGTGCTCCATCACTGGAGGTTTTCAAAAATAGACTGAACAGCCACTTCTCTAGAATAGTATAGGGTCTCCTTCTTGAGCAAGGAGTTGGACTAGAAGACCTCCAAGGTCTCTTCCAACTCTTATTCTGAGAATATTTCCCCTGGCCTTTTCCCCAATCAGATGGATCAGCCACTTAATTTCAGAGTTTTGCTGTTGTTTCACCTAAAAGGAAAATCTACCCTCCTTATTGGCTCCTGAGGTTTTTGATTTTTCCCAGGCTAGGGCAGTGGTTCTCAACCTGTGGGTCACGACCCCTTTGGGGGTCGAACGACCCTTTCACAGGGGTCGCCTAAGACCATCGGAAAACACATATTTCCGATGGTCTTAGGAACCGAGACACCGCTCCTCTATCCGTCCACATACGAGTACCCGGGGACGGTGTGATGCACGGGCGGCCCTCGAATGCACAGACGCCGACGGAAGGGCCGCGCGCGCTAGCCCGCCATCTTGGTGCCACGCCCCCCTTTGTCACCTCATCACTTCTCGCTTGGCAACGCGCACACGTGGGGCGGGGAGGGGGTCACGGCGGCGGGGCAGGGGTCACGGTATTAGGAAGGTTGAGAACCACTGGTATAGGGTCTCCTACCTGAGCAGGGGGTTGGACTAGAAGACCTCCAAGGTCCCTTCCAACTCTGTTACTCTGTTAGAATTGTGCCTTAAAGCCTTAACTTCACACTATCTTGGTATACATAGGTGATTCACTAAGTCAATAAATGCATGCCTTTAATCAAGTGGAACTTAATTAGCAAGTTATACCTTAGCTGGAGTAATCTCCATCTGTAATCTGTATCTGTAATCTTGAACCTTCGGACCAGATATTATCCAGGATCCTGGCCCACTATCTTTCAAGCTTGCATCCTTCTATTGATTCTAGTAATCAAGGAGAGAAGCAACCTAGAACTAAGGAGAAATTTCCTAACAGTGAGAACAATTAATCAGTGGAACGACTTGCCTCCAGAAGTTGTGGGTGCTCCATCACTGGAGGGTTTTAAGAAGAGATTGGACAACCATTTGTCTGAAGTGGTGTAGGGCTTGCTGCCTGAGCAGGGGGTTGGATTAGAAGACCTCCAAGGTCCCTTCCAACTCTTATTCTGTAATCTAATCTGAGAATATTTCCTCTGGTCTTTCTCCCAATCAGATAGATCAACTGCTTAATTTGTTCCAAGTTTTGCTACTTGTTTCACATCAAAGAAAAAGCTACTTTCCCTATGGGGTCCTGCCTTGAGCAGGGTCTGGTCTAGAAGACCTCTGAAGTCCCTTCCAGCGGTATGATTTTATGTTCCTCCTCACCTCTTAGAGGTGCAGTTTCCTGCAGCAGCTTGTAAATTGGCTTCTTCTACTCCTCAACAACTTTCCTTAGCACGAAGAGATGTTATCGCCTCTGTGTATTGTTAAGAAGGAGCTCCCACTGAGGAATCATAAACCACCCACACAAAATCACTCAGAACAACCTGAGAAAGGAGTGGTTGGCTACTTGCCATTCTTCAATTACAGGATCTGGTTTCTCTTCCGATCATACAGGACATTTTTTTTTCTCCCGAATTGACTTTCACTATTCAATGCCTTTCTTTGCTTCCAAATCCACTTAAACTGGCTCGCTAATGCAGGTGCCATACAGCTAGCAGTTCATTTAGGGACCGTTCAAAGTTACAGTGGACATATTTAGCAATAGCAATAGCACTTATATACCGCTTCACAGTGCTTTTACAGCCCTCTCTAAGCCGTTTACAGAGTCAGCATTGCTGCGTCCGGGTTTCCCTCCAGTCCACAGATGATGCAGAAGCCGCTGAGCCCTGATTGGCTAAAGCATTTCAGGCATGACTATATAAAGAGCTGTCAAAGGTGCTGACTCTGCTGCTCTTGTTAGCCAAGCGAGCCGCGCTATCTGTCAGAATGGCGCTTTACTGTTAGCCGATGTTTATGAGCTGAATAAACCTGTTAGCCTTTACCTACGGTGTCTTGCCTCAGTCTGTGAGCCCTCTCAGGACTCGACAGCTGGCGACGAAGGTGGGATAGGAATTCATCCCAACCCGAGGCATAGACACGGAGCTGAAATCCAGTCACTGAGCTGAGCTGTCACTATGAAGAGCTGAAGCCACTGTTAGAAACAACTACTCTAAATCCCCTTTCTGTGGAGAATGGCAGCCTTACCCATTTTTGCCATTTTCAATCCTGCAGCTGAATCTTGGGACACATATTTAGAGAAATTTGAATTCTTCCTAATGGCAAACGAACTCACTGGCATTTCAAATGACAGGAAAAAGCCCTTTTCTTAACTAACTGTGGAAATGAGGTGTTTGAAAGTGTCAAGAATCTTTTGGCTCCTCAGAAAGTACATACTGTGCCTTGGGATGTAATCTCAGAGAACCTGAGGAACCATTATTCCCCTGTTCCATCTGTGATAGCCAGAAGGCATGCCTTTTATCACAGGAACCAAAAAGAGGGGGAAACTATAAATCAGTACATCTCTTCCCTCAGGGCAGCTGCCCTTTATTGTGAATTTGAACACCTTGATAATGCTGTAAGGGACAGACTTGTGTGTGGCATCAGAGACTTAAGGTTACAATGCCACCTACTAACAAAAACAGTACTTCCCCTACAATTGGCACTAGAAGAAGCCAGAGCAGCTGAGCTCTCTAATTGATCTGCCTCAAAAATACAACAAACCACTTTTTCAAATTGTCCCGCCAAAACGGAGGCTGTCCATTCGGAAACAGCAGACAAAATAGGGGATGCAGCTGAGGAGGATGCAGAGGATGTCCACCGCCTTAGACTTCACGACCAGAGGAAAGACAACAAAGAGAAGCAGACAACACAGAATGCATGCCTGAGCTGTGGGGGACCACACCTGAGAGCTTCTTGCAAGTTTCAAAATATGCCTAAGATGTGGACGAAAAGGCCATCTAGCATGGGTATGCAGAGCCCCACAGCCAAATTCAAGGCCACTAACCAAAACTCCAAATTTTTTTTAGGAAACCCTCATTCAAATTTGAAACCAGGGGAGAGGATTGCTATACAATTGACAATGATAGCTATCCCCCTGAAACCATAATTGGCAATGCAATTAGCAATAGAAAAAAAATAAAAATTTTATCACTATACTATTAAAAGGGTCTCCATGTAAAATGGAGGTGGACACTGGTTCCTCCATGTCTCTAATATCATGACAGACGATAAAGAAATCGGTCCCACAGTTTTCAAAAAAGAAACTCACACCAGCCCCTACTAAATTGAGAGATTACCAAGGCAGGATCATCCCTATTCTGGGAACCTGCCCCTTCCATATTTAGTATGGAAACTTCTCTGGACATCTCCCACTCATTATTGTGGAAGACCCACTTCCTAGCCTTTTAGGCCTTGAATGGTTCCACTCCCTGGGCTTCTCCATCTCGGGAATCCACCACGTCCAAGAGCCACTCCTATACAGTTCAACACTGTCTTCACCTCTGGCCTGGGTAAGTATACTGGAAAACCCCTTTCCTTTCATTTGGATCCCCAGGTGGCTCCCATTTATATTAAACCCAGGCAAGTTCCCTTCGCCCTTAGAAAAAAAGTAGATGCTGCTTTAGATAAACTAATAAATCAGGGCATCCTCGAGGCAGCTGACCACTCTAAGTGGGAAACTCCAATAGTTACCCCCGTCAAGCCCAACGAATCAGTGAGAATATGTGCAGACTATAAGTGCACGCTCAATAAAGCCCTCCAAAATTCCGCCTACCCTGTACCGGTAGTGCAGCATCTTCTTCACTCCCTGGGACAGGGCAAAATTTTTGCAAAGTTAGACCTTACCCAGGCCTATCAACAAATTCCTGTAGATGAAGCCATAGCAGAGGCACAAATTATCATTACTCACAGAGGGGCATTTAAATGTCATAGGCTCCAATTTGGAGTTACAGTGGCCCCTGGAATATTCCAGTGTTTGATGGAGAGGTTGCTCCAGGACATTCCTGGGGTAGTTCCCTATTTCGACGATATCTTAGTATTTGCTGAAAACCTCTCACAATTAAGTGTACGCTTAAGAGCAGTGCTACAGAAATTCAAACAAGCAGGCCTCACTCTAAAGCAGTGGTTCTCAAACTTTCTAATGCCGCAACCCCCCTGCGACCCCCCTGCCGCCGTG
>QLTV01001798.1:557144-569183 GCA_003457575.1 Thermophis baileyi | reverse complement strand
CTCTATTAATCTGTAAACCTTTGGTTCACAGCCCGCCAACGTGGTTCATTGGAGAATGTGATTTATGGCATGTCCAGTGAGAAGGGGGGAGACAGGGTCATGAGGGCATGTAACCTGTGTGAGCTCAGTTCTGACTGCATCGGAGTATTGCCGAAATGTCGCTCCTAATAAATCATTATATTTCTTTTGGAGTTTGTCTCGTGGCTCATGAATTAATTAGGGCATCTTTCGGAAACTTCACACTCGGAGGTTGGTGGTTTCTTGCAGACGTTTCATTATCCAACTAGGTAACATCATCAGTGCTAGAAAGGAGTAGGCTTTGCTCTATGTTCCTACTAGCACGGATGATGTTACCTAGTTCGGTAATGAAATGTCTTCAAGAAAACCACCAAGCTCAGAGAGCATCAAGGACTTCACACTTCAACCCTGAGCTACAATTACCTTCTATTGGTATAAATGGCTTTCTTTTACACTCCAAATAGTGAGAAAAGAACAAGTTCAATCAATCCTAGCAACGGGCAAACTTGCTACCTCCCCTCAGAGCTCTAGACAAGGGCCTCAAATCATTTCCATTTCATGAACATCTTTGACCTTTGGCTTACTTTCTCAAATTGTCGATGTTCACACATCTGTCTGTCTGTCCGGAAGAGGGGGGGGAATAACTTCAAGGTTTTTCAATTCAGTAATGAGGTCAGGGTGGGGGCCGGCATGAGTCAACGTCTGGATTCTGTTTGGCCAGAGAAATATCAAGGATTCGAGCAGACAGATGTTATTGGGTGAAGCATCTGGCCCCTTTTGCTTTGAACCTGTCACATGTCTCTGCTTCCTCTTTTGCAGATCCTGATGGAAAGGATGCCCGCCGCCCAAAAACAGCAGGGGAATCCACTTTGCAACAACGGTGGTGAGTTTACCCCTTGCTGTGCATCTCTGTCTCTTGACTTCTGGTTTCCAAGGGGGGTGAAAAATCCCTTAGGGCAGTAATGTTGGTACCGCTTTATTTATACACTTGGAACACTGCATCCAATTTTGGTTGCCATGATGTAAAAAAAGATGTCGAGAGTCTAGAAAGAGTGCAGAGAAGAGCAACAAAGATGATTAGGGGACTGGAGGCTTAAACATAGGAAGAACGGTTGCAGATATTATACTACCTGAGACTTCTCAGGAAACAACAAACTGAATGAAAAACTGCTGGTGACCTTCTACCGCTGCACCATAGAGAGCATTTTAACTTACTGCACCTGTGTATGGTTTGCCAATTGCACAGTGGCAGATAGGACAGCGCTCCAGAGGGTTAACATCATTGCCCAGAGGATCATGGGTTGCCCTCTCCCCTCTTTGGAAGAGCTTTATAGCTCCCGCTGCCTTAAGAAAGTTCAAAGCATTCTTAAAGATCCATCCCATCCTGTGCACCCTTTTTTTTTTTTTAACTATTACCATCTGGCAGACGGTACAGGATAATAAAAACAAGGATAAATAGGCTGAAAAACAGCTTCTATCCCATTTAATTTCGTTGTAGGAGGTCAATGACAATAAAGTAAACTAACTAATGAAAAGAAGGACTAGCAATAGCAATAGCAATAGCACTTAGACTTATATACCGCTTTACAGTGCTTTACAGCACTCTCTAAGCGGTTCACAGAGTCAGCATATTGCCCCCAACAATCTGGGTCCTCATTTTACCCACCTCGGAAGGATGGAAGGCTGAGTCAACCTTGAGCCGGTGAGATTTGAACCGCTGAACTGCTGAACAGTCAGCTGAAGTAGCCTGCAGTACTGCACTCTAACCACTGCGCCACCTCGGCTCTTATCACTAGGGGTGATATGATAGCAGTCTTCCAATATTTGAGAGGCTGTCACAAAGAACCTATTTTCCAAAGCACCTGAAGGCAGGACAAGAAGCAAGGGATGGACACTGATCAAGGAGAGAAGCAACCTAGAACTAAGGAGAAATTTAGAACAATTAATCAGTGGAATGACTTGCCTCCAGAATGCTCCAACATTGGAAGTTTTAAAAGAAAAGATTGGACAAACATTTATCAGGAATGGCATAGGGTGTCCTGCTTGAGCAGGGAGTTGGACTAGAAGACCTCTAAGGTCCCGTCCAACTCTGTTATTCTGTAAGGGTCACTGCAGGGAAAGACAAACAATTTGGCAAAGAGAGATTGATTGATTGATTGATTGATTGATTGATTGATTGATTGATTGATTGATAGAATTTATATGCCGCCCGTCTTACGGATAGGGTAACTCTGGACAACTTACACAACTTAGGATGTGAGGAGAAGTGGAAGATTATTCTTTGGAAGATATTAAGGAAGTGAAGCTGTCCTCAGATCCATCAGAAGATGTTTTATGGTCAGAAAGAATTTAGTTGTGGTTTTGTGCAAGAAACCCAGGGAATTAAATATTTGAGCTGAGCAACCGGCATTTTTTTAAAATTAAAATTCCAGAGCAGAATACCTCATGGAGCTAACTGAGATGGCAAAACTGACAGCTCAGCTTGGAGACACTATCTTGGCTAAATGTCTTGTGACTTGGAGACCAGGGTTAGATTTCTTACAAGATAAGGAAGAAAAGTCAACTTCCAACTTTGAGATTTGAGGATTAGATTAGATTTGACACTGGAAGCTGGTTCCAAGTTTCCACTGCTCTTTCTGTGAAGTAATACTTTCTAACATTGCTTTTGAACTTCTCTCCTGCCATTTATTTTTCTTCATTGATTGTCCTTCACCACCCAGAATCACCAGTGAAATAGATGGGTATATGATTAATTAATTAATAAGCCAAAAGCGTCTGTTTGTGTGTGTATTTGTGAGTGTGTGTGTGTGTGTGTGTGTGTGTGTATGTAGGAAACATAGATCATTTTCTTCATTTTCATTATATCATTACCTAATTACGACTTAGCCATGATGCAATAGATTTTTAGCAGAATAACTGAATTTTCTCAATAGAAATCAATTCCATAAGGGGAAGTGATACTGCTCAGGAGAATAAACTCACTTCGATAATTACAAAATACTATTTCTAGCCTCTTCCACTGAGGTGAGCAGATGCTATTTTAGGTTTTGAATCTCATAACTGGAATTGAAGAATAAACAATGGAACAGAGTCATAGTCAGCCCAGGCCAGCCAGTCTGAAGACACAATTTCCCTTCCCTCAAAAGGAGGAAAGCTGTCAGATAAAAGATGCTTTGCAGATGTTTGTCCATGGATGTTGCAGTTTTCAGATCCGAGTGTAGAAAGGGAGGAACTCAAGTTTGCTGAGTGTGCCTGAGAAGAATCAGGAGTCAGCCTTAGAAGACCAAGCTTAAAGTTAGAATGTCAACTTCCTGGAGCATCTTCTGAAGTATAATTACAAGAATAACAGAGGTACCGATAAAGGAGAATATTCATAGCTCAAGGTTGAAATGAGGATTCCTTGGAGTTCTCTGAAACCTGGTTGTTTTCTGGCACTCATTACCCAGCTAGGTAGCATCATCAGTGGGAGGAGGAGGAGGAGGAGGAGGAGGGGGAGGAGGAGGAGGAGGAGGAGGAGGAAGAGGTGGTGTGGCAATGAAGAAGACCCTGGTTATTTCGAATGACATGTTTTGATTTCTCCTTCATATTAAGGAAGAATCTAGAAGTTTAGAGGTCCTTATGTAGAAAAAATACAAAAGTGCACTTTAAAAAACGGGTGGGGGGCGGGGGCGGGGGGGGGGGGGGGGGAGGGGGAGGAGGAGGAGGAGGAGGAGGAGGAGGAGGACAAGGAGGACTATGGGGTCCTTGGTGCTCTCTGAACTTGGTTGTTTTCTTGCAGATGTTTCATTACCCAACTAGATAGTATCATCAGTGCTAGAAGGAGGAGGAGGAGGGGGAGGGGAGGAGGGGGAGGGCGACTATGGTGACTTGGTGCTCTCTGAACTTGGTTGTTTTCTTGAAGTCATTTCATTACCCAACTAGGTAGCATCATCAGTGGGAGGAGGAGGAGGAGGAGGAGGAGGAGGAGGAGGAGGAGGAGGAGGAGGAGGAGGACTATGGGGACTTGGTGCTCTCTGAACTTGGTTGTTTTCTTGCAGACGTTTCATTACCCAACTAGGTAACATCATCAGTATTAGAAGGATTGAAAAGATAAGATAGATAAGATAACCTTTATTGTCCCTTTTTTCTATACACATATATGCACACACATATACATATGCTATAGATATACATAGATACACACACACACACACACACACACACACACACACACACACACACACATTAATTACAGTCCATTCTGAATACATAGCAGAAAAAAGAATCTTGAGAGTTAAGAAGGTTGATACTATGTATATGGTACAAAGCTGTTTCAGAATCTAATTGTTCTGCTTTGGATACCACGAAACGTCCTGCTGGAAGGTGACAAAGAAAACCAGTCATGGAGAGGATATGTAGCATCCCAATACTTCAGTCCCTGGACAAGCATCGCTTAGATGTCATTTCCTGAATAGAAGGAAGTGAACTTCCAGTATTCTTTTCTGCTGTCCTCACCACTCTCTGCACAGCCTTCCTGTCCGAAACAGTAATACGCAGTCATAGCAACCCCCACTCCCTTCTAGCCCTGATGATGTTACCTAATTGGGTAATGAGATCTCTGCAAGAAAACAACCAAGATCAGAGAGACCCAAGGACCCCTAATCACAGATGTAAGCAACTCAAATATTAAATCCAGTTAACAAGGGACGTCATTCCTGCAGTATGGAAATTCTGTAGTTATGATCAAAAAGGAAAGCTGTGATTTCAATACCACAATTAGATATTCAAATATAGTCTATGTGTAGAGGGGAATAGGTGTAGCCATAACGATATCCCGCAATGTCTTAATATCTATATTTCCTAAAATCAGTGGTGCATTTGTGATTTATAAGGAAGTTATCTTCTGGAATTTTATCCAAACGTAGTTGCAAATCTAGTCCTGGGATTAGATGTTCAGAGACATTATTCTGGTGGCTTAATATCTTTTCTTTTCCTTTACATTTCAGATTCAACAATCCGGCCAAGCGTTCATGCACGAGGTAAATTTTTTAGCAAGGCGACAAGTCCAATTTTGTTAGTTGGTATTCTGCCCTGGGTCTGTCTAGTGCAGGGGTGTCAAACTCGATTTCATTGAGGGCCGCATCAGGGTTGTGTTTGACCTTGGGGGGAGGAAGGGGGGCCAGGGGTGAGCATGGCCAGCTCGACGTCACTTGTGTTGGGAGCACCTGTGGTGGCCCGAGTGCTCTGCCAGCGAAAATGGGCTCCTGAGCTCCGTTTTCGGCTGCGACGGCTTCCTGCAACCCTCTGCCAGTGAAAATGGAGCTCGGGCGGCTCTCCCGAGCTCCATTTTTGCTGGCAGAGGCACCGCGGGCCAGTCCTTTGCTGTTTCCAGGGCGGCCCTGTGGGCCAGATCTAAGCACTCCACGGGCCGGCTCTGGCTCCGGCTCCTGCTCCGGCTCCCGGGCCTTGAGTTTGACACCTCTGGTCTAGCACAAAGAGCACAGTAAATTGCTAGAACTAGGAGAAATTTCTTTTTGCTAGGATGAATAATTTCAATATGGGAGACCGAGAAACAGCGGGTTTACCCATGGCTAGCAAAATAAAAATTGGCCTGCACATGAGAGATTAGAAAACAGGATTGTATCTTTGAACGTCCAGCGTGAACATTTGTTTGTTTGTTTGTTGGTTTGTTTATTGGAATTTGTCAAACAAAAACGAGAACAAGAATAAGAGAATAAAATACAATGACAGGGTTAGGGTTAGGAAGCTATTGGAAAAATAATAGATTGATTGGGAATCAGAAATCTTTTTTTGAGTTAGATATTTTTATAGAATTACAAAATAAGGAAGAATTAGTATATTACTTAATTTGGAACAGGCTTTCTGAATGGTTACAAAATAGGGACTTAATATCATGAAATGTATGAATAATGACTTGTTAGAGGTATATAGAAAATTGTAGCAAAATGGAAAAGATTTATGTGTAAATAAATATATATAGAAATGGAAGAGAGAATATGTATTAAAGAAATCCAGAAAAGAGATATAGGAAATAGGAAAAAAAGTAGACCAGAAAATTGATATACATAGAAGAAATAGGTATAGAAATGTTTTATAAAAATATTAAAAATATTTAAAATATAAGTATATAAAAATCTTGTGAACCGATCTTGGGCTGTAATCAAAACAGGAACTGCGATTCCTACCAATGTATGTTTGTGCGTCATGTAATGTTTTTGTGTATAAAATTTAAAAAAAAATTATAAAAAAAATACAATGACAGGGACGATAGGCACAGTAGTGCACTTATGCACGCCCCCTCTACTGACCACTTAAGTATGAAGTGAGGTCCACGGAAGTCAATTTGTGACTGAAACTGTGAAAATTTGTAGCTGAGACAACTGAATCAGGTTGGGCATTCCGGACTTTGACAACTCTATTACAGAAATCATATTTTTTACCGCCAAGTTTAGAACGGTTTACATTGAGTTTAAAGCGGTTGTTAGCGCGTGTATTATTGCGATTAAAACAGAAAAAGTCATTTACAGGTCAAACATTACTACGTATAATTTTGTATGCCATACCTAGATCTGACCGCAAGCGACGCAGTTCTAAGTTATCCAAAACTTGCCAATAAACTAGGTTTTTCTTTCTCTTTGTTCCGCAGTCAATTCTAATGTCTCTCGGAGCAAATGTGTGAATGGGAATCCGGTCAGTTCAAGCCTCCTTTGGGCCATTGAGTCCGAAGTGGGCCAGTTCCAACTGGATGAGGAAAATATTTCTTTCATCATCCCCAAAGCTGGAAGATATTTTGTTTACTCTCAAGTGACATTTTCCTGTTTCAGGTGCAATTGTGAAGAAAACAGTTGCTGCGGGATGAAAACCAAGGGCGCCAAAAACGTGTGGCAGCAGATTGCGTACAAAACTCTAGCGTATCCTAGACCGAGAGATTTTCTCATGTCCATCAGTTCCATCAACGAGACCAAATTGCTTAAAAGCCTTTATCTGGCGGGTGTCATGGCGTTCAAGAAAGGTGACAAGCTGATGGTGAATGTTTCTAACCCTGCACTGGTAGAACCAGAAATGCACTACACTTTTTTTGGCGCTTATTTCATTAGCTAAAGATTAGAATCCATCAACTGCCTGGCATTAGTGTCAGGGTTGGATGGGAGTCGGTGGGTGGGTTTTGCTAAGCTAGGCGCCGCTGAAAACAAAAAAAAAAATTGAAAGGAAACTCAGGGCTAAGATGACTTCCCCAAATGTCCCCGTCTCGTTGGAGATCTCCCTCGCTTCTGCTTCTGAAGGAGAGCAGAGAAAGTTGAAAGGTCCATACAGGTAGTCCTCGACTTACAACAGTATGTTTAGCGACCATTCGAAGTTACAACGGCACTGGAAAAAAGTGTCTTATGAGTCCATTTTTCACACTTACAACCGTTGCGGCATCCCCATGGCTGTGTGATCAAAATTCAGACTCTCGGCAACGGATTCATGTTTATGATGGTTGCAGTGTCCCGGGGTCGTGTGATCCCCTTTTGGTCGACTCGGCCTTCCATCCTTCCAAGGTCGGTAAAACGAGGACCCAGATTGTTGGGGGCAAGAGGCTGACTCTGTAAACCACTTAGAGAGGGCTGTAAAGCACTTTGAAGTGGTATATGTCTAAGTGCTATTGCTTCCTTCCTTTTCCCCTTCCTTCCTTCCTTCCTTCCTTCCTTCCTTCCTTCCTTCCTTCCTTCCTTCCTTCCTTCCTTTCCTCCCTCCCTCCCTCCCTCCTTCCCTCCCTCCCTCTCTCCCTCCCTCCCTTCGAAGCGGTATATAAATCTAAGGGCTGTGGCTATTGCTATTTTGCGACCTCCGGACGAGCGAAGTCAATGGGGAAGCCGGATTCCCTTAACAACTGTGTTACTAACTAAATAACTGCGGTGATTCACTTAACAACCGTGGGAAGGTGGTAACATGCGAGTGAAATTCACCTAACCACTGTCTGGCTTAGTGACAGAAATGTTGGGCTCAACTGTGGTCGTAAGTCGAGGACTACCTGTGTTCTATAGAAAAGGAAGCTTCTTCAATTTGGCTTCCTCACCCCCTCCCCCTTAAGTCCACACACTTCATATGTCAAAACACATGTGTATGTCATGTCAATGCAAGCATGGTGTTAGAAAGCTTGCCCTGTCCATGGCGTAGGTGGCCGCATTGATGCAGGGGGTTCAACTGAGAGAGGCTCCTTATTCTCCTGCTTCCAAGCTTGGAATTCCTTTTTTTTTTTTTACAATCTACAAATTCCAGGTAAACATTGGCATTTAAGAGGGGCCACTTGAAATGCAACTCAGAGTGACCTCAAGGAGGGATCCTTGAGCAATGCTGGTGGACAGATTTCATGGCACTCCTTATTTACAGAAGGACCAGGAGAGACATGATAGCAGTGTTCCGGTATCTCAGGGGCTGCCACAAAGACGAGGGAGTCAAGTTGTTCTCCAAAGCACCAGAGGGCAGGACAAGAAGCAACGGGTGGAAACTAATCAAGGAGAGAAGCAACCTAGAACTAAGGAGAAACTTCCTAACAGTGAGAACAATCAATCAGTGGAACGGCTTGCCTCCAGAAGTTGTGAATGCTCCAACACTGAAAGTTTTTAAGAAGATGTTGGATAACCATTTGTCTGAAGTGGTGTAGGGTTTCCTGCCTAAGCAGGGGGTTGGACTAGAAGACCTCCAAGGTCCCTTCCAACTCTGTTTTTCTAAATTTGGGGGGGAATCCTCCCTCATTGGGAAGATCACCTGGATTTTGTCCTCAGACAGGAGATCACGCAGAAGCGACACCTTCTCTTTATTTATTTCAGAGACTGATATGGATGCCCACCTCATGTGCAACATCCCTGGCAGGGTCAGTGCATAAGAATAAAACATAAAACCCAACAAAATGATAGTAATTATAAAAAGGAACCCCTATGGTGCCCCCCAAACCATTCATTTCTCAAAGCTTCTGGACTCCAGTCTCAACCTGCCCCTTTGTATCATGGAAACAAATAGGCTGCTGGAGGGGTCCTGATCACCCAATTAGGGGACGAAGGGAGCATGCAGGATCTCATAGAAGCCCCCCCCCCTTCACGGGGCAGGGGCAGCTGTGGGAAATTGTGCTGACTGGGTCTCTAAGCGAGAGAGCCTTCAAGGACGCACCCTACCTGGCTTGGTATGAAGGGCAACCTTTCTCATGAATATCCTACAACTCTTGGAGCTTGGTTCCTTCTTACCTCTTTTCCTACTCCCTCTTCCTCACACATAGATATAGTTTCAGCCACTGTCAGTAGGAATAATTGCTGAAATTATTTTTTATAAGGTGTCTGGTTCGTTGGTGGTTGCTGAACATTAAATTCCTCTGAAACCAACTTCCCCCCGAGATCCGTACTACCCCCACCTTACTGGCCTTCCGTAAAGCCCTTAAGACCTGGCTTTTCCAGCAGGCCTGGGGCCAATAGTTGTTCTGATTGGCCCATGCATGGTTGTGTGAATGTTTTATTTTAAATATAGTTGGGGGGTTTTTTTCCCCTTTCTTTTTTAAATTGTTTTTATATGTTTTATTTTTTATGATGTAAGCCGCCCAGAGTCCTTCGGGAGTTGGGCGGCATATAAATTTTATAAAATAAATAAAAATAAAATAAATCTTAGGAAGCCCCCAAACCTGCTATGATCTCCCCCATTGTCTCTGAATTTGGGAGTCGTGCGGATAAATGTTATGCTTATTACTTTCGAAGGGGGTGCTAATCCCCTACTTGGCCAAATGTTTTCCTCAAGTCATACAATTGTGCAGATCTTTTCACTAGATGCAGAGTTTTTAATTTTCTATTTTTTGCTTGACAATGAGACGCCTTAACCCAGAATTACCACTTGAGACACAAACTGATCCAGAATTATTACGTGAAGTACAAATGGTTTTTGCTTTTATTGTTTTTGCTTTTTGTTGTCTATTGTTGACCAAGTTAGGGGACACATTATTGTGGACTATGTGCCTTCAAATCATTGTCAATCCTATCTAGAAAGAGTTCAGAGAAGGGCAACAAAGATGATTAGGGGACTGGAGGCTAAAATATATAAAGAATGATTGCGGGAATTGGGTATGTCTAGTTTGATGAAAAGAAGGACTAGGGGCAATGGTGGGATTCAAATTTTTTTACGACCGGTTCTGTGAGCGTGGCTTGGTGGGCGTGGTTTGGTGGGCATGGCAGGGGAAGGATACTGCAAAATCCCCATTCCCTCCCCACTCCAGAGGAAGGATACTGCAAAATCCCCATTCTCTCCCCACTCCAGGAGAAGGATACTGCAAAATCCCCATTCCCTCCCCACTCCTGGGGGAAGGATACAGCAAAATCCCCATTCACTCCCCACTCCTGGGGCAGGTTACTGCAAAATCCCCATTCCCTCCCCACTCCTGGGGGAAGGATACAGCAAAATCCCCATTCACTCCCCACTCCTGGGGGAAGGATACAGCAAAATCCCCATTCCCTCCCCACTCCTGGCGGAAGGATACTGCAAAATCCCCATTCCCTCCCCACTCCTGGGGGATGGGTACTGCAAAATCCATATTCCCTCCCCTCTCCTGGGGGAAGGATACTGCAAAATGCCCATTCCCTCCCCACTCCTGGGGGAAGGATACTGCAAAATCCCCATTCCCTCCCCACTCCTGGGGGAAGGATACTGCAAAATCCCCATTCCCTCTCCACTCCTGGGGGAAGGATACTGCAAAATCCCCATTCCCTCCCCACCCCACTAACCTGCTTTCCAGCTCCGTTCTCCTGTGCAGGGCAACAAAAGAAGAGCCAGCCGATCAGCTGGGAGGCTGGGAGGCAGCAAAGAGATTGATTGGGTGCCCCAGCCTTACAGGCTAGACCTCCCTGCAGCCTCTCAGGAGCCAAAACAGGGTGTGTGGGGACTCCTGGAAGGGGCGAGGCAGGCAGGGGTAGGGCCAGCCAGAGGTGGTATTTGCCGGTTCTCCGAACTACTCAAAATTTCCGCTACAGGTTCACCAGAACCTGTCAGAACCAGCTGAATACCACCTCTGACTAGGGGTGACATGATAGCAGTGTTCCGGTATCTCAGGGGCTGCCACAAAGAAAGAGGGAGAAAGAAAGCTATTTTCCAAAGCACCTGAGGGCAGGACAAGAAGCAATGGGTGGAAACTAATCAAGGAGAGAAGCAATCTAGAACTAAGGAGAAATTTCCTGACAGTTAGAACAATTAACCAATGGAATAACTTGCCTCCAGAAGTTGTGAATTCTCCAACACTGGAAGTTTTTAAGAAGAGATTGGATAACCATTTGTCTGAAATGGTGTAGGGTTTCCTGCCTAAGCAGAGGTTGGACTAGAAGACCTCCAAAGTGCCTTCCAGCTCTGTTATTCTGTTATACTTAAGGCCAAATATCCAACAATGACAACAACAGAAATTGGGAAATGGTCAGAAATATATCTTCCATTGTTTCTGTGTCCTGCAGTTCTAAACATCTGAGTAGAATCTTGAAATTAATCCTCATTGATCTTAACTGCATTAACTTTTATGTATTTATATTAGTTTTTACAAACTTATTTAGGAGGATAAAACTGCAGTTCATTTCTTTTGCAACAGCTAATGCCCAGGAGGAATTCCAATAGCCATTTGATCAAATGCCTATATTTTATGCATGGATGTATTCATTGATTGGATTTATATATGCCAGTTTATCACTGAAGCATGGTATTCAAGATTGTTAAAATAACATAGCAACATAAAAATAGAAACAAATTTAGAAATATAATTAAGGTGCATTCGAAACAGATATTATCAATTATGTCCAATAAATTTTAAAAAAAAACCTTCAGTAGCTGTTTTAATTTAATCACCAAAGAAGAAATACCTAGACAAAATGTCTAGGTGAACTTCCATTCAAAAAATGAGACTTGGTAATTAGCAAACAAAACACAATTTGGGAAGTCTGAATGAAAACATGAAGACCTTCCTAAAGTTGTCAGGTGAAACACTTACTCCATTAGCAACTCTCATTCCCCATTCAAACAATC
>QLTV01001798.1:515574-525574 GCA_003457575.1 Thermophis baileyi | reverse complement strand
AAAGTCCATGCTTGTGCACAACCCCAAATCCAACTTAAAGTCAAGGATTTTTATTCCAATGTCCTTTTGGACCCAGCTAATTTCTTGCCTGCCTGGAATTTTATCCAGGGTTGCTGGGTGGGGTTTTTTTTCTTCTTATTTTTAATCACATTAGTTTATGTAGTTTAGGTTTTGTAGTTCATACTGGACATAGATTTTATTACTGTTCTCATCAGATAGATAGATAGATAGATAGATAGATAGATAGATAGATAGATAGATAGATAGATAGATAGATAGTTTTTAACAAACTGCTGACTTGGGGAGGAAGGTTTTTTGAAACTGCCGGTGTATCTTCTAGAAAAGCGATCGCTGTAAGTCCTGGGGTTGCCTGTTTTGCCTTAGCTTCCGCTTTAAACACCGGGTCTCTCTTTTTTTTAAAAGAGCATCTGGACACTTGAAAAACACGGCCAAGGAAACTCAGGTTAAACAAGCAATGTAGAATTCCACACTGAAGCCCTGTGTGGCAAAGATCTCGCAGGAGGTGGCCATTCTGTTCTCATTTGCAATCGTGCGGTTGTGTAGATTTATGCTGGAAGACTTGAGCAAACGACTCTCTAATAATGGCATGGGGGACGTTTATTCCACAGGGGGGCGGGGTGGAGAGAAGGTCCTGTCACTTAAAGATGGAGATTAGGATAGATAGATTGATAAGAGAGAGAGAATGGATAAATGGACAGATGGATGGATGAAAGAGAGAGAGAGAGAGAGGGAGAGGGAGAGGGAGAGGGAGAGGGAGAGGGAGAGGGAGAGAGAGAGAGAGAGAGAGAGAGAGAGAGAGAGAGAGAGAGAGAGAGAGAGAGTATAAAAAAGATGTTGAGACTCTAGAAAAAGTGCAGAGAAGAGCAACCAAGATGATTAGGGGACTGGAGACTAAAACATATGAAGAACGGTTGCAGTAACTGGGCATGGCTAGTCTAGTGAAGAGGAGACAGGGGAGACATGATAGCAGTGGAGACATGATAGCAGTGTTGCAATATTTGAGGGGCTGCCACAGAGAGGAGGGGGTCAAGCTATTTTCCAAAGCACCCGAAGGCCAGACAAGGAATAATGGATGGAAACTGATCAAGGAGAGATTCAACCTAGAAATAAGGAGGAACTTTCTGACAGTGAGAGCAATCAACCCATGGAACAAAAGTTGCCTTCAGAAGTTGTGGGAGCTTCACCACTGGAAGCTTTCAAGAAGAGACTGGACTGCCATCTGTCAGAAATGGGGTAGGGTCTCCTGCTTGGGCGGAGGGGGGGTTGGACTAGAAGGCCTACAAGGTCCCTTCCAACTCTGTTAATCTGTTAAATCTGTTAAAAGGCTCAGCGTTGTGCATCAGTCACGCTCCTCGGTGATCGAGGGCGGGTTTGAAGTAATATAAAACAAAAGGCATGTACAGAACATGGGTTGACTTACAGGGGATTCCAGCTGAGTCATGCTGATATCCTTTGCAGCTCAGGGGTTTTCAAAACAATTGCTATTGCAAAACTCTTGGGCAATATGTCACATGCTTTGTTTCCCTGGTAGCTTCTCTTCCCAGGACGAATCTCGAGGCGTCAGTGAAGCACAGCCTGAGCACTGCAGGTTGTTATAATCACAGAACTAGAGGAAAATATTTCTTCCAGGCGTGCCGTAGCAATACATACAAGTAGTGCTCGACTTACAACACTTCCTTTAGCGACCGTTTCAAGTTACAATGGCACGGAAAAAAAGTGACTTAGGACAGTTTTCCACACTTATGATCGTTGCAGCATCCCCGCCGGTCACGTAATCAGAATTCAAACGCTCGGCAAACGGCTCCTATTTATGACGGTCGCAGTGTCCCTGGGGTCACGTGATCCGCTTTGGCGACCTTCTGACCCGCAGAGTCAATGGGGAAGCCAGATTCACTTAATGGTAACCGTGTGACTAAACAACTGCAGTGATTTGCTTAACAACAGTGGCGGGAAAAGTCGTAAAATGGGGCGTAACTCACTTAACAACAGAAATTTGGGGCTCAGTCGTGGTGGTAAGTCGAGGACTACCGGTGGAGCCGGTGGAACAGCTTGCCTCTAGAAGTTGTGGGTGCTCCATCACTGGATGTTTTTAAGAAAAGACTGGACAGACATTTGTCTGGGATGGTATAGGGTCTCCTGCTTGAGCAGGGGGTTGGACTAGAAGACCTCCATGGTCCCTTCCAGGGGTGGGTTCTAACTTACCTTGCTGCCAGTTCGCTTCTTCCCATGCTGCGTGGGCACGCCTCGTGGGCACGCGCGCTTCGCACGCACGCGCATGCGCAGTGCCGAAAAATAAAAAAAAATTCCCACCCCCAAAAAAAGCCGAAAACAAGAAACTTGGCTTCTGCACATGCGCAGAAGAAATTTTTTTAAAAAAAAATTCCCAAAAAATTTAAAAAAAAATTCCCAAAAAAATATGGCGGCGCCCACGGACCAGCACTGACCGAACCAGATCCATGACATCACCGTGATGTCACCAGCGGGTCGCTACCGCTTCGGGCGAACCGGTCCGAACCGGGAGGAACCCACCTCTGGTCCCTTCCAACTCTGTTATTCTGTCAGGAAATTCCCCTTTCAGAAAAACATACCTGTGGGACAGCACAGTTCTTGTCCGAAATATTTGTCATCCCTAACCAGAAATCCAAGTTTTCAACCCTGAAGCCATTTTGGGAGCATCTTCAGGGCTGCCACAGCTACACTGGTTGGAGCTGTGGGATGGGAGGGGGGAGATAGAGATAGCTGGGGACTTGTAGCCAAAATAAAATTCTTTCTCCTGGGAACCAAGGACGTTCCCACCAGGTGTTGGGGAGGCGTGGACTGAAACCAACTGGGGTTGGGGCTGTGACCGGATTGGACCATGTGATGGACATGTGGACTGAGGGGGGGGGAGAACTTTGATTTTTAATATGGGTGGGGAAAACCGCGGGACCTTCAGAGTCGGGTTTTCACCAGATGTGCCAATATGACATGCCTAATAAATCTGTACTTTGAGGAACATCTAGGCCTCAGAGGTTTGACTGCATTGGGTTTGTTACTTGGAACCCCAACAAGTTTCCTGTCTGAATTGATATAGAGGGTCTCCTGCTTGAGCAAGGGGTTGGACTAGAAGACCTCCGAGGTCCCTTCCAGCTCTATTCTGATTCTGATTCCAATCATTTTACTGGCCTGCCAAGCAAAGGAGGAAGGGAAGAGAAAGAAAGGGAAAGGAATCCTGACCTCCGGTGTTCTGTCCGGGATGAGACGGAGGAATTCTCGGCGCGCCAAGAAATTCTTGCTGCCCTTCTTCTTTGTCTCTGGCAACAGTGAAGATTCTTCCAAGGAATCGTTCAGTTGGTTTTCCCAAGTTGGCAGGATAGCTGTCTCGACTACAATGCCGACGTCTTCCAGATTGCGTTTCAGAGCAGACTGGCAACGAGGACCATGATTTATTTTAAGAGAAAGCAAGATGAGGGGCAGCAAATCCAAAGCAATGAATCAAATCTGAAAATCTCTTTTCAGATTTTGTTTCCTCTGGTTTTGTGTATCTTTGAGTCACTCTTGACACCTGACAACTGCCTAGAATAATTCCTGCTGTTTCCTTGGTGAATTTGTCAGAAGTGTTTTGCTATGACCTTCTTCCTAGGATGGAGAAGAAGGGACTGGTTCAAGGTCACCCACCTGGCTTTGTGACTAGGTTTGGACTAGAACTCACATTTTTATAACCTGGCGTCTTTAACCACTACACCAAGCTTAGTCTACCTACTCAGAATATAGAGAGTTCAGGATCAGAGGCAGTGTGGAGTTTAACACCAGTAAATGGGACTGACTGAAAGGAATGATGTGGTGTGGTGGCTTAGAGGTGGAGCTCTCACCTCAGAATTAGGGGGCTGTGAGTTCGATCCTAGGTAGAGGCAGATATTTCTCTCTCTGGGCACAATGAGAATATATCTGCTGAACAAAACTCCGCCTTGGCAACAGGAAGGGCATCTGTCCGTTAAACACTGTGCTAGCTCCATTCAGTTGCCCAGACTCCACCCTGCAAGGGATTTATTATGGGGTCATTAAAAGATGATGATGATGATGAATGGGACTGACTGAAGCGTGAGAGGAGGACATCAAATGTCATTGTCAACTCGCAAAGCATACCTGGCCTGCTTTCAAGTTGCAATGGGCAAGGGGGATGGGAAAATGGCAAAGCAGCACGGCAGCCAAAAACAAAAGCACATTCCAGACATATCTCTCTCAAGGCTGTCTCCCAGGGTTACCCACAGCGGCCGGAGGGGAGTGGTCTCTACAACCCGGGAAATTGCTCCGTTGGCGAATGTGACTGATGACACATCCTGGGGGTGGGGGGAACAGGGTCAAGTCTGGGCCGTAAATTATGTGGGGTCAGAGTTGGCTTCACTTGGAACGTGCAGACATGAAGCTCCTAATAAATAACTGGATTTCTTTTGAAGCTTAGCTCGAGGCTCATGATTTAATTAGGGCATCCATCGGAACCCTGACAGTGATTTTCATTTTTTGAAGTTTCAGGAAGTTTCAGGATGTAGGAAGGAGAGTTAGCATTTTCATCTGTTGCAGCAAGGCATCCAAATGTTATTTATTTCTCTGACAACCCAATTAACTGGACAGGAATGCATTTCGGGTGTCCTCTTTTCTCGACCCCGCACCTTAGATGCTTAAAGGGAAGGAGTAGCCAAACAACTTACCTCCTGGTTTCTCTCCAGTGTTGCCAGAGAGTCCGTCAAAGACTGAAGGCAGGGTCCAACATCAAAATGAACAAACCACAACTGAAGGAAAGGAGAAGGGAGGGAGATAAATAAGAAAGCACCTGGGAAAATCAGCTGTCTCTTCAGTGGTCAGAACCTTCCTGCAATTAACTTGCATTTCACAGATGTGAAATTCTTTACCATTTGTGTAAAGAAGTGACTCACGTCCAGAACTGCACGTCAGCATACAAAGCCTGATATCTTATCTTTAGAATCCGGAATTCTTGTTGCAAAATTATAATGTTTCATGGGATAGATGTAGAGAAATGACTTGCCTCCAGAGGTTGTGGGTGCTCCAACACTGGAGGTTTTTAAGAAAAGACTGGACAGCCATTTGTCTGAAATGGTATAGGATCTCCTGCTTGAGCAGGGGGCTGGACTAGAAGACCTCTAAGGACCCTTCCAACTCTGTTATTCTAACAATCTCAGATCAATTAATCAGTGGAACGGCTTGCCTTCAGAAGTTATGGGTGCTCCATCACTGGAAGTTTTAAAGAAGAGATTGGACAACCATTGGTCTGATCTACTATTCTGTTAGGAAATTCCCCTTTCAGAAAAATATACCTGTGGGACAGCACAGTTCTTAACCGGAATATTTGTCATCCCTACCACGAATCCAAGTTTCATGAAGGCTTCATTGGCAGCCATTAGCCTCATATCTGTATTCACATTCATCTGGTAAAGAGAAGGAAAAGCAAGAAGACGAGAAGAATTGAGCTGTGGCTACAAAATCAGGATTTTAAGAGATGGAAGCAGGGGTGGGATTCAGCTGGTTCGGACCGGTTTGGACAAACCGGATGTTAATTTTACATCTGTTTCACCGAACCGGTAGTTGCAAGGACTGGCTGACCCCGCCCACCCTGCCCCTCCCCTCCCAGGAGTCTCCACGCGGCCCATTTTGGATGCCAGGTAAGTGCAGGGCCCGCGCGGAAGCTCTGGGAGGGTGAAAAATGGGCCTACCGGAAGTACCAGAAGTCTGGAAACTGGCCTGTTTCCGGCCTCCGGAGGGTCTCCGGAGGGTCTCCAGAGCCCGGAGAAGGCTGTTTTCACCCTCCTGGAGGCTCGAGGAAAGCCTCCGGAGCCTGGGGAGGGCAAAAAATGGGCCTACCGGAAGTATCAGAAGTCCGGAAACGGGCCCGTTTCTGGCCTCTGGAGGGCCTCCGGAGCCCAGGGGAGGCCGTTTTCGCCCTCCCGGAGGCTCGAAGAAAGCCTCCGGAGCCTGGGGAGGGTGAAAATGCCCCCCCCCCGCTGTGGTGCAGGAGGCCGAGTAGGCCACGCCCCCATGGCTATGCCCACCCAGCAACCCGGCAGAGAACCGGTTGCTATAATTTTTCAATCCCACCCCTGGATGGAAGACACTTGAAGGACATCCGTCTTGGAAGATGGACATGACTGCAACCCACTGACCAGATGGCCATTCAGTTTCTACTTCAAAACAACCCATTTATTTGGAAATTGTATACAGGTAATCCTCGAGTTACGACTACAATTGAGCCCAAAATTTGTGTTGCTCAGCGAGACAGTTGTTAAGTGAATTTTGCCCCATTCTACCACCTTTCTTGCCACCTTTCTTCGTTCTTAAGTGAATCACTGCGGTCATTAAGTTGTCAGCTTCCCCATTGACTTTACTCATCAGAAAGTCACAAAAGGGGATCACATGACCCCGGGACACTGCAACCGTCACAACTACGAGTCAGTTGCCCAACATCTGACTTTTGATCCCATGGTCACGGGAATTCTGCGATGGTCGTCAGTGTGAAAAATGGTCATAAGTCACTTTTTTCAGTGTCGTTGGAACAGTCACTAAATAGACTGTTGTAAGTTGAGAACTGCCTGTATTTCAGCTTTGATCAAATGACTTCACATTTATGCTGGTCTTTG
The DNA here is from genome assembly GCA_003457575.1 of Thermophis baileyi. Lineage (NCBI taxonomy): Eukaryota > Metazoa > Chordata > Lepidosauria > Squamata > Dipsadidae > Thermophis > Thermophis baileyi. The sequence continues at coordinate 518,924 of QLTV01001798.1, read as the reverse complement.
GCCGTAATAAAAATCTAATGTGCTGTGAAGTCTACACATCTGGATTGTACCCAACCTGACAAGCCACCTCTAGGCCAACCTCTTAGCCAAGACAGAAAATAAATAATGGATTCGGGTGAGGTGACAGCACAATTACCAAGTCAGCTCCATAGGCTTCTGTAAAACTCGCTATTTAATTTTTCATTAGGCAGAAGGGAAAATTGTCAAAAGCACAGGGAGCCAACCGACGACCTCAAGTTAATTACATTTAATTTGAAATCGGTTTCAACGACAGCCCAGCCCAGTACATTTGTAGGCAAGAAATTAATGCCTCTAAATTTGGTCTCCTGAAATTTTAGGAAAAAGGATCCGGGGTCCCGTAAAAGCCAGGATTTGGAAATCAGATGTGCTTTGTGACTTCACCAAATTGGCCAATCCTGATTTAGCATTTTGTAAATGTAACCACCTTTGACTCACGTTTGTGGGAGCTGACATAAATAAACAAACACCCTAACAAAAGAACAAAACCAACCCAAGAGAAACCAATAGAAGAGAATATTTATAGCTCAGGGTTGGACTGTGAGAACCTTGGTGCACTCTGAACTTGGGGGTTTTCTTGAAGACATTTCATTACCAAACTAGGTAACGTCATCAGTGCTAGAAGGCAGTTGGGTTTGCAGATCGGAGGAGGAGGAGGAGGAGGAGGAGGAGGAGGAGGAGGAGGAGGAGGAGGAGGAGGGGAGGGTCCTTGAGCTCTCTGAGGTTGTTGATTTTCTTCAAGATGTTGCATTATCCAGCTAGGGAACATCATCAGNAGGGGCCGGAGGGGGGGGGGGGTTTTCGGGGGGGAGGAGGAAGAGGATGACGACTGCGGGGTCCTTGGTGCTCTCTGAGATTGGATGTTTTCTTGCAGACGTTTCATCACCTAACTAGGGAATAGCATCAGTGCTAGAAAGGGAGTAGGGTTTACGGGGGGGGGGAGGGGGGGGAGGAGGAGGAGGAGGAGGAGGAGGAGGAGGAGGAGGAGGAGGAGGAGGAGGACTGTAGGGTCCTTGAGCTCTCTGAGGTTGGTGATTTTCTTGAAGATGTTTCATTACCCAACTAGGGAACATCATCGTTGTTCCAATACACCGTACATTGATGAAGTTCCCTAATTTGGTAATGAAATATTACCAAGGACCCCACAGTCCAAGAGAGAGTGATTCCAATCCCAGGGAAATATTTTTTTCATGCCTTTAAGAGTTCTCCCGATAGAGCAGGCCAAGAGAGTTGAAATCACAAGACATACAGAAAAAAATTAAAACCCAAACATGATTCATGCATGACTGCTGCAACAGCAGGATCAATGCGGTATCGTAAAATGTACTGATATCATCTTCCGAGATGATAGGAGGCATCGCCTTATGCATTCCTCACGTGGGATTCCTGCCAAACCTTTTTGTCACTTGATAGATCTTGATTCTTTCCATCTGTTGCTCACCAATAGCAGGGAAACACCCAGAACAGCATGGTCAAAGAAGAAGAAGGGGAAAAAAAATATATCCACAAAAAATATTCATCCCTCATGGAAATGGCAAGTGGAGGAGTGGTGCGGTGGCTTAGAGGTGGAGCTCTCGCCTCACAATCAGGAGGCTGCGAGTTTGATCCTAGGTAGCGGCAGATATTTCTCTCTCTGGGCACAATGAGAATATATCTGCTGAACAAAACTCCGCATTGGTGACAGGAAGGGCATCCGGCCATTAAAACACTCAGTGTCAGATCCCAAAGAGTGATCGTGCCATTCAGTTGAGAGAAGGGGGGGCCTTGGGTTCAATTTATTAGCATTGCCTGTGTCAATTGACGGTTTACAATCCATGCCCAGGCGCCAAGCATCCTGAGATCGCTTCACTTTTGGAGAAGGTTTATGAGGGGCAATGTGGGATGTTTCACTTCAATGGATAACAGAAGATGGTCAGAGAAATGTATGTTTATCCGGTTCCCAGAGCAGTTGATAAAGAAAACATTTTCACACTTGTGTATTGCCTAGAATCTGCATTCTGGCTAATGGGAGGGGTCTCTACTGTTTTAACTCTACCTGCGTTGCCTAAGGGTATTCAGACGTTGCTTTGAATGGACTGCTTCACTTTTACAATCCATGCCCGGGGCGCCAAGCATCCTGAGATCGCTTCACTTTTGGAGAAGGTTTATGAGGGGCAATGTGGGATGTTTCACTTCAATGGATAACAGAAGATGGTCAGAGAAATGTATGTTTATCCGGTTCCCAGAGCAGTTGATAAAGAAAACATTTTCACACTTGTGTATTGGCTAGAATTTGCATTCTGGCTAATGGGAGGGGTCTCTACTGCTTTAACTCTACCTGCTTTGCCTAAGGGTATTCAGACGTTGCTTTGAATGGACTGCTTTCACTTCTGCTTAATAAAAGATCCTTTTGAACTACATTGGCTCAGAAGTTCTCGCTTTCTTAAGTCAGACGGAGAGGCGTTCCTTACACTCAGCTCCATTCAGTTGCCCCGACTCCACCCTGATGCAAGGGATTACGGGGTCATTAAACGACAAAAAAAAAAAAACACGGAAATGGCAACTGGATACAATCTAGTCCCGTCTTACCTTTCTTTGATAGTGATGAATTATGACTTGGATGGCCACAGCAGCCACCAAGGCAACAAGGGTAACCAAAACACTGACTTTCCAAGACTGTCCAACCGAAAAAATTTGCAGGACGGAATAAAGGTTGATCCAGAGAGTCACGTAGACAATCTGAAAAGGAAAGAGATTAAGTCAGTAGCTCTTTTCTCAGAAATAATAACAACAGGGGAATAAAAATGCCAAATCTGGTCTAAATATTTGGCTGTGCAACCAATGATAATAATAGTTATTTACTTATTTGCTTCTTAATTTATTAAATGTAGGTACCACCCATCTCAGAGATGGTGCCAACGTGGCTAGTTCAGGCATTAAGAGCAATTAAGAGCAACATTTATTCTTGAAAAAATTGAAAGAATCTTTTATACTGCATTTTACTCAATGTGTAAGCCATCTAAACTAGGTCACCATTGGCGAGACGAATGGCATACGAGTTTGAGATAGATAGATAGATAGATAGATAGATAGATAGATAGATAGATAGATAGATAGATAGATAGATAGATAGATAGATAGATAGATAGATAGATAGATAGAGAGGAAAGAGAAAAAGATAGAGAGAGAGATAGATAGATAGATAGATAGATAGATAGATAGATAGATAGATAGATAGATAGATAGATAGATAGATAGATAGATAGATAGATAGATAGATAGATAGATAGATAGAGATGATAGATAGATAGATAGATAGATAGATAGATAGATAGATAGATAGATAGATAGAT
>QLTV01001798.1:446544-463580 GCA_003457575.1 Thermophis baileyi | reverse complement strand
CTTCTGAGCATACTCAGAAAAATAAATAAATAAATAAATAAACCCAAAAAAAGATGGCGACCGCATGCAGTGCTGGAAGTCACCTTCTGAGCATGCTCAGAAAAAAAAAATCGGAAAAAATTAAAAAAAAAGATGGCAGCCCCCACGGACCGGCAACCACCGATCCGGTTCGGATGACATCACTAGCGGGTCGCTACTGGTTTGGGCGAACCGGTCCGAACCGGTAGGAACCCACCCCTGGATATAGGGTCTCCTGCTTGAGCAGCAGGTTGGACTAGAAAACCTCCAAGGTCCCTTCCAGCTCCATTCTGAATCAGAAGCCAAATATCTGATCTTATTTTGCCTCTGGTTAGAATGACCCGGTAGCAAATGATGTCCATCTTGTTGTTTGCGTGCCTGAGTTTCTACTGTTGATTAGAAGAAAAAGCCAGGGTTAGAGAGATTGGGATTCTGATTTTATTTATTTATTTATTTATTTTATTTTATTTGTTTGTCAAACATGTACAAGATAGCAGGTATAGGTATAAACATAAAACATAATCAAAGTGAATACAGATAGATGAGGACAATAGGCAGTAGGACAGGGACGGTAGGCATGCTGGTGCGCTTATGCACGCCCCTTACAGACCTCTTAGGAATGGGGTGAGGTCGACAGTAGACAGTCTAAGGTTAAAGTTTTTTGGGTTTGGGGAAGAAACCACAGAGTCAGGTAATGTATTCCAGGCATTGACCACTCTGTTGCTGAAGTCGTATTTTCTGCAGTCGAGTTTGGAGCGGTTTACATTAAGTTTGTATCTATTGTGTGCTCGTGTATTGTTGTGGTTGAAGCTGAAGTAGTCATTGACAGGTAGGACATTGTGGCAGATAATTTTATGAACTACATTTAGATCGGTTCTAAGGCGACGTAGTTCTAAGTTGTCTAAGCAACTTAGAACTACGGATTTCAAACTTAGAACTTTATTTGGGAATAAAGCAGCTCTCCTTGCAAGGAAGAGCTGCCAGAACAAGCAAGGTTAACAAAAGAAGGCTAGTCACTCTCAGTTAAGTGAAAAGTGAAGGGCCATAAATATTTATTCCTCTCCTGCCAATGGCAACTTCTAAGGAGATTTGATTACCGACATGCAAGCAGTAGGGATCCGAAAGCCGAGCGTTTTGTGCATTCTCTCTTAGTCTTCGTTCTCGATCTATGAAAGCACGCAGGCACGGATTAAATCTTGCGCATCTATGCACCAGGGAGGTGAACGCTTGGTTCACCCAGCATGGGAGAAAAGCTATCAAAGCCTGTCAAAGGGCTACAGAGCGGAGAAAGAAAGCTTGGGCTTTCGAACTCAACCCTGCAAAATTATTCCTTCTACTTCCAGCTCTACTGGAAGGGGAACGAAAACCACGCCGAGCGAAGGAAGCTGAGCTGGGAATCTCGTAGGTCAGAGGTTTCGTTTTGATTTGGGTATTTTATTTTATTTTTAGATTCAAGCTGTTTTCCAGGCCACCTTGTTATATCCATGGATAAAAAATTAAAAAAAAAAAAAAAAAAAAAACCTCACCAGATGCTGGCTTGTCTTACTGGGTGTTCTTTTGGTTGGATGGAAAATCGATGGCTTTTGAGTTGAAGGAGAAGAACATTTCCATCCAGGTGTTAGAAGAAATATCCATTTGGGTTCAGTTCCAAGTGGGGGGAAAAGACACTGGAAACATGGAGATTGTTTGGAAAGATGGTTTAATGGTGGACAAGAGCACATGGCTTGAGTTCCTGAACAGAAAAGGTGGATCACATGCTTCAAAGATGTCGAAGAAGAAAAGAAGAAGTTGCTGAGAGTCCCTGAGTTTTTTATACCCTCTGTTGGGTCCCACCTTAAGAGTTTCCTGTTCCTGTGTAAGAAATGTATCCCATTGGCTGTCAGACTCCCAGGGGGCGGGGGTCTTAGCTAACTTTGTAGGCTTTTGTCTGTGTCTCCCGTCCCAGGCTTGTCTGATGTAATCTTCCCAGGTGCCATGTGGTGAGATGGCTTTGGGATTCCTATTATGGTTCTTTTTTGTTATGTAGAATAGATTGCCCATTGACAAAGGGGGGCGGGAATGAGTGAGTTGGCTCTGGCCTTAATGGTCCATTGACAAAGGTGGGGGCTATTAAGAGTGAGTCTGCTTCCTGCCTAAAAAACACGTTTCTCCATTTCTCATCCAGGGAAATATAATATTCTGCCATTTTAATATTTCCTAAAACATTTCATTCCTCTAGGAGGGGGGGGGTAGGTGCTAACTTCCTACACAGGTGTCAAGGGGTTTGATGCCAAGCATCTTTTTAGGTGGGTCTTGGAGCTCTCTGGATGGATGCAAGACGGCAGAGGTTGGTAAGGGTGATGGAGCTGTCTTGGAGACTTAGTTCTGTCAAGTCTGCATCTCTTCATCACTTGGTCCCTAATCCCAAGAGGAGGTCTCACTTGGTCTCTTCCTCTGGGACTTAGCAGAAGTGAGAGAACCTAATAACCGGGTTGCAGAACACCGAAGAAAACTTTTCCTGTTTCACCTCTTTCCATCTCTCTGCTGCAGATACAGATAGTCCTTGACGTACAACAATTCATTTAGTCACCGTTCGAAGTTACTGGAAAAAAGCGACTTGCGACTTATGACCATTGCACCATCCCCAAGGCCTGCTTGGAAATTGGTTCGGACTTATGACGGTTGCAACGTCCTGGGGGGGGTGTCGCGTGATCCTCTTTGGTGACCTTCTGACACACAAAGTCCATGGGGAAGCTAATAATGAGATAGCGGTGTCTCCCAAAGCTTGACGTAAAAGGTTTGAGTGAAATCAAATGGAGGTTTAAGAAGTCGGTTAGGTTCAGATCCAAAATCCAAAAGGATCTTGACAGGCTTGAACAATGGGCCCTATCCGACAACATGAAATTTAATGTGGAGAAAAGCAACGTTTTACACTTAGGCAGGAAAAACCAAAGGTACAAGTACAGATTAGGCGAAACCGGGCTCAATAACAGTAACTGTGAGAGGGACCTTGGAGTCCTAGTGGACGATCAGTTAAACATGAGCCAGCAGTGTGCGGCAGTAGCCAAAAAAGCTAATACAATCCTTGGTTGTAAAAACAGAGGCATAGAATCAATATCACGTGAAGTATTAGTAAAGGTAAAGGTTCCCCTCACCCATACGTGCTAGTCAGTGGTGAGGGGGGGGGGGGAGAGAGATAGAGGGGGGGGGGGGGAGGGAGAGAGAGAGAGAGAGAGAGAGAGAGAGAGAGAGAGAGAGAGAGAGAATCTATCTATAATAATTGCATATTATAGATGATAATTATATCATCTATGATAATTATATCAACTATCTATGGTAATTGTAGGCACACACTGCCGGCTGCCAGCAGTTCGATCCTCAGCAGCTCAAGGCTGACTCAGCCTTCCATCCTTCCGAGGTGGGTAAAATGAGGACCCAGATTGTTGGGGGCAATAGGCTGACTCTGTAAACCAGTTAGAGAGGGCTGTAAAGCACTGTGAAGCGGTATATAAGTCTAAGTGCTATTGCTATTGCTTTTAGTCATCTTTTTCAATGCAACTGTGACTTTGAACAGTCCCTAAACAAATGGTCGTAAGTCAAGGACTACCTGCATTGAAAAAAGGCCACTCAGGAATCACAGCAAAGTACTGTAAGAATCTGGAAAACAGCCCATCTTAGAAATCTATTGGCTGGTTTTCCAATCTCCACTAGGCCAGTATAAGTCTGAGTGCTATTGCTATCGTTTTCTTCTCAGGTTGCTTTTCCAACTCCCAGCCGTTGGATTTCCTTATGGTGTCTCATCCCAGGAGAAACTCCAACCCTCCAATCCACTGCCCTTCAAAAAGTAGTTTTGCCAAATCCCTGCGTCCTTTAATAACAAAGAGGAGATAGGAAAGCTTTGCGGAGGACAATCTGAAAAACAGAGGGAAATAAAAGCCTTCGGATTAAATCCTTTAATTCCCAGCCAGCCGGAGGCATCGCACAGGTTGATGGAAATGACAGCCTGCGCCACGGATGCCCTCATTCTTCTCTTGTTTGTTCTCGTCTCCTGCTTGTTTGGACAAGGGGCAGGCAAGGATAGCATCTCACCTTTCACTCACTGAAACGATCACATCTTCGCTGCCCACCACGCCGGAAGGCACACCTGGCACGTGAGCAGAATCCTCAAAAAACTTCCCCTCCATCTATCTCGGCCAGAAGACATTTCAACAGCCTTTGGGGGGGGGTGTACCAAAGAGCTCATTTGATCTGTGTGGGTCCAGCCCTTCTTAACCACAGACTGGAGATGGCTCCCCAACTGCGTGATTCAAACATACCAGAAGAGAAGAAGCTCCTGGCCACTTATTAACCGAACAAGATAATTGCAGTTCCCGAAGTCTCTTTTGCAATTTCTTTCAACCGTTGCTGCTCTCAAATTGATGGGGGAAAAAAGACAAAAATAATTGTGTTTTTTCCCCCCCTGCTTCTCTTTCTCTGTCTCAACCTTGGAAAAGTTTCATTAGCAACACGGGAGAAATTAGAGCGAGTCACACTTGAACGCCACCGTGCCAAAGCGTGTGTGTTTGGACCGATGCACAGAAACATAATTATGCTTCCCAATTTATAGAATGAATATTGTATAGAAATAAATGCAATTCTGTGACTTTCGCAGAACAGTTAACCACCAGTGTTGGGACTTCTTAGTTGGAGGAGGAGGAGGAGGAGGAGGAGGAGGAGGAGGAGGAGGGGGCAATGATGATGGGGATGTAGGAAGGAAAAATCGATGAAAAATGCCTGTCCGCATGAAAACAATGTATGAAGTGCTCTCTGGTTTTGCAAAATCAGTGGAACGGCTTGCCTCCAGAAGGTGTGGGTGCCCCAATACTAGAAGTTTTCAAGAAGAGATTGGACAACCATTTGTCTGAAATGGTATAGGGCAGTGATGGCGAAACTTTTTTCCCTCGGGTGCCAAAAGTGTGCGTGTGCGCACTGTCGCACGTGCGCGAGTGCCCACACCCATAATGCAATGCCCCTCCCGCACGTCCCGCCCCGCCCCCTGCACATGCGCACGCGACCCCCCACGCATGCGCGCGTGACTCCCCTGTTTTGGCCTCTCATCCCAAAACAGCGGTGGGTGGGGGGGAAAGCCTCCCATCCCCAAACAGAGCTTAGAGGGGGGGGAATTTTCCCTTCCCCAAATGGAGCTGTGAGGGGGGGAAAGCCTCCTTTCCCCAAATGGAGTTGGGAGGCGGGAAAAGCCTCCTTTCCCCAAACGGAGCTGGGGGGGGGCCCATAATGCAATGCTGCTCCCACACATCCCCCCCCCTGCACATGCACGTGCACCCCCCCTGCACATGCGCACACGACCCCCCTGCTTTGGCCTCACATCCCAAAACCGTGGGGGGGGGAAGCGTCCCATCCCCAAACAGAGCTGGGAGGGGGGAAAGCCTCCTTTCCCCAAACGGAGCTGGGGGGGGAAGCCTCCTTTCCCCAAACAGAGCTGGGAGGCGGGAAAAGCCTTGCATGCCCAAACAGTGCCTGGGGTGGAATCTCCAGAGATCTGGGAAGGCACAGGCTGCAGAAAGTGAGGAGAAAGCATGCCTGTGTCTGACCCGAAAATCAGCTGGCCGGCGGGAGGCACACGCACATGCGCAGTGGAGCTGAGCTGGTCAACAGCTCGCGTGCCTGCAGAGAGGGCTCCGCGTGCCAGCTGTGGCACACGTGCCATAGGTTCGCCGTCACGGGTATAGGGTCTCCTGCTTGGCTGTTCAATCATTCTGGACAAATAGCTGTCCAATCTCTTCTTTAAAACCTCCAGTGATGGAGCACCTACAACCTCTGAAGGCAAGTCGTTTCACTGATTAATTGTTCTCACCATCAGGAAATTCCTCCTTAATTCTAAGTTGAGTCTCTCCTTGATTAGTTTCCATCCATTGCTTCTTGTTGGACTAGAAGACCTCCAAGCTCTCTTCCAACCCTGTTAGACCTTCCTTCCTTCCTTCCTTCCTTCCTTCCTTCCTTCCTTCCTTCCTTCCTTCCTTCCTTCCTTCCTTCCTTCCTTCCTTCCTTCCTTCCTTCCTTCCTTCCTGTCTGAAATGATATAGGGTCAGTGGAACGACTTGCCTCCAGAAGGTGTGGGTGCTCCAATACTGGAAGTTTTCAAGAAAAGATTGGACAACCATTTGTCTGAAATATTATATACTCTCCGGCTCGTGCAGGGAGCTGGACTAGATGACCTCCATAGTCCCTTCCAACTCTTATGTTCTACATTCTAATCATATAGGCATTTTCCTCACCTTTGGGCTAGATGAAGATCTGCCATCATCCCAGCTGGGAAAAAGTTCAAATCTAGCATACAGGGAAAATGGAAATAATCTTTCTTTCATTCATTTCTCGTCTCTATTCTTGAAAAACAGGTGATTTTGTTCACACTGATTTCTCATTCCCCCCCCCTTTCAGTTCTTAATAGCCCATCTCCTGTGCTTTTAGGCTCTTTTTTTTCCCTCTCCAATAAAAACTGCACTTTAATCAATTGTTCCATCTTTGTTGATTTCTCCGGCTTCTGGTGCCAACAGGCTGTGATAATCTCATCATAGAATCTCTCCTGCTTACGAGGTCAATAGGAAGCACCTTTCTACAAGCAACACTTTTGTTGGGTGATGAATTGGCATTTAGAATTCCTTTGAAGAAGAAGAAGAAGTAAAAAAATAAAATAAAAAAAAATCTCTGTTTCCAAAGGCGGCAGCTGTTCCTCATAGAAGAAAGAAAGACACCCATGAATCAAATCATGCTTAATGGTTGCGTTGAGGGTTGGTGTGGCTTCAAAATGATGTGTCACACTTCGGCAGGGAATGCAAAGGATAAAACCTCGAGGTTTTTAGAACACGGCTGTCCTTCAGATCTTAGTGAATGTAGCCTAGATATATTCTATTCACAAATGTTCACTATTACGCTGTAAAGGTCTCCTTATGCCCTATTTTCTCGGGACGCAAAAAAGGATGCAAGAACTTTAAGGCAGATAGAACATAGAACACCAACAAAGATGGAAGGTCTTCTAGACCTTCTTGGAATTTCCTAACAGAGTTGGAAGGGACCTTGGAGGTCTCCTAGTCCAGCCCCCTGCTCAAGCAGGAGACCCTATACCATTTCAGACAAATGGCTGTCCATTCTCTTCTGAAAAGCCTCCAGTGATGGAGCATCCACAACTTCTGGAGGGAAGCCATTCCAGTGGTTAGGAAATTTGTCCTTAGTACTACTGTAGGTTGCTTCTCTCCTTGGTTAGTTTCCATCCATTGCTTCTTGTCTTGCCTTCTGGTACCTTGGAAAATAAGTTGACCCACTCTTCTTTGTGGCAGCCCCTCAAATGTTGGAATGCTGTCTTTGTTGTTCTATCCTCACACTCCAATCTGCTTTGGTGGCTCTGTTCATGGGTCTTCAGAAGGTTGGGCTGGCAAAAATAATACCCAAGTTTTTTCTCTGTGGAGTCTCGGAGGTGTAGAGGTCCCTTCTGAATGCCTGGCAGTCCTCCCCTTGAACAGACTCCTGTGATGGATAGATGCCATTCATGGTTTGGGATGTTCCTCGCCCACCCTTGGCACATATGGGTGAAAACCATCAAGACAGAACAAGGTGGACACATAAGTTTGGCCTCCTCATTTGGTGCCGCTTTCTTTTTGAGGGACAAGATAACAACATTGAGTGAGATGATTGGTTCAGTTATCTTGCTAACTTGGAAGCATGAAGGAGACACATTGCTAACCCTACCTTGTTATTGTGGGAGGTTGTCTTGTGGTCTGAAATATGCTATGAATTTGAGAGGTTGGTCCAGAGAAACATTCAACCTTGGCCTTTTTCACAGCAGATGGGCAGGGTGCAGTGGTGGGTTTCAGCAAGTTCTGATCAGTTCTGGAGAACCGGTAGCGGAAATTTTGAGTAGTTCGGAGAACCGGTAGCGGAAATTTTGAGTAGTTTGGAGAACCGGAAAATACCACCTCTGACTGGCCCTGCCCCATCTATTCTCTGCCTCCTGAGTCCCAGCTGTTCGGGAGGAAATGGAGATTTTGCAGTATCCTTCCCCCTGGAGTGGGGTGGGAATGGAGATTTTACAGTATCCTTCCCCTGGAGTCGGGAGGGAATGGAAATTTTGCAGTATCCTTCCCCCAGGAGTGGGGAGGGAATGGAGATTTTGCAATATCTTTCTGAAGCTCCATTTCAGAGGCTTTTTTTCTGAAGCTCCATTTCAGAGGCTTTTTTCAGCCTCTGAAACCTCCTTTTGAGAGGCTGGGCGGGGCTACATTCGGAGTATAAGATGCACCCAGATTTTCACCCTCTTTTTGGGGGGGGAAAGGTGCGTCTTATACTCTGAAAAATACGGTAGATAATAAAGTTGAAAAAAGGTGAACAACATTTTTACAGAACTATAGATACCCAGCTGAGGCTGGGGGTGACAAGGAATGGCTAGAAGGGGAGGGGCCAGGCGAGGCACCCCTTGACATGAGTGACATTGAGTTGGCCATGCCCACCCAGTCACATGACCATGAAGCCACGCCCACCGTCACATGACCATCAAGCACGCCACGCCCACCAATCCACGCCCACAGAACCAGTAGTAAAAAAAATTTGAAACCCACCACTGGCAGGGTGAGAGAGGAATCATAAAGCACTGATGGAATTTTCCTAGGAATTCCAGGGCTTCGTTGTTTAAAAAGCCTTTTAAAACTGCTGTATCCGTGGCCGTCTTTTCTTTAAATTAATAAATAACTTTTGAGTCCATGGCAAGAACCATCATCATTCTTTCCTTTGTAAATGCACTGATGGTTTCTAAGTGCGTTTTGAAAGGTTTCTTTTGTGAGCATTGCTTCTAAAGAAACAACTTAAAAGTCCTTAAATTAATAAATAAAAAGGAATTATTTATTCCGGGGGTTTATCAGTCCTATGATCAGCCAATGTCCCTTTTAATTCGACGGGGTCTTGTGTATCGTTTTTCTTTTCTTTAAAAAAAAAATCAATCAAATTCTTTTCATTTCCTTTTGGGACAGAAATTTTGAAACCCTTTTCAGATGTTTCCATATCTCGGTCTCTCTTTTTCTTTCTTTCTCATTTTAGCTCTTTCTAGAAGCCGTGTTTTGCATTTTTTCTTTTCTTTTTTTTTTTGAAAGGATCCACGTTGATGAATTGCATTTAATTTTATCAGACTTTTTTTTTTTTGCGATAGTGAAATAATTCATTTCCATTTCATTCGAAGTTTGGGGGGGAAAGACTTGCGGGAGGGGGCTTTGTGTCGTGAGTCATTCCATTTTTTTTATCAACACTTTGGGGAGGGGGAAATCTTTTCAGTGTTTTTGAATGAAAATGGTGGGGAGGGGAGGAAGGCCGCCGGAATATCGCTGATTAGAATGTGTGTGAAGACGAGGGAATGAACAAACAGATGGTAAGGCACCGTCTAACATAGAAAAGGACAATATAAGGGAAATGGATAGGGGAAAGAATCAAGTAAAGAGCAGATGAACCATTCATAATCCAGAATATCATTCATGATTTATGAGAGAGACATCTGGGCTCAGAAACTAGACATGGTCAAAGTTACCAAGGAGAGAAGCAAGGAGAACTAAGGAGAAATTTCCTGACAGTCAGAACAATTAATCAGTGGAACAGCTTGCCTCTAGAAGTTGTGGGTGCTCCATCACTGGTGGCTTTTAAGAAGAGACGGGACAGCCACTGGTCTGAAATGGTGTAGGGTCTCCTGCTGGAGTAGGCAGATGGACTAGAAGACCTCCAAGGTCCCTTCCAACTCTGGTAATGTTCTATGTTTCCTTAGTTAACTGCCCAGAGTCGCTGGGAATCAGGCAGCATACAAATTTAATAAACTATGTGTTCTGACCCAGCTCCCCAAACACGACAAACCCTCTGACGTGAACTCAAAAGATTCCTTTATTAGGAGTGCCGACAGCCCCGGCAAAAAGTTTCTCTCGCAGGCTAACGAGGCCGTCCGGCCAGAAGTTGAATCGTTGTCTGCCACACCTATTCATCTCTGCCCCCTGCCTTTTATCCCCAGAGCTATGGTGGGGCTTCACTAGCAGCGGTGGCTCTTCCTTCCCAAGGATCGGCCCACGGATTTCCATTGCTCTCCTCTCCTTTGCCTTCTGCACATCCGTGCGCGTCAGGCACTGGACCCAGCTGTTCCTCCTCTTCCTCATCAGCCATCTCCAGACCTGGGGGCTGTTGACTCCCCATCTGAGGGCTGACGGACAGCCCAGGCTCCGCCTCTGTCTCGCTCTCTCTGCCATCTCCATTCCCTCTTCCCCCTCGGAAGGTTGCCTTGATGCTGACCCTGACTCCCACGCCTCTTCCTCCTCCTCCTCTGATTTGGCTTCTGGAGGGGCCGGCGGCTGACAGGCCACAACACTATGATTATGGTTCTTCACACAGTCAACCAGATGTTTTGACCGGATTTGGCTTTTTTTATCCACTTGTTGAGGTGGATAGAGGACCTAGGATAGGCAGGATGTTATATGATGTTAAAGGAATCGTCAGAGGATGTCAGCTGTTCCAAGTCAAGCTGCCTTTTGCAATTGACTGATGGTGATTTTGTCAATGCCGATAATGCTCGTGTATTATTATTATTGGTTAATATTTGGATAGCAGATTTCTAAGGAAGTTAAGAAGAACTCCATGAAGTTCTCAGGAGTTGAGCTTGACTCAAGGGGGAAGAAGAACTACAGGTATTCCTCGACTTACAACAGTGCATTTATTGTCAGAGTTTGTTGCAGACATCAAATCCAGAAAGCACACACAGGTAACTGATTCCGCAGGATTCATTAACTCCTCTTTATATACATAATAACACATGAAATAATATATACAATACCAAGAGTGGTTCTTCCAACGTGGTAGTAGTTACAAGCAAAACACAGGCAGAGGAGAGAACAGCAGAGATCAGTTTTTAGTTTCGGTCAGCAGACTCAGAGCTCAGTACAGCTAAGCCACGCCCAGACTTCTTGCTTAAGTTTCTGTTTCCAAGCAGTCCCCATTGGCTGACCCAGTTGCTATGCCTATACATTGGCTGACCTTGTTACCATGTCTCCATTCCAGTTCATGAATATTCTGATAATTTAGTGACCATTCAAAGTTACAACGGCCCTGAAAAAAGTGACTTACGACTGTTGCAGCATCCCCAAGGCCACCTGATCAAAATTCAGACGCTTGGCAACTGACTCATATTTATGACAATTGCACTGCATCCTCGGATCACGTGGATCCCCTTTTGCGACCTTCGGACAAGCCAAGTCAATTTGGGAAAACCAGATTCGCTTAACAACCTCATTACTCGCTTAACAATTGCAGAGATTCACTTAGCAACGGTGGCAAGGAAGGTCATAAAACAGGGCAAAATTCGCCTAACCAATGTCTCACTTAACAACAGGCATTCCGGGCTCAGATATTGTGGCCGTAAGTCGAGGACTACCTGTAAAAGGTCTCTTGGCTTCTATGGACAGCTCTAGCATGTCCTATCAGCTTGGCAAGCTCTGAGTTAATTGACTGCATTAGAGAAAGAGGGAGAGGGAGAGAGAGAGGGAGAGAGAGAGAGAGAGAGAGCCATAAATACATTTTTATTGGGAGGGGTAATTAGGCAGCCCAAGCTAAGCAGCCTTCAAAGGAGATTAGCGTCCTCTGCATACAATTAACCCTTCCTTTAGGGAGAGCCATTCCATATTTGGCCAAGGAAGGAATTTTCGCTTCATCTGGAGCCTTTTTTTTTTTTTTTTTAAATGGTTGGTGACTGGCCGTTTTTCCTCTTTAATTAAACAGACTTCATTTTGAAAGAGCCAGGGCTCAGCTTTGGTTCATGAGCAGCAGAGAGCATGCCCAAAGTGTTTTCCCAAAGAGGTGGAGGATCGGAAACGTATCGTGGCCGTAAGGTAGGTGCTGTTTCTAGACAACTGTACTAATTGTCCCGATTTTTAATCGCACAAAAATCCTGTTGGGCATTTCTGTAAACAACTGGAAAATGCCACCTGGATGCAGAAATTCCAGTGGTGCTGATCTTTCCAAGGAATGTGGAATAACAGAGCTGGAAGGGACCTTGGAGGTCTTCTAGTCCAACCCCCTGCTCAAGCAGGAGACCCTACACCATTTCATCTCTACCTTGTACAGTATATACATTTTTCTCAGTGCCGTTTCTAAAGGCAGGGCAGAGATGGCAATGAAAGAGAAGGCGAGATGGAAACGGATGTTCTAGAAAAATCTGCCACGCGGTGCACCATAATCACCGGGAAGGAAAGTATTTAAGCAGAATTGCAGAGGAAAGCTTTACCTGTTGCATTTCCGACCTGGAATGCATTTTTAAAAGGCCGTGATGCGCGGAGAGGAGAAAGAGGAGGCACAAAGAGAAAGCCAAGAGAGATACAGTGGTGAACATCTGTCCGGCACCTCCCAGCCCTCCCCCCCCCCGCCCCAAATCTGGGTCATGTCCTTCTAGGTAGGAATTCAAATGGTGCAGCCATTGAACTTATGGTGGAAGAGCATCTTTGTCTGTTTGATTTCTTCCTTCAATACTGTTTTTTCAGCGGTGAAATCTTCTTACCTTCCCTACGATTCGGAAGCAGAACGCTTTGCGCATGCGCAGAGGGTTAAAAACAAGAAAATGTCGACGTCCGGGCGGGTGGGCGGAGCCTCGCGCTGCCGCCGCTACCGGTTCTCCGAACCACCGGCGGCCGCCGCTACCGGTACACCCGGACTGGGCCGAACTGGTAGCAATTCACCCCTGCTTTTTTCCCCACTCCCAAGCCTGAAGCTATCCATCCTAAAAGATGATTCTTCTTAGCAAGTAGAAAGTCCGTTGTGGTCTGTTTTCTTTGGGGGCATCGGTCAGAGAGAAAGCGTGCTCTGTTGGATTTTGGTCACGTGTCTTTGAAAGGATCAGGGCTGGAAGGAGGGTGGTGTGGGATGGAAAGGGGCAGCAAAAGTGGGGGAGTCAGGAGAGGAGAGCCACTAAAGGAGAATATTTCTAGCTCAGGATTGCAATGAGGGGTCCTTGGCGCTCTCTGAGCCTTGCTGGTTTCCTTGCAGACGTTTCATGACCCAAACTAGGTAACATCATCAGTGCTGGAAGGGAGTTGGGTTTGCAGGGGGGAGGAGGAGGATGGGGAGGAGGAGGACTGTGGGGTCCTTGGTGCTCTCTGAGCTTGGTTGTTTTCTTGCAGACATTTCATGACCCAACTAGGTAATGTCATTAGTGCTAGAAGGGAGTGGGGTTTGCAAGGAGGAGGAGGAGGAAGAGGAGGATGTGGGGTCCTTGGTGCTCTCTGAGCTTGTTTTCCTGCAGACATTTCATGACCCAACTAGGTAATGTCATTAGTGCTAGAAGGTTGGGTTTGCAGGGAGGGGGAGGGGGGAGGAGGAGGAGGAAGAGGAGGATGTGGGGTCCTTGGTGCTCTCTGAGCTTGGTGGTTTCCCTGCAGACGTTTCATGACCCAAACTAGGTAACAACATCAGTGCTCTTCTCAAGGAGAGGAGAAGCCACGTCCTGGCTGAAGTTTGCTGGACTGCACCACGCTCAGCACACCTTCACCTCTGCCGAGCCCGGACTGTATCAGTCGGTCTCTTGGCAACCGGGAGACGCGTCACTTCCTGAGCAGGTTTCTGCCAAGAGGTTGGTCCCGCCAGCCTGGCAGCTCGGCAGGGCGAAGGGCCGCTCAACAGTTGGAGAAAGTCTTGGGCTGGCTGCTGGGGAGAGCGAGGAGCCGCGTCTGCAGAAAGAGAGGCGGATTTCGCCAAGCTCGGGCGGGGCGCCGGTTATTATTAATACTGTTTTAACAAGGCAAGGGGAAAACAAGCAGGGCAGAGCTTTTCACACACACACACACACACAAAAGGCAATTAGGAGACTTGGTGTGGTTGTTGCTCTTTGGGCAAAGCGGAGTTGTGCCAAGCAGGAGGCGCCAGGGAGTTGGAGATGCGTGCGCTCCGCGGAAGGCAGAGAGGCCAGCCGGCCGCGGCGGACTCGGCCGCGGATCCCATCCTCCGCGCCGGCCTGATCCACCCCCACCTCTGAACTCTCTCTCTCTCTCTCTCTCTCCCTCTCTCCCTCTCTCTCTCTCTTTTTCCGTCCTCGCCTTGCAAAGGACAAACCGCCGCAGGGGAAGAAGCGACGCCGGCCAGGATCGCCTACGCCTTCTCCGGAGCGCGCTTTGCCTCTCCGCCGACCCACCCGGCGTTTCCTTTCTCTGCTTTTCCCCCCCATGGCTCCTCCGCCTTTCCAGCTAAGGGGGCCGAGGAGAAGGGAGCCCCTCAAGTGAACGGCCCCGCCGTCCAGCTGCCTTCCGATGCCCAGCTTCCCCAACGGCCCCCCAGCATCCGTCTCTCTCTCTCTCTCTCTCTCTCTCTCTCTCTCTGGCCGGAGGCGATGAGCGCAGACTTGGATCGTCTGTCGGTGGGCTCGGGCGCCTCCAGCGCTTCTTCCTCGCCCTCCTTCGACGGAGCGGGCAAGGGGGCTGCGGGACAGGCCGGGTTCAGGAGCGGGGGGCCCGGATCTGGGATCCGGCTGCTGTCGGCCAACGTGCGGAAGCTCCACGGGGCTCTCAACCTTCTGCTGAGCGAAGGCGAGCGGGAGCAGTTCATCCATTGCCTTAACGTCTATCACTGTCGGCGGAATGTCTACGACTTGGTGCAGACGCTCAAAGTCTTGTTGGACGGCCCGGAGAAGAGGCAGCTGCTGCCCATGTTGCGCCTGGTCATCCCTCGCTCGGACCAGCTCCTCTTCGACCAGTACACCTCGGAGGGGCTTTACTTAAAGGCGGACTTCTTGCCCACCGCTGGGGCAGGGTACGATGGGGCCGGGTCTACCAGAGTCCTCCCTCCGCCCGGCGCTGCTTCCTCCGCCCGCTTTCCCTCTCCCAGCCCGGCTGCTCGTTTTTGGCCTCCTTCCTTGGCCTCGTCCGGCAAGCTCCGGCAAGAAATCAGCACCGCCGCGGACGGGACAGCTCCCGGAGACTCTGGGGTTGGCTTGGAGGACCTGCGAGGAGAGGTCAGGCAGGTGACCCTCAAGAGGCAGAAAGCTCAAGAAGGGTTGGGTTTCAGCATCCGAGGGGGCTCCGAGCACGGCGTTGGCATCTACGTCTCCCTGGTGGAGCCGGGCTCCTTGGCAGATAAAGAGGGCCTTCGGGTAGGAGACCGGATCTTGAAAGTCAACGACAAGCCACTGGACAAGGTGACCCATGCTGAAGCCGTCAAGGTGAGGAGGTGGTCAAGCCCAAACCTGCCAACATCAACCTCCCCCTGTGCCAATGCATGCCATTCCAACTTGCAATGTTTTGTTGGCCTTGGTTCTAAGTATTGTTTCCCCCCCTCCCCCCCCCCGATTGAAGTGTCCTCTTAACCGAAGCAGACAGCAGAGAAAATGTAGTGGTTAAGACTAAGGAGAGCTTGGCCAAAATATATTCCATCCCAGGTACCAGAATCTTCCAGAACGAGAGGTCAACAAGTATGGAATGCACCAAATCTCCCAAAATGTTAGATCTGCTTTCTCCAACAAAGGCTTCACCAAGTGATGAGTCCTTGGTGCTCTCTGAGCTTGGTTGCTTTCTTGCATATGTTTCATTTCCCAAACTAGGTATCATCAAGTGCTAGAAAGGAGAGGGGTTTGCAGAGTGGAGGAGGAGGAGGAGGACTGTGGGGTCCTTGGTGCTCTTTGATTTTGCTTGTTTTCTTGCAGATGTTTCTAGCTTCTAGGTGTTACTTCTAGATGTTACTAGCACTGATGATGTTACCTAGTTGGGTAATGAAACGCCTGCAAGAAAACACCGAAGCTCAAAGCACACCAAGGACCCCTCATTTCAACCCTGAGCTCCAAATATTCTCCTTGGTTGTCTAGCGAGTGAGTTAGATTTCACCTGACTTCTCTAAGCATTGACTAGGAGTTGACTTAATTGACTAAGTGTTGATGAAGAATCATGGTCTCCTATTTGGAAGCTGGCTTGCCTGAGAGAATTCAGTGGTAGGAACTTGAATGAAAGAACTCTTTCTCCAGAGAGATATTGAAGCTAACCTAAGGACAGGCAGGGCTAGTTTTTAAAAAATTATATATTTCCAAGGTATTCTGACCACTAAAATTTATATTCTAAATAGTACCGGTATGTTTCTGCTTTTTTTTCTCATTTCCTTGTGGTTAGGTCTGTTTTCAGAGATCAGTGATGCAAAAGAGCATTGGAAAACCTCACATCGAGGCTACCTTGAGTTTCTTGGATGTTAGAACATAAATTTGAGCACCGTGTTTGCTATTTTTTAAGGCACTTTCCTCAAGGGAAAGATTTGATGTCTCTATCAGACGTGATTCAGGAATAAACCTAACATTTTGTTCGTCAGTAGTACAGGTGAAACGCAAATTGTTAGCCACTGTTAGTATCCAATGAGAATAGTGCAGCTAATTTTAATCTAATCGTGTTTTTTTTTTAAGCTGGCAAGCTTAGATTTCGGGGAAGATGGGAAGAGCTGAAAGGTGTAAATAGAATCCTGATACAAACAATCTTACCTATCCATTAAGAACTTTTCACACATTATGTGGAAATTCGATTTACCAACCAAGAAAGCTGCAGAGTCAGTCTTTACTTCTGAAGTCTGTAGACGTATTCCAGCAAATGCTTGTTGATACTTCTTAGGATTTACATTTTGCGTATTACCAAGGATTGCAAACATTGATTGAAAGTTATGCCTTATAACGAAAAGGGTGGACTTGAAACATCTTTTTGTAAAGGCCGTGTTAATCCAGCAACCTTGAAGGTCTTCTAGTCCAGCCTTGATGTGGTCAGTAAATGCCGCCTTCTTCTTCTTCTTCTTCTTCTTCTTCTTCTTCTTCTTCTTCTTCTTCTTCTTCTTCTTCTTCTTCTTCTTCTTCTTCTTCTTCTTCTTCTTCTCCTTCTCCTCCTCCTCCTCCTCCTCCTCCTCCTCCTCCTCCTCTCCCAAGTTAACTGCTAAATCTTAACCTGCCTTCTTTGATTAATGGTAGAGTGTGTAAAACATGACCGATGGCTTACAAGGCTTGGGGGGAGCCCAGTGGGGCTGAG
>QLTV01001798.1:416762-430318 GCA_003457575.1 Thermophis baileyi | reverse complement strand
TATATATATATATACACACACACACACACACACACACACACACACACACACACACACACACACACACACACACACACACAGACACACACACACACACACACACACACACACACACACACACACACACACACACACACACACACACACACAGACAGACAGACAGACACAGACACAGACACAGACACAGACACAGACACAGACACAGACACAGACACAGACACACTTTTGGGAGCAGGCAACAGAATTTCATTTTTAATGTGTGCCAGTGTGCTCACAATAAAAAGGGACAATAAAGGTTATCCTATCTTAAGAGCCGTGGTGGCGCCGTGGTTAGAGTGTGCAGTACTGCAGGCTACTTCTGCTGATCACCGGCTGCCAGCAGTTTGGCAGATCGAATCTCACCAGGCTCCAGGTTGACTCAGCCTTCCATCCTTCCAAGGTGGGTAAAATGAGGACCCAGATTGTTGGGGGCAAGAGGCTGACTCTTAGAGAGGGCTGTAAAGCACTGTGAAGCGGTATATAAGTCTAAGTGCTATTGCTATTGCTATTGCTATTGCTATATCTTATCAATAGGTTCCTCCCTTTACAATCTAAGAAACTAGGGAGAGTCAGACCTCACCAAATGATGTTATGGGACTCAGAAGGTTTTGTTTTCCCAGCTGCCACTCCTCTTAAGATTTGTACGGTGGTCCTTTAAGGAAAGCTTTAAAAGCTTAGCTATGTCAGGAGGATCTTGGCCAGGATTATTTATACCCTCCCTGGATTGTTAAAAGATTTCAAGTGTTTTTGTATTTCCCTAGCAATGTACAAAATCCTAAGAAGGAATACTTTCCTTCCTAGGTTTGTTGTTGTTGTTTTTTTGTTGTTGTTATGATGTGTTGCTAATCCTTCTTGCCTGCTGCCTTGAGCGGTTTGCAATTAGGCAACCTTACAAATGGAATAAGTGAGCAAAATAAAACAAGCGTAGGAACTGGGAGCGATTGGGATACAAAGCTTGATAAATTAATACCGGTAAAATAGTCCAAGCCTTATGTAAGAGAATAAATAAAATTATCAGCTTTCGTAGATCAGAAGTGGTGGAAAACAACTCTGGTTTTTGCCAGCTGGCAATCCGGGGCTGGTAAGGGTTGAGGAGAGTTGCATTTTGATATATTTCTAAGAAGCAATGGATGGTAACTGATCAAGGGGAGAAGCAACCTAGAACTAAGGAGAAATTTTCTGACAGTGAGAACAATTAATCAGTGGAACCGGTTGACTCCAGAGGTTTTGGGTGCTCCATCACTGGAGGTTTTCAAGAAGAGATTGGACAGACATTTGTCTGAAATGGTATAGGGTTTCCTGCTTGAGCAGGGGGTTGGACCAGAAGATCCCCGAGGTTCCTTCCAACTCTGTTACTCTGTGTTCCAATATTTGAGGGGCTGCCACAAATAGGGGGGTCAACCTATTTTCCAAAGCACCAGAAAAGAAACAATGGATGGAAACTAATCAAGGAGAGAACCAACCTAGAAATAGGGAGAAATTTCCTGACAGTGAGAACAATTGATCCGTGGAACGGCTTCCCTCCAGATGTTTTGGATGCTCCATCACTGGAGGTTTTCAAGAAGAGATTGGACAACCATTTGCTGAAATGGTATAGGATCTTCTGTTTGAGCAGCAAGTTGGACTAGAAGACCTCCAAAGTCCCTTCCAGGTCTATTCTGATTGATTGATTGATTGATTGAGCCAGTACAATGGCTTGCCTCCAAAAGTTGTGGGTGCTCCAATACTGGGGGTTTTCAAGAAAAGATTGGACAGACATTTCTCTGAAATAGCAATAGCACTATAGCAATAGCACTTAGACTTATATACCGCTTCATAGTGCTTTACAGCCCTCTCTAAGCGGTTTACAGAGTTAGCATATTGCCCCCAACAATCTGGGTCCTCATTTTACCCACCTCAGAAGGATGGAAGGCTGAGTCAACCTTGAGCCGGTGAGATTTGAACCGCCGAACTGCAGCTAGCAGTCAGCTGAAGTAACCTGCAGTGCTGCACTCTAACCACTGCGCCACCTCGGCTCTTTGGTATAGGTTCTCCTGCTTGAGCAGGGGGTTGGACTAGAAGACCTCCAAAGTCTCTTCCAGGTCTATTCTGATTGATTGATTGATTGAACCAGTACAACGGCTTGCCTCCAGAAGTTGTGGGTGCTCCAACACTGGAGGGTTTCCAAGAAGAGATTGGACAACCATTGGTCTGAAATGGTAGGATCTCCTGCTTGAGCCGGCGGGTTGGGCTAGAAGACCTCCAAGGTCCCTTCCAACTCTTGTCATTCTGTTACATCCATCAGGTTGATTTCAGACACTCTCCCAAGCTGCGTATAACATAAAGCTGAACAAAGCCGGCTGCTGAGACGCTTTATGGTGGTTCAGCCTGCTTTCTCCAACCAACACTGGGTGGGTTTGTTGATGGAACAAAGCATGTTTCTTTTCTTCCTTAGGAATGCGAGTGTGTGTGCGAAGAGGTGGCGCAGATCAATATTCATTACACAACCGGATCAATGTCGGGGCCCTAGGGAAGCTTCACAGGGTTCATTGGACTAAATCGCTTGTTTTGCACCAAGGCTGGCCTGGTTCTGTGTGGTAGGAAGAATAAGAGCTGCAGCTCAACGAACCCAGAAAACATTCTGCGCTTCATGGTTATCGATTTATTTGCAGGATAAAGAAAATATTAGCAGGGTGGAAAGATCCTAAGGAGATAGAGATCTGAAGAGTAGAAACTCCACAAAAAGAAAGAAAGAAAGAAAGAAAGAAAGAAAGAAAGAAAGAAAGAAAGAAAGAAAGAAAGAAAGAAAGAAAGAAAGAGAGAGAGAGAGAGGGAGGGAGGGAGGGAGGGAGAGAGAGAGAGAGAGAGAGAGAGAAAGAAAGAAAGAAAGAAAGAAAGAAAGAAAGAAAGAAAGAAAGAAAGAAAGAAAGAAAGTGTTATTTCTGACACCTGGAATGGGAAGGGAAAGAGGTGACCTAAATAGCAGGTTTGCAATTACCAAAAAAAAAATGCATTGTTCGTCGGTTTGGGTGTTTGAGCAACACTTTGGCAAGAAAATGATAGCAGTATGTTCCAATATTTAAGGGGCTGCCCCAAAGAAGAGGGAGTCAAGCTATTCTCTAAAGCACCTGAAGGCAGGACAAGAAGCAATGGATGAAAATTAATCAAGGAGAGAAGCAACCTAGAACTAAGGAGAAACTTCCTGACAGTGAGAACCATTAATCAGTGGAACGACTTGCCTCCAGAATGGACAGCACCCAGAACATAGATTAAGTCCAAGATTAATATCAGACCAACAATCAAGTAGACAGTAAACCAATCAAGGAACTGCCAAACAAGCCAACAGTAAACAGGCCAGCCAAAGAACCTCTAAGACTACTTGAGGGAAAGCCACTAGAATAGAAACTGAGAGCAAACCCCACTCCCTTCTAGCACTGATGATATTCCCTAGTTGGGTCATGAAATGTCTGCAAGAAAACCAACAATCTCAAAGAGCACCAAGGGTCTCACAGTCCTCCTCCTCCTCCTCCTCCTCCTCCTCCTCCTCCTCCTCCTTTCCACAAACTCCATTCTCTTCTAGCCCTGATGATGTTACCTAGTTTGGGAAATGAAACGTCAACAAGAAAGCAACCCAGTTCGGAGAGCACCAAGGACCCCACAGTCTTGCTCTTCCTCTTCTTCCTCCTCCTCCTCCTCTTCCCTGCAAACCCCACTTCCTTCTAACACCGATGATGTTACCTAATTTAGTACTGAAACATCTGCAAGAAAACCACCAAGCTCAGAGAGCACCAAGGACCCCTCATTTCAACCCTGAGCTACAAATATTATTCTTTATTGGTACCATTCTCACCTTCAGATGCCCCCCACCCCAGTAGTACTCCAGAGAATTGGAGGCCAGTGCTGATAGTTGGTTCATTCATTCGTTCGTTCGTTCGTTCGTTCGTTCGTTCGTTCGTTCATTCATTCATTCATTCATTCATTCATTCATTCATTCACATACATGCATACATACATACATTGCTGTTCTACGTGCGCTCTTTGCAACCTTCTGATAATTTTGATACACTGAGAGCGCTCCATCCCCTTGAAAAGAGCAAACCATTAGCAATTTGCTCTCGGTCTTACAATAACCGATCACTGCACTGGGTCGGAGTTGACCGCTATTCCGCTTAACGCCGACTGGCGAAGATGCTGTTTGACATCTGCAGGAAAGGTGGCTTGTGTCACAGCATTTGATTCCATCAAATGCAGCAATGCATCATCGAGCCCGCTAATAAAACCTCCAGCCGTTTGCTGTCAGCCTAACTCTGGAGGATGAAAAGCGAGCTGGGAGAAAACGCCGTGTTTATGTGCAGGGACAATTTCCCGAAGTGTGTCTTGTTTTTTTTTTTAATCATGTCCTGGACCCAATCCTTTTTCATCTGTCTGCCTCTCGGTCCCTTTTTTTTAAAAAAAACAACCCAACCGCAACAGCCATTTGCTTACACGGTAGCCGAGCTGACACATAATTAAAACAAGAAATCAATGGACTAATGAAATCCATCTGGCTGTTAGCCTTTTTTTTATTTATCTTGTTCCCAGCTGCTCAGCCAGGTGATGAGAAGTTCCTAGCAAGATGGATGACCATGAGGTTTTGGGCAGAGGGAAGGGCCTCGAGGACTTCTGGATGAGCAATCGGGAGTAAAAACCAGGGCGACGTTGCTGTCAATAGGACCATGCAAACGTGTGACTGATTTCTTTAAACAATTTAATGGGAAGGATCTTCTATGTATGCTCGCTTCTTCCTGCAAGAGGCTCAAGCCATCATAGCTCCCTAAATCTGGGATTTATTGAGGTTAGAAAAAAAAAAAAGAAATGACTGATGTCCTTTAACAGGTTCAGTGGTTGAAGGCAGATCTGTACCTTTGACTCAGATTTATTCAAATGCGCCAGCCAAAAAACTAGACAGTTTTCACTGTTCAA
The DNA here is from genome assembly GCA_003457575.1 of Thermophis baileyi. NCBI lineage: Eukaryota > Metazoa > Chordata > Lepidosauria > Squamata > Dipsadidae > Thermophis > Thermophis baileyi. The sequence continues at coordinate 425,338 of QLTV01001798.1, read as the reverse complement.
CTGTGGGGTCCTTGGTGCTCTCTGAGTTGGGTGGTTTTCTTGCAGATGTTTCATGACCCAACTAGGTAACATCATCAGTGCTAGAAGGGAGTGGAGTTTGTGTAGAGGAGGAGGAGGAGGAGGAGGAGGAGGAGGAGGAGGAGGAAAAGAGGAGTGGGGTTTGTGGGGGGGGAGAGGAGGAGGAGGAGGAGGAGGAGGAGGACAACGACGACTGTGGGGTGGAGTGTTCTTGGTGGTTCTCAACTATAGAATAGAATAGAATTCTTTATTGGCCAAGTGTGATTGGACACACAAGGAATTTGTCTTTGGTGCATATGCTCTCAGTGTACATAAGGAGAATAAAATACATTCATCAAGAATAAAAAGATACAACACTTAGTGATAGTCAAGGTTACTAATAAGCTATCAAATCGTACTAGTAAACAAATAAAACAATATAAATTGAAAGATACAAGCAACATGGTTATAGTCATAAGTGGGAAGAGATAGATACTAGGAAGGAAGGGAATAATAATAATAATAATACAGTCTTAGTAAATTATTTGACAGTGTTGTATAGTAATAAGTAATAAGATATCCATTCTCTTCTAGAACTGATGATGTTATCTAGTTGGGTAATGAAACATCTGTAAGAAAACCACCAAGTTCAGAGAGCACCAAGGAGCCCACAGTTCAACCCTGAGCTACAAATATTCTTTTCTATTGGTAGTTTGTACAACATTGTGCAACATGTGGAAGATACCAGTTTATTTATCCCTGCTAAAGGGAACACACATCTCTGACACAGAAGCGGTTATCTTTGACCCACCTAAAATCTAAAGGCTCTCCGATCCAGACAACCACCGTATTTAGATACTCGAGCAGAGAGAAACCAAACTTTATCAACAATAAAACGTGAAGACAATTGAATTTCTAGCCCCTTTGATTAAAAAAAAAAAACGGGCTTTAAATTAACCAGGTGTGACTTCAATGGCTGATTATAAATCGAAGCCCTGTTGGAATGCTTCCTCTAATTTAGATATTTATCTCTAATTGCCATTTTACTTTTCTGTAAGGACAAAACTTTGGCTGTGTTTTTGCTGGTGGTGCAATTTGTAGTTCAAGAACAGCCTGGCACTCTCTGTACTGCAGAGGGAGGAATTTTTCTGGTCAATCGGAGGGTGATTTTTTTGAACCGTGCCATATTTGAAAATGTTAATATTTTGTGGCACGAAGCTCTTAGAGCCAGCAATTCCCAACCAAATGAGACAATCAATGATAGAGGTAATCCTCCACTTAGCACCGCAAATGAGCCCAAAATGTCCATTGCTAATTGAAACAGTGGTTAAGCGAACTTTGCTCCTGAAATGTATTTGAATGGAAGAATTTTGCTCCGTTTTAACACCTTTCTTGCCACAGTTGTTAAGCGAATCACTGCCGCTGTTATGTTAGTAACACAGTTGTGAGGTAAATCTGGCTTCCTCATGGACTTTGCTTGTCAGAATGTCGCAAAAGGTGATCACGTGACCCAGGGACATTGTAACCGTCATAAATCTGAGTCAGTGGCCAAGCGCGTGAATTTTGTTCACATGACCACAGGAACCCTAAGTCCCTTTTTTCAATGCCGTTGTAACTCTGAACGGTCACTAAATGAACTGCTGTAACTCGAAGGCTATCTGTCTTTTGCTTATATTCCAGGCCATGCAATCCACCTGTTTTGTCCAGCAGTTCTTTTAGGAGGAAAATAATTTGAAATGGAAAATGCAACGTTAGAATAGACTCAGTGGTGAAATCTAAATTTTTTTTTCCTATGGGATCTGTGGGCGTGGTTTGGTGGGCGTGGCTTGGTGGGCGTGGTGTGGCTTGGTAGGCATGGCAGGGGGAAGGATACTGCAAAATCTCCATTCCCACCCCACTCCAGGGGAAGGATACTGCAAAATCCCCATTCGCTCCCCACTCCAGGGGAAGGATACTGCAAAATCCCCATTCGCTCCCCACTCCTGGAGGAAGGATATTGCAAAATCTCCATTCCCTCCCCACTCCTGGGGGAAGGATATTGCAAAATCCCCATTCCCTCCCCACTCCAGGGGAAGGATATTGCAAAATCCCCATTCCCTCCCCACTTCTGGGGGAAGGATACTGCAAAATCCCCATTCCCTCCCCACTCCAGGGGAAGGATACTGCAAAATCCCCATTCCCTCCCCACTCCTGGGGGAAGGATACTGCAAAATCTCATTCCCACCCCACTCCAGGGGAAGGATACTGCAAAATCCCCATTCCCACCCCACTCCAGGGGAAGGATACTGCAAACTCCCCATTCCCACCCCACTCCCGGGGGAGGGTTACTACCAAATCTCCTTTCCCCCCCCACGCTCGGGGAAGGATACTGCAAATTCTCATTCCCTCCCCACTCCTGGGGGAAGGATACTGCAAAATCTCATTCCCACCCCACTCCAGGGGAAGGATACTGCAAAATCCCCATTCCCTCCCCACTCCTGGGGGAAGGATACTGCAAAATCCCCATTCCCTCCTCACTCCTGGCGGAAGGATATTGCAAAATCTCCATTCCCACCCCACTCTGGGGCCAGCCAGAGGTGGTATTTGCCGGTTCTCTGGACTACTCAAAATTTCCGCTACCGATTCTCCAGAACCTGTCAGAACCTGCTGGATTTCACCCCTGAATAGAATAGAATAATAGAGTTGGAAGGAAACTTGGAAGTCTTCTAGTCCAACCCCCTGCTCAGCCAGGAAACCCTATACCATTTCAGACAAATGGTTGTCCAATTTCTTATTAAAAACCTCCAGCATTGGAGCATTCACAACTTCTGGAGGCAAACCGTTCTACTGCTTAATTGTTCTCACTGTTAAGAAATGTCTCCTTAGTTCTAGGTTGCTTCTCTCCTTGATTAGTTTCCATCCATTGTTCCTTCCAGTAGTACACGGTTTTTGGCAGCTCTGTGACGTTAAACCACTCCTGGGGGAAGGATACTGCAAAATCCCCATTCCCTCCTCACTCCTGGCGGAAGGATATTGCAAAATCTCCATTCCCACCCCACTCTGGGGCCAGCCAGAGGTGGTATTTGCCGGTTCTCTGGACTACTCAAAATTTCCGCTACCGATTCTCCAGAACCTGTCAGAACCTGCTGGATTTCACCCCTGAATAGAATAGAATAATAGAGTTGGAAGGAAACTTGGAAGTCTTCTAGTCCAACCCCCTGCTCAGCCAGGAAACCCTATACCATTTCAGACAAATGGTTGTCCAATTTCTTATTAAAAACCTCCAGCATTGGAGCATTCACAACTTCTGGAGGCAAACCGTTCTACTGCTTAATTGTTCTCACTGTTAAGAAATGTCTCCTTAGTTCTAGGTTGCTTCTCTCCTTGATTAGTTTCCATCCATTGTTCCTTGTCCTGCCTTCAAGTGCTTTGGAGAATAGATTGACCCCCTCTTCTTTGTGGCAGCCCCTCAGATATTGGAACACTGCTATCATGTCACCCCTAGCCCTTCTTTTCATTAAACTAGACATACCCAATTCCTGCAACCGTTCTTTATATGTATTAGCCTCCAGTCCCCTAATCATCTTTGTTGCTCTTCTCTGCACTCTTTCTAGAGTCTCAACATCTTTTGGCGACCAAAACTGGATGCAGAATTCAAAAGATGGTCTTACCAAGATTCTATCCCTCTGTTAATGCAGCCTAGAACTGTGTTGGCTTTTTTGGCAGCTGAAGCGCACTGCTGGCTCATATTTAAGCGATTGTCCACTAGGACTCCAAGATCGGTCTCATAGGTTAATTATCCCAACTCTTCTATCGGTAAACTGAGATACAGATACAGAATAACAGAATTGGAAGGGACCTTATAAGTCATCTAGTCCAACCCCCCGCCCAAGCAGGAGAACCTACACCATTTCTGACAAATGGCAGTCCAGTCTCTTCTTGAAAGCCTCCAGTGATGAAGCTCCCACAACTTCTGAAGGCAACTTCTGTTCCATTGGTTGATTGTTCTCACGGTCAGAAAATTTCTCCTTATTTCCAGGTTGAATCTCTCCTTACAGGATATTACAGGACTTCTTCCAACACCTCCAGAACATTCCTTCATTATCCACCAAAATTGCCCAGGGGTTGCAAATAATGCAGGTTGTTGGGGTTTTTTTTGGTTTTTTTTTGGTTTTTTTTTTGTGCTCGTTTTTTTTTTTTTTTTTTTTGAGATTCACACTTCCTTAACACTGGCAGCGAAAATATTGGAGCTGTGAATGTTGTTACTTTTTAATTAAATGGCCTCTTTTCTCATGCTTATCTTCACCTTCTGATATAAACTTTGTCTTCGACACCCTCCCCCAGGCGCTCAAGGGCTCCAAGAAGCTGAACCTGAGTGTCCACTCGGTGGGTCGCATCCCCGGCGGCTACAGAACCAACCACATCTACACCTGGGTGGACCCCCAAGGCCGGAGTGTCTCTCCCCCGGTCGGCCTGATCCAGCATCAGAGCAGCTCTTTGTGCAAGGAGAGTGAAAAAAGAAGCCACCTTCAACTTCTGCAGGAAGGGGATGAGAAAAAGGTGAGGACTAGCAGCTCTGTTTTTCTTATTGCCGTTCTCATCTTTAGCGCAGTGATGATTAGGGATGTGTGAATTCACCCCAAACCAGCTCCTACTTGCAAACGGATTCAGAACGTCAGTTTAATTGGGGCCTCCAGCAAATGGATTCCTTTGTGCACAAGAGGCTGTTGACCCCTCAAATTTTGTGGGGAGTGGTTGGAATCTTCTCACTCACTTCTCACTCATTGATACAGAGGTCACCAGTTGCATTTGGACACTTGAAATGGATTTGGATAGGAAATGGAATGTTCCATTTGTCCAAAGGAAATATGGACCACTTTAGTTCTGGAGCACTTCCATATTCTGCCTACATTAGGGACGCGGTGGCTCAGTGGCTAAAGATGCTGAGCTTGTCGATCAGAAGGTCAGCAGTTCGGCGGTTCGAATCACTACCGCTGCGTAATGGAGTGAGCTCCCGTTACTTGTCCCAGCTTCTGCCAACCTAGCAGTTTGAAAGCACGTAAAAATGCAAGTAGAAAAATAGGGAACCACTTTGGTGGGAAGGTAACACCGCTCCGTGCGCCTTTGGCGTTGAGTCATGCTGGCCACATGACCACGGAGACGTCTTCGGACAGCGCTGGCTCTTCGGCTTAGAAACGGAGATGAGTACCGCCCCCTAGAGTCAGGAACGACTAGCACGCATGTGCGGGGGAATCTTTACCTTTATTTGGCCTATCAAATGAGAACCTAGCACAGGAGAAGGAAGATGTTCATTGATCTGAGTTTGACTGGACCCCAAGACCCTACACTCCAACCAGATTGGCCAACAGTGAGAAAGGAAGAGAACTATAGTTCAACTTTAGGAAAGTTGGAGACCCCATCCTGTTTTAGGGAGACTTGGAAAGAGCTAGGGAATTACAGAATAACAGATTTGGAAGGGATCTTCAAAGTCTTCTAGTCTTCAAACAGGAGACCCTATACCAGTGATGGCGAACCTTTTCGGCACCGAGTGCCCAAACTGGAACGCGTGTGCATGTGCTTGCATGTGCGTGCGCCGGAGCAGCTGATCTTCCGGCACGCGCATGCGCGCCTGCACCGGAAACCTGAAGACCAGCTGGCCGGTGCGCGCATGCCTGTTTTTTGGCCATTTTGGGGCTGTTTTCAGGCCGTTTTCCAGGCCAAAAATGGACTGGAAAACGGCCCGGAAAACGGCCTGGTTTTTGGCCATTTTCAGGCCGTTTTCCGGCGCCCTAGCACCCGCGAAGACCAGCTGGCCGGAAACCAGAAGAACACCTGGTGACGGTACACGTGCCCACAGAGAGGGCTCTGGGTGCCAACTCTGGCACGCGTGCCATAGGTTCACCATCACGGCCCTATACCATTTCAGACATAGGGCTGTCCAATCTCTTCTTAAAAACTTCCAACGATGGAGCCCCCACAACTTCTGGAGGAAAGCCGTTCCACTGATTGATTGTTCTCACTGTCAGGAAATTCCTCCTTAGTTCTAGGTTGCTTATCTCCTTGATTAGTTTCCATCCGTTGCTTCTTGTTCCACCTGCAGGGACTTTGGAAAATAGGTTGATTCCCCTCTTCTTTGTGGCAGCCCCTCAAATTTTGGAAAATTGCGATCGTGTCACCCTTAGTCCTTCTTTTCATTAAACTGAATAAATGAAGAATAATTTATAGTAATAAATTATACTAAATAAAGAGAATAAATTTGAGTGGTGCAGTGGCCTAGAGGTGGAGCTCTCACCTCACAATCAGGAGGCTGTGAGTTCGATCCTAGGTAGAGGCAGGTATTTCTCTCTCTGGGCACAATGAGAATATATCTGCTGAACAAAACTCCGCACTGGCAACAGGAAGGGCATCCGGCCAGTAAACACTCAACTCCATTCAGTTGCCCAGACTCCACCCCGCAAGGGATTATTATGGGGTCATTAAAAGAAGATGAAAGAGTAATAAAGTTAGTTGAGAATAGAGAATAAAGCTAGTTGGTTGAGCTATGTTCTTTTAGATCCAATGTCATCCCGCTGGCTTTCTAAGTGGATGCGCAATAGGCTTTAAACCCAGAACTGTTCTTCTGAAAGAATGAGCTGTTCCCCTTCCACTTTGGAGAAGGAAAGAAGGTTGGTTTTTCCAGGCCCAGCTATAATTTCAACAGCAGGAAGCTGTGCCTCCTCCCTCCATCTCGTGTCTCTCTAGCTATGGAAAAAAAAGGAAGTAGGATCCCAGCGTGAAAAACTCCTGTTACAGAAATAGCTTGTCTTACCTTACCCTGAGGGTGGGCATGACATCTTTGACCAACTGCCTCGAGTTTGCATGGGGGGGGCATTTTTCTTCTCTCTCTCTCTCTCTCTCTCTCTCTCTCTCTCTCTCTCTCTCTCTCTCTCTCTCTCTCTCTCTCTCTCTCTCTCTCTCTCTCTCTCTCTCTCTCTCTCTCTGTGCAAGGACAGACTCATTAGTGGTTCATTTTGAGAGCCTTCGCCTATTTGAATAGGCTCCAGAGACCTCAATTCCACCTGAGAAAGGTTGCTCAGGAATGACGTCAAAGGTGCTTTTCTCTCCTTTACACATGGTAATTTAAACAAAAAAGTACATTTCACAACATAAAAAACAAAAAAAAAAAAAAAAAAAAAAAAAAAAAAAAAACCCCAAAAAAGCCACGCACATTCAAGTGACAGCTCTCATTCCCAGAATTAGAAACGGACATTGCAAATCTTCTGGGTTAAAAATGTGAGGTTTATTCTTAGCCAGGCAAATGACCAAGCATTTTTTTTCTTCTTCCTAGAAACAAGTCTCTTTCTTTCTTTTTATCCCTCGGAAAAAAATTAACTTTGTGAACTTTCTCTAGCTAATGGCCACGGTTCTTCACTTCCAACCCCATAACTAGCTGCCATTAAAAATTTCTGAGCCTAGTTCGGCCATAAACACATTTCTTAACCTTCTGTTCATTGCTAACGTTGGATTTACAGCCCACGGTTTCTGTCCTATCTTGTCTTTTTTTTTTAAAGGACATCTAATTTAATATTAGTGCATTCACTGGATTGAATGAGTTCAATCCATCTATTTCACCGTATCATTTGCCAAGGTAAAGATTGCAGTTGGACAACCTGCTAAGCTTGGTTGGCATTTCGTGGCTTGGTATGCTGTGGAAATCCATCGGGTTCGATTAGTTTATGATTCAATGGTTATAGAAAAATCAGACTATGGACTAATTTCAGACACAGGTTAAAGATGTTATGCAACCCAAAGAGAGGGAGGAAAGGAGGGAGGGAGGGTGGTAGTAGGTGGGGAGGAGGGGGAGGAGGAAGAGGAGGAGGAGGTGGGAGGAGAAGAAGAAGAGGAGGACCATTGGGTCTTTAGAACTCTCTTTGTTGTTTTCTTGCAAACATTTCATTACCAGATTAGATAACACCATCAATAGAAGGGAATAGGGCAGTGATGGTGAACCTTTTTTTGCTCGGGTGCCAACAGGGCACGCGTGTGCAATGCCCTCCCCCCGTGCATTCGCACACAACAACGAACTTCCGGTAAGCCCATTGGGCTGTTTTTCGCCCTACCCAGGCTTCAGGAAAGCCTCCTGAAGCCTGGGGTTGGGTCCGTTTTTCGCCATCCACAGGCTCCAGAGGCTTTCCTGAAGCCTGGGGAGGGCAAAAACGCCCACCCCCCGCCCTCCAGAAGGCCAAAAATCAGCTGGCCAGCGCGCACGTGCGCGCTGGAGCTGATATAGGGCAACACCTCGAGTGCCGTCAGATATGGCTCTGTGTGCCACCTGTGGCACACGTGCCATAGGTTCGCCATTACGGGAATAGAGTTTGTGGGGGGGGAGGAAGAGGAGGAGGAGGACTGTGGGGTCCTTGGTGCTCTCTGACCTTGGTGGTTTTCTTGGAGACGTTTCATTACTAAACTAGGTAACATCATCAGTGCTAGAAGGGAATGTAGGGAAGGGGGAGAAGGAGGAGGAGGAGGAGGAGAAAGAAGAAGAAGGCAGAAGGAGGAGGAGGAGGGAGGAGGAGGAGGAGGAGGAGGAGAAGGAGGAGGAGAAGGAGGAGAAGGAGAAG
>QLTV01001798.1:398259-412800 GCA_003457575.1 Thermophis baileyi | reverse complement strand
TCTTCCCCATCCCCATTTGCTCTTCTAGGAGAGAGAGAGGAGAGAGAGAGAGAGAGAGAGAGAGAGAGGGGGAGATGGGGAAAGAAGGCGAGGGAGAGAGAGAGAGAGGGGGAGAGAGGGGAAGAGGGAGAGAGAGGGGGGGAGAGAGAGAGGGAGAGAGACAGAGAGAGGGACAGAGAGAGGGACAGAAAGAGAGGGAGAGGGGGAGAGAGAGAGACAGAAAGAGAGGGAGAGAGGGAGAGAGGGGGAGAGAGAGAGAGAAGGACAGAAAGAGGGAGAGAGAGAGGGAGAGGGACAAAGAGAGGGACAGAAAGAGAGGGGGGAGAGAGGGACAGAAAGTGAGCGAGAGAGGGGGAGAGAGGGAGGGGGAGAGGGACAGAAAGAGAGAGAGAGGTAGAGAGAGAGGGACAGAAAGAGAGGGAGGGAGGGAGAAAGAGAGAGAGAGAGAAAGAGGGAGAGAGGGGGAGATAGAGAGAGAGAGAAATTTGACAGCATCAGCAGGAGCATGACTCAGCAAGACAAATGGAACATATTTGCAAACAAACAAATAAAGGCGAGAACTGATGTCCTTTTCGCAGTCGTTCCTTCAAGGGAAGGGCACTCTCCACTGATCGTCTTCCCCATAGTTATTGTTTCCTCTTATTCCTGGTTTTTCTCAACACCCCCCCCCCACTTTCCTTCTGATCCTCGTGCCAAGCCTAAAATTATCCCTGGCTTCTGATTTTGGTTTCTACATGTCATCCTGGTTTCTAAACTAAGCAGTTCTGACTTTTCTGTTCATCGTGAGACTCCAGTATGAATCCGTCTCCCCGCCCTCCCAAAAGGGTTTGGACAACAGCTTGTCAGATCCCCCAAATGTTCTCTGTCCCCATCATTTTCCCTTTCTTCTTCCTTTGATCAAGCTAGAGCATCTTGGGGAGAAGAAAGGATCTTCAGATGAATTGTCAAAGAGGAGACACTGAACGGTAAAAACGGAAAGGACCACAAGAATCAGTTAATTCAACCTTGAAGGAAAACCAATCCAACATACATAAGAAGTGACTTTCTAGTGACTAGTCTGTTCTTAAAAGCCTCCAGAGATAAAGTAATAGGGTTGGCAAGGACCTTGGAGGTCTTCAAGACCAATGAAGGTGAAGACCCACAGATGATGACCCACAGCTTCTATAGGTTGACTATCTTCTAGATCAGTGTTTCTCAACCTTCCTAATGCCGTGACCCCCGCCCCGCCGCCGCGACCCCCTCCCCCTATAATTTAAAAACTGAAAACAGAAACATGGGAAGTCAACATCCCTAATTCATAGCAATTGGTCATGAAGTTTTAAATAATAGTCTAAACAAGTTTAATTAATTTGCTTTAAATAATGTACAAAATGTGTACACTGCTTTTCCTTTATTTTACGAAAATTCCACTGAATTCAGCAGAATTCACAAGAGCGGTAATAGAATCATAGCCTTAATTAACAATAAAGCAAATAAGGAAGAATGCATTTGCCTGGAATGGTATAGGGCAGTGATGGCGAACCTATGGCACGGGTGCCACAGATGGCAAGCGGAGCCATATCTGAGGGCATGCGAGGCGTTGCCCTATGTCAGCTCCAGCTGAAGTTTCCGAACTTCCGGTTGGGCCGTTGGGCCGTTTTTCACCCTCCCCAGGCTTCAGGAAAGCCGCCTGAAGCCTGGGGAAGGTGAAAATGACCTCCCCCCCACCCTCCGGAAGGCCGAAAATCAGCTGGAATCCGTTCCGGAGGCTTCAGTGAGTCCTGCGCGCATGCGCGGGGGGGGCAGCGCAGGAGTTGTGTGCGCATGCCCGGGGGGCATTGCATTATGGGTGTGGGCACGCATGCACACACTATCGTGCACGCACACACCTTTTTGGCACCCAAGCAAAAAAAGGTTCGCCATCACTGGTATAGGGCAGTGATTGCGAACCTATAGCACGCGTGCCACAGGTGGCACGCGGAGCCATATCAGAGGCACGCAAGGCGTTGCCCTATGTCAGCTCCAGCACGCATGCACACGCTGGCCAGCTGATTTTCGGCCTTGGGGAAGGCTGTTTTGCCCTCCGGAGGCTTCAGGGAAGCTTCCTGAAGCCCCGGAGTGCGAAAAACGGCCCAACGGGCAAACCGGAAGTGAATTTTTCCGAGCTTCTGGTTTGCCCGTTGCGCCGTTTTTCGCTGTCCCAGGCTTCAGTGAGGCCTGTGCGCATGCGCAGGGGGGGTTTGTGCGCATGCGCAGGGGGCAGCGTGGGGGTTGTGCGCATGCGTGCAGGGGGAGGGAATGGGTGTGGGCACGTGCACGTGCGCTAGTGCGCGCACACACACCCTTTTGGCACACGAACCAAAAAAGGTTCACATCACTGTATTAGGATATAATGGTGGAATAAAACTGGCAAGACTGTGCACATTGCGCAGGGGGCAGCATGGGGGGGTTGTGCGCATGCATGGGGGGAGGGAATGGGTGTGGGCACGTGCGCGCGCACTAGCGCGCACACACGCCCCCTTTTGGCACGTGAACCAAAAAAGGTTCGCCATCACTGGTATAGGGTCTCCTGCTTGAGCATGGGGTTGGACTAGAAGACCTCCAAGGTTTCTTTCAACCCTATTATTCCAATTTCCAGGCAAGTGGAAAAGAAACAACGAAGCCTCCATAAGCCGTATGGCCGCAGGATATTTTACAACACATGTTAAACCTATCTCAATATGCTCAGTGTATCCATACACAGAGAAACGTATCTCCATGCATTCAGCGCTGATTGCCTCGGCTGAACAGTGGAAGGTCAGAGTAACCGGTAACCTCCAATTATTCTGTCCTTCCAACGTGGAGAACTGTACTGTCTATTTTCTCAGGTTCACTTCATCAGGAGTGCTAAATCGTTCAAGGGGAGTGTTAATGGAAACGCTCGCTGTGCCAAAAGGGCACATCAGCCCACAAGCTCGGATGGAAGCAGGATATCTTTGGAATCTGTTCATCTGGTCCCCTTCCAGAACCCGTTCCTTTTCTCTGTCATATCTGGCAGGCCACTGCTAGATATTTCAGTGATTGGGGAGACAAGGTTGTGCCTTTAAAACTGCCCCTTGGCATCGTGAGATCTCATCCAGCCAATTTATCTGATTGCTGCTGTCTTTTAAAGCCCCAATTCAGCTGTACCCTCCTTACCAACAGCTGGCTCGATGGACTAAGATGCTCTACCTTGGTGTCACCAGGGTAACAATGCGTGTCCAAGGCACAAATAAGATGGAAAGGCTTGAATAGATGGAATGGGTAAATCCAAGCTTAAATCAGATTTAAATCTGGGTTTCTGGATGACACTTCCACAACTATCAAGGATGCACGTTGGTAGGGTCAATGGCTAGACCATGACCTCCAAAGCAAAGAGCCAAGTTCACATTGGCACTGTCAATTGGACGAAGGGATAGGTGGGGAACTCATGAAATTTGCAGATGACACCAGGCTGGCAGGAATAGCCAACACTCCAGAAGATAGGCTCAAGATACAGAAGAATCTTGACAGACTTGGACATTGGGAGCTATCTAACAAAATGAAATTCAATGGTGAAAAAAGTAAGGTTCTACATTTAGGCAAGAAAAACAAAATGCACAGGTACAGTATATGTGGTACCTGGATCAATAGTAGTAACTGTGAGAGGGATCTTGGAGTCCTAGTGGACAACCATTTAAATATGAGCCAGCAGTGTGCAGCAGCTGCCAAAAAAGCCAACACAGTTCTAGGCTGCATAAACAGAGGGATAGAATCTATAATGCCTTGGTAAGGCCACACTTGGAAATTTGCATCCAGTTTTGGTCACCACAATGTAAAAAGGATGTTGAGACTCTAGAAAGAGTGCAGAGAAGAGCAACAAAGATGATTAGGGGACTGGAGGCTAAAACATATGAAGAACGGTTGCAGGAACTGGGTATGTCTAGTTTAATGAAAAGAAGGACTAGGGGAGACATGATAGCAGTGTTCCAATATCTCAGGGGCTGCCACAAAGAAGAGGGAGTCAAGCAGCGGTGGATTGCTCCCGGTTCGGCCCGGTTCGGTGAACCGGTAGCGGCGGTGGCAAGAGGCTCCGCCCACCCGCCTGGGATGCTTCTGCGCATGCACAGAAGTGTCACACGCGCACAAGCGAACCGGTAGCGACGGGATTTAGAGCCCACTACTAAGATGGTGGGCTAGCGTGTCTTAGGCGACCCCTGTGAAAGGGTCGTTCAACCCCCAAAGGGGTCGCGACCCACAGGTTGAGAACCGCTGTTCTAGATGCTGGGCAAATCTTACTGTCGGGATATTTTTCCTTATGAAAATGAAATCTAAATAAATGCCACCGTTATTTCTGGTCCTGCAGAAGAGGTCTGAAGTGGTGTAGGGTTTCCTGCCTAAGCAGGGGGTTGGACTAGAAGACCTCCAAGGTCCCTTCCAACTCTGTTATTCTAAATTCTAAATTTTAAATTTGTTGTGTGTGTATAACCCAAAATTTTGCGGTCCAACGCATCTGGCAGAATGTTGGACTGGCTCTCCAACCAGCCATGATTTGTTTAACATGGTTTATTGAATAAACCAACCGTTTCTGGGTGCAACAATATGCTCAGCTGTAAATCATGGTTGACAAGCCATCAAGACCGGGTCCAAACAACGTGAGGAACCAAAACCAGCCAACCCATATTGTTATGATTCTTACTGTATATTGAGTAAGCCGTCTCTTTTTCTCCTTCAATTTGGACTCACCTCTTGGTGACTTCGTGACTATGTTGTTTATGTATCAGCAAGGAAGTTTTGCTTTCTGACAAAATGGTTTTTCAACTTTCCAAGTGGACCCTAAGATTTCCGTGTGCTAAATCCATTTTGTTTGGCTTTCTCAAGGTCACAAACATAGAGCTCCTTGCTGCCACTAGCTGTAAGTCTAAATGTTCCCAAAATCCAGCTCATATCCTGATTTTTTTTAAAAAAATCAGCCAAGGTCGGCCCCTACCTATTTGAAAGGAGCTTGTGGTTAAAATAGGACTTAGGGACGTACAGACCATCTTCAGTGGTTTGGAAGAAAGCCAAAACTTGGTTTGTAGGCAGCTATTATGATCGTTATCTATGCAGCCTACGCTTCCAACTTTAATCCCCATAATTACCACCCGATAAAATGTATCTCTTTCTCTAAAAATTGCTGTTTTGTCCCATTAATAATGCAAACGGTTCATTGTTTTTTTCAAAACAATGAAACCGGTCCCAGCGTTCCGGATCTTATTAAACTTATCAAAGTCTCGAGCTTCTTTAGAATATTTGCTGGTTGTTAATCTCCCTAATTAATATGGAATTAACGCTCTTTTCTATTTCCTGATTTGCAACGAAGGATGTCTGCTCCCTGCAAATCTATAATTTTTTTTCCTTCTCTCTCTCTCTCTCTCTCTCTCTCTCTCTCTCTCTCTCTCCCCCCCCCCGGCTCGGTTAATTGCTCCCCAGACTACGGGGGGGGGAGAGAATTCATTCCCTTTAAGTTATCTGATTCTTTGCAGTATCTCATCTTAGAGCCCGAAGCAGTGTTTGCTCAATAAGGCCTCTACTATAATATTTCAAAAGTGAGAGGGGGAGATGGGGTTGCTTCTACCTATGTCTGCTGAAGCTGTACTTAGCCTGAATTTTAATCAAAATGATATCTGCTTTTTTTCTCTCGGGGGCTTTAGCGATATGAGCCTGGCTGCAGAATCAAAGCAATTAAAACATTTGCCATACCAACCTGGTCGGGTCTCTCTCTCTCTCTCACCTGTACAGTGGAACTCAGGGGCTGTTTTCAAGCAATTCATGTTTGCATTGCGAGGAGGCTGTTTTAATTGCCCACCCAGGATAAGTGAAGTGGCTATTTCCAACCTCAGAGCTTAGATTCAGCCAGGGAAATGTTTAAGGAAAATAGGTCAAGTTGTTGCACCTAGGAGAGAACCAAATAGAGAACCATACTACAGGAGAGAAACAAAAACAAGAGTTCTAGGTTCTACGTTGCTTCTCTCCTTGATTAGTTACCATCCACTGCTTCTTTTTCCTGCCTTCGGGACTTTTGGAGAATAAAGTTAGTTGAGAATAAAGAATAAAGCTAATTTCCATCCGTTGTTTCTTGTCCTGCCTTCAGGTGCTTTGGAGAATAGGTTGACCCCAGGGGTGTGTTCCTCCCGGTTTGGACTGGTTCTCCCGAACCGGTAGCAGCCTGCTGGTGACGTCACGATGACGTCACCCAACCGGATCGGTCGGTGCCGGTCCATGGGGGCCGCCATCTTTTTTTATTATTATTTCCTTCTGAGCATGCGCAGAAGCCGACTTCCGGCACTGTGCATGTGGTCGCCATCTTTTTTTCGGCTTTGGGTTTTGTTTTTTTGTTTTGTTACTGCGCATGCACGTGGCACGGGAGGGCCCATGCGGTGCGGGAGGGAACAAACCGGCAGCGAGGTAAGTTGGAACCCACCCCTGGTTGACCCCCACTTCTTTGGGGCAACTCCTTAGATTATTGGAACACTGCTGTTCTGTTCACCCCTAGTTGACACCTAGTTGGTGGGACTCTACTCAGCATGAGGAACTCTTTACTCAGCTCAGGAAATTTCCACCAGGAAGGCTGAGACAAGGGTGTCCAAACAGCATCCCAGAAAAAAAAAAAAAGCTATGGAAAGCAGCAAAATTACTGTGCTGCTATCGAGAGAAATGCATGGATAGACCCATTCAGTTACTGACGGATAACGTGGCACCACCTTTAATGAATGAATACATGACTGTGTGTGGACCAACCTTCTTAATTAGTTCATGGGTCAGTTTTTCTTTGAAGCCAAAAGTAGCATTCACCCAGCAAAGGTTAGAACAGCGGTTCTCAACCTGTGGGTCGCGACCCCTTTGGGGGCCGAACGACTCTTTCACAGGGGTCGCCTAATAGCAATAGCAATAGCAATAGCACTTAGACTTATATACCGCTTCATAGTGCTTTACAGCCCTCTCTAAGCGGTTTACAGAGTTAGCATATTGCCCCCAACAATCTGGGTCCTCATTTTACCCACCTCAGAAGGATGGAAGGCTGAGTCAACCTTGAGCCGGTGAGATTTGAACTGCCGAACTGCAGCTAGCAGTCAGCTGAAGTAGCCTGCCCTAAGCACGCGTCTTGGTGCCCCGCCCCCTTTGTCCCCTCATCGCGTGCGGGGAGGGGGTGGGGAGGGGGTCGCGGCGGCGGGGCGGGGGTCACGGCATTAGGAAGGTTGAGAACCACTGGGTTAGAAGCATTTGGAATCACGCACCGTTCACATTCAGAGCTCTGAAATTCAAGCTATTCCAAGCAACCTTGATGAATTACAGGTAGCCCTTAATTTACAACTGTTCACTTACTGACTGTTCAAAGCAGGGGTGGGTTCCACTTACTTTCCCTACCGGTTCGCATCGCGACGGAAGTGCGCGTTTTGCGTTCTAAAGAACCGGTCCAAACCGGCAGCAACCCACCACTGGTTCAAAGTTACAACGGCAGTAAAAAAGTGACTTATGACCATTTTTCACACTGTTGCAGCATCCCCATGGTCACGTGATCAAAATTCAAACGCTTGGCAACTGACTCGCATTTACGACGGTCGCAGTGTCCCGGGGGGTGGGGGTCACACGATCCCCTTTTGCGACCTTCTGACAAGCCAAGTCAAGGGGGAATCCAGATTCACTGAACAACCGGGTGACTAACTTAACAACTTCAGTGATTCACTTAACCATTGTGCCGAAAAAGGTCTTAAAATGGGGCAAAATTCACTTGACAACTCTCTTTTTTAGCAACGGAAATTTTGGGCTCAATTGTGGTCATAAGTTAAGGACTGCCGGTATAATGCCACAGACAAGGCAAGCTCTGAAAAGCAGTGGTCACATCTATGTAGAAAGAGTCTCTTTACCTGCACAATTCAATGGTTAATTTTATTTTTTTTTATTTTATTTTTCTTGCTTCTTGGTGCAGGTTAACCTTGTGTTGGATGACGGGCAATCTCTGGGTCTTATGATTCGAGGGGGGTCTGAATATGCCCTCGGGATTTACATCACGGGGGTGGACAAGGATTCGGAAGCAGAAAACACTGGCTTGAAAGTAAGTTCAGCTGAGATTCTGGGGATGAGTCCGGGAGGGCCCCCGTTTTGTAGAAATGAAGATGCGTAGATATATATAAATTTCTGAGATATATCAGGCGATGTTTCCATCACGTTGAACTTTTTTTAAAAAGTAATTTTATTAAGATTATAATTGAAAAAGTAAAAACTAATAAAAGTCCCAAAAAATAGAAAGTGCAGGAAAAAAGGAAAAAGTAGAAAAGAAAGAATAAAGAAGTATCTTCCCCCCTCATCATGACAAGAACAAACAATTTTAGTAAATTATACCTATCTCGTAAGAAACAACAAATGGACTATTTTTCCCATAACTCATCTCTTAATTATTAACAAAATCTTAAAGCTTTGTCGTTCATTCCTAATCAACAAAAGTCCATTAAGAGCTACCAGAAACAACCATGTAACTATTTCAGCCTTGATCAAATGAACCAACTTTATATTCCTTCCCTGCACTTTTAACAATCTTAGATTTTAATCCCAGGAAATAATGTCCTGGAACTTGACTTCTTTTCGCCTTCTCTTTGTCTCATCTCAGTAAATCCTTCAAAGCCTTAACAGATCTCGTTGTAAATCCAGTGGGGGGGAAAAACCCAAATCTCTCTTCTGATTTAATACTTGTACTGTATGTAGAACTTGACCAAGAGTAGAAGCAACTTTTCTCAACTTCACCTCTTATAGCAGTGGTTCTCAACCTTTCAGACCAATCACACACTACACTGTAATTCAAAGGAACTACATCTACATGGAGCAGGGGTGAAATGCTCCCGGTTCAGCCGTGCCTGCCGGTCGTCAGAGAGCCCGTAGCGATGGCAGCGCGAGGCATCTCCCACCCACCCGGACGTCGCCATTTGGGTTCTTTTACCCTCTGCGCATACGCAAAGCATTCTGCGCATGCGCAGAGGGTAGAAGAACTCAAATGGCGGCGTCCAGGCTACCAGCTGTCCAGCGACCCGCAGCACGGCCGAACCGGGACCTTTTCACCCCTGCAGTGACGGTGGCACCAAAATGGCGGGCTAACGCGCGCGGCGACCCCTGTGAAATGGTCGTTCGACCCCCAAAGGGGTCGCGACCCACAGGTTGAGAACCGCTGTCTTATAGCAAGTAAGCACAAGAAAAGCATCTGAATATTGAAAAGAAATGCTCAGACACTTTGTGAATAAGGTAGAATATCAAAAGCTCTTTTTTTCCATGGAAGAAAGAAACTTCCAAACCCATTCAGGACAGTTCTAATTGGAAATGTTTGACCATTTTTGTTTTTCTGCAAGATCCTCAACCAGATTAGCAGGGATGTTGCTGCTGGTGAGATTATCACAAAAAAGATAACTTTCTCTGTAACTTTCACTTTAGTCTGAGCTAATGCCCATCTTTCATTAAATGAGGATGGAGGTCTCACTCATCCTATTTTTCCTTTCCCCTGTTTCAAGGTCACTTCCTGCAACTCAGAAGTATTCACAACCAATCTTCATATTTTGTCACTCCAAATGGCTTGGAAGGTGACCAAATGCAGAGATGGCAATTCCCCCAACGGCAAATTTTCCGTTCATTTGCTCATTAGTCTCCCACTGACACCCTACCCCCCCCCCCGCCCGCCTCCCCTCGTCAGCTGCCCAAAAGGAAATTTCTCCTTTCTGTCCTGGATCACAAAAAATTGCTTGTTTTTGTAAAATGCCAAATGGTTTCAAGCAAGGCGACAGAACATTAGGCTCAGGAAAGAGATGTGAAATGATAACTTTGGGTATATAATAAAGAAACATTATTTCCTACAAATAAATGGCTTCAGGTCTTCAGCGGATGGTTATCATTCCTTTGTCCCCTTACAAGTAGAAGATAATAATCCTCCAAGAGTAATGCCTAGATTTCTGTGTCATACTTCTACATGCAACCTGTCAGGCACTAATAACTAGACCTGCATGCCTACAGTTCAAACTAGCTACTGTATTCTTCTCTGCCTATAATACAGGAATCTTTCCAGGCTGACAGATTTGCTGGAAAAGACTAGATAAGGCTCAATGGCATTCAAGGAGGGGTCAGACCTTTCCCTGGAATACTGCATCCAGTTTTGGTCACCACAATATGAAAAAGATGTTGAAACTCTGGAAAGAATGCAGAAATGAGCAACGAAGATGATTAGGGGACTGGAGACTAATACTTATGAAGAACAGTTGCAGGACTTGGATATGTCTAGTTTAACGAAAAGAAGGACCAGGAGAGACATGATAGCATTGTTCCAATATCTGAGGTGCTGCCACAAAGAAGAGGGGGTCAACCTATTTTCCAAAGCACCTGAAGGCAGGACAAGAAACAATGGATGGAAGCTAACCAAGGAGAGAACCAACCTAGAAATTAGGAGAAATTGCCTAACGGTGAGAACAATCAATCAGTGGAACAGCTTCTTTCAGAAGTTATGGGTGCTCCATCACTGGAGGTTTTTAAGAAAAGATTGGACAACCATCTGTCTGAAATGGTATAGGGTCTCCTGCTTGAACAGAGGGCTGGACTAGAAGACCTCCAAGGTCCCTTCCAACTCTATTATTCTACGTTGAACAGTCTTGTGTTTACATAATGAGTCCATGCTAATTCCCTGTTTGATCCCTTCCCCAGACTGGGATGGCTGCTGTCCAACATAACCCGAACTGTCTTTAATTCTACACATCTCCTGCTCCCCAGCTACATTATCTCCTGATTAACAAAGTTGGTTTTTGGATACAGAATACATCTTCTCTTACTTCGTTCATTGTTCTTGTTATTTTTTTTTCTCCCCAAAATGCCCTGGGCTGCTTGAATGTAGAGAAGAACTGGAAATAAGGCTAGGGAAAACACGGTGGTGAGTTTTAGGGACACTCATCCGTCTTGGGAGCTCCCAGTTTTAATAGGAAACACTGGGAAGTCGAGCTTCTAATTTTGCTACAGGGGAGATAATTCGAGATGTTGCATCTATTCCTCATTTGTTGAGAATCGAGTGAGCGTCGAATTGCACAGGCTGCCGTGGTAGGAGCAGAAAGGCGCTTCCCTCTTTGCAAAAATTCCGCAAATTTCCCAGCCGAGACTTGATAGATTGCTTGTCATCTGATCACAGGAGAATACGCTGGGGCTGGTAGGCAAAAGGTTTCTCTTCTCTCTTTCTCTGGATGGAAGTAAATATCTTCCCCCCATCATAGGGCAGGAACATATATCTTGCAGCCGGATTGGCCATGAATAATTCATCGCGACCTAGCTTTTAATGTGCTGGCTGTCACACCGGAGGCGAGCACCGCATTCTGGTGCCGGTTTGACCACCATCTCCAAAGCCTTCCCCACAACTCCCCGTTCCTTCTCTTTCTCGTCTCCGCGGTGGAACCTCCCCCCGCCCACAATTACCAAGGGAGAACAGTGCAGAAGTTATGAAAGTATGAATTAAGACCACACCGTTCCTTTTCAGGTGTCTCCCTTGCGCCCTTAGAAGCTACCTGTGCATGAAAATATAACGCTCCGTAGAGGGTAAGAGAGTCACGACGGCAGTAAAATTATTTAATGGGATTCTCTTCCCCCTGGCTCTGTTCTTGCCAAGTTCGCCTTGTTTTAGAGATGGCAGGCAGCTCTGGAAAAAAAAAATATTGCCAGTTGATGAGAAGAAAAAGAAGCCCCGAAGGCTATTTCCAATCACTGGCCTTGTCAATGGTGACCGCCGGGACTTGATTTCAACCAGTGAAGAGAAAGAAGAGAGATTGGGGTCTGAGTTGATCAATGTTCACCATCACTGTTAATTAGCTGGCCCCGCAGCTATTAGACAAGAGAGAAAATTACTTTTTAACCAGGTCAATTACAAACCGAGGGACCGGGCTTCAACCAAAGGTCAAGCTTGGTTAGTTTTAACCTTATTGAAATCTTTTTTTTAAAAAAAATGTGTGTCGTTTAGTGTGTTGTGTGAATTGAGAGCATTTTGTTGATTTGCAATTTGAAGGGGGGAGTGTTTAAATAAATCATTTTGAAAAAAAAAGGAGAATATTTGTAGCTCAGAGTTGAAATGAGGGGTCCTTGGTGCTCTCTGAGCTTGCTTGTTTTCTTGCAGACGTTTCATGACCCAACTAAGTAACATCATCAGTGTTAGAAGGGAGTGGGGTCTGTGGGGAGGGGGAGGGGGAGGACTGTGGGGTCCTTGGTGCTCTCTGAGCTTGCTTGTTTTCTTGCAGACGTTTCATGACCCAACTAAGTAACATCATCAGTGTTAGAAGGGAGTGGGGTTTGTGGAATGGAGTGAGGAGGAGGAGGAGGACAATGACGACGACAACAACAACTGTGGGGTTCTTGGTGCTCTCTGAGCTTGCTTGTTTTCTTGCAGACATTTCATGACCCAACTAAGTAACATCATCAGTACTAGAAGGAAGTGGGGTTTGTGGAGTGGAGGGAGGAGAACAACGACGATGACGGGGAGGAAGAGCAGAAGGATGAGGACTGTGAGGTCCTTGGTGCTCTCTGAACTTGATGGTTTTCTTGCAGATGTTTCATGACTCAACCAAGTAAAAGAGAGTAGGGTTTGCTGTTATTTCTCTTATTCACTCCCTTCTAGCACTGATGATGTTAGCTACTTTTTTTTTGACCATTTATTTTTTAGTTTTTGTCAAGCATGAATAAGGTAACAGATATAAGTATAAACATAATTATGAGTACAGGAAATGGATACGAATAAATGGGGAACAGTAGTACAGGGACCATAGACACGCTGGTGCGCTTATGCACGCCCCTTACAGACCTCTTAGGAATGGGGTGAGGTCAACAGTAGACAGTCTAAGGTTAAAGTTTTGGGGGTTTGGGGAAGAAACCACAGAGTCAGGTAGTGCATTCCAGGCATTGACCACTCTGTTGCTGAAGTCGTATTTTCTGCAATCGAGTTTGGAGCGGTTTACCTTAAGTTTGTATCTATTGTGTGCTCGTGCATTGTTGCGGTTGAAGCTGAAGTAGTCATTGACTGGTAGGATGTTGTAGCAGATAATTTTGTGTACTACGCTTAGGTCAGACCGAAGGTGGAGTAGTTCTAAATTGTCTAAGCCCAAAATTTCAAGTCTGGTGGCATAAGAGCCGAGGTGGGGCAGTGGTTAGAGTGCAGCACTGCAGGCTACTTCAGGTGACTGCTAGCTGCAGTTCGGCGGTTCAAATCTCATCGGCTCAAGGTTGACTCAGCCTTCCGTCCTTCTGAGGTGGGTAAAGTGAGGACCCAGATTGTTGGGGGCAATATGCTAACTCTGTGAACCGCTTAGAGAGGGCTGTAAAGCACTATGAAGCGGTATATAAGTCTAAGTGCTATGTCTTGTGGAATAAGGTATTCTGGTGCGAGTGGATGAGTGGCGGACTCTTCTCGTGAAATATTTCTGGACTCGCTCGATTGTATTAATGTCCGATATGCAGTGCGGGTTCCACTTTACCTTGGGTAATGAAATGAAAACAAGTGAGCTCAGAGAGCACCAAGGAACCCATCAGCCATTCTGTCTTCCCATGATACCTCCATGTATGTAGCTCCTAACCATGGATCATGGTCAATATGACAGTTGATGGCCAATATAGCTAGAAGGGGCAAAGAGCTGCTGTTGATATTACCGTCTTGAGGAATCAATGAAAATAATTTTGGTGGGTTCATTTTCCAAGGTTTCCACCTTCCCATGGGAGAATGTCTATCAAAATTCTCAATCAGCCAGGTCATGGTTGTCCCAAAGCTGCATTTCAAAAGACAACTGGACTTTCTTGGGGTTTTTTTTTCTTCTTGAAAACATTTCGCTTGTCATCCAAGAAGCTTCAACATTTCGAAAAGCACTTTTGGGACTTCCAACGGGAACTTCTTTCCTCCTTTCCCTACAGGTTGGAGACCAGATTCTGGAGGTGAATGGACGAAGCTTCCTCAGCATTTCCCACGACGAGGCCGTGAACCTCCTGAAGTCCTCCCGTCATCTTATCATGACCGTCAAAGACGTGGGAAGGCTACCTCACGCCCGGGCCACTGTGGATGAGACCAAGTGGATCCCCAGCTCTCAGATTGGAGAGACGATGGTCAATTCTGCAGGGTTGGTATATCCCCCCAGACAGAGTTCCTTTGCAGGAGTGGCTTGTTATAAGCACAGTCAGTTGGATTGGGCACCGTGGGCTCTTTCCTAAGAATGCTAAGCTCCGTAATAGAGTAGACCAGTGTTTCTCAATCTTGGGAACTTGAAGATGTGTGGATTTCAACTTCCAGAATTCCACAGCCAGCACTGCTAACTAGAGAATTCTGGGAGTTGAAATCCACACATCTACAAGTTCCCAAGATTGAGAAACACTGGAGTAACAACTTCCTGATAACTAAGGAAGGCCAATCTTTGGCCGAAGGATTAAGGATTCCAAATTGTCTGTCTGTCTGTCTGTCTGTCTGTCTGTCTGTCTGTCTGTCTGTCTGTCATTTATCTATTCCCCACATGGCTGCTTTGGTTTGTTCTGATATTATAAACC
>QLTV01001798.1:317880-333877 GCA_003457575.1 Thermophis baileyi | reverse complement strand
AATAGAATAGAATAGAATAGAATAGAATAGAATAGAATAGAATAGAATAGAATAGAATAGAATAGAATAGAATAGAATAGAATAGAATAGAAAAATATAAAATATAAAATAATAAAATAAAATAATAAAATAAAATTAAAATAGAATAGAATAAAATAGAATAAAATAAAAAAATAAAATAAATAAAATAACATAACAACAACAACAACAACAATAATAATAAAATAAAATAAAAATTCTTTATTGGCCAAGTGTGATTAGACACACAAGGAATCTGTCTTTGGTGCGTATGCTCTCAGTGTGCCCTTCAATGTTACAACGGCACTAAAAAAAAGTGACTTAGGATCGTTTTTCACACTTAGGACCTTTGCAGCATCCCCATGATCACGTGTTCAAAATTCAGATGTTTGGCCACTGACTCATACTTACGACCATCGCTCTGTGCCATATACAGATCATACACCCTCAAAGCACTTCCTGTTCCAGAAGGGGGCATGTAAATGAGATACCGTGTTCTCTTCCGTCATTTTTTTTAGGAAGACTACCACAAACTTCTAACCAAGTACGCTGAAGCTGAGAACACCATTGACCGGTTGCGGCTGAGTGCCAAGGTACCAGATGATACGGGACTATCGTATTATCCAAGTCTTTTCTGTAACCTTTGCTTCTGGTGCTTTGTGGGTGCCAGTTTCTCCTAATGGAACACCTTATCAACATACCTGCTTGGGGAACAGGTGGTAGCTGACCGTAGAACAGAGGTTGGGTCTGTAGGACTTCATAGGTTTCACTGGTCCCTGCTGCTTGGAGAAGACCATGCTTACAGATTACAGATTAACAGAGATAAAAAGGGACCTTGTAGGTCATCTAGTCCAACCCCCAACCCCCGCCCAAGCAGGAGACCCTACACCCTTTCTGACAGATGGCAATCCAGTCTCTTCTTGAAAGCTTCCAGGGATGAAGCTCCCACAACTTCCGAAGGCAACTTCTGTTCCATTGGTTGATTGTTCTCAGTATCAGAAAGTTCCTCCTTATTTCCAGGTTGAATCTCTCCTTGTTCAGTTTCCATTCATTGTTCCTTGTCTGGCCTTCAGGTGCCTTGGAAAATAGAATGACCCATGTGGCAGCCTAGACTGCTATCATATCTCCCTCTTCACTAGACTAGCCATGCCCAGTTCCTGCAACCGTTCTTCATATGTTTTATCCTCCAGTCCCCTAATCATCCTGGTTGCTCTTCTCTGCACTCTTTCTAGAGTCTCAACATCTTTTTTTATAGTGGGGTGACCAAAACTGGATGCAGTATTCTAGGTATGGTCTTACTAAAGCTTTATAGAGTGGTATTAGTACCTCCCTTGATCTTGATTGTATCCCTCCGTTAATGCAATTTGGGATTGCATTGGCTTTTTTGGCTGCTACCGCACACGGCTGGCTTATATTTAACTGGTTGTCCACTAAGACTCCAAGATCCCTCTCACAGTTACTGCTATTAAGCCTGGTTTCACCCAGTCTATATGTGTACTTTTGGTTTTTCTTGCCTAAGTGTAAGACTTTACTTTTCAACATGCTGTTTCAACATGGCTCCGATTTGGTAGAAGGCTTTCAGAAGATATAAGTTGGATGATCAGAGTTGGGTCATCCAGAAAGTTTAGTATCTTTCCATTCATCTTTGACCAATAATTATCATGTCCTGGATCTATCAGTATCATAGTGGCTGGGGATGAGTGGAAATCTGGTTTTTTTTTTCCAAGTTCTAAAGCCATGAATTCTGGTTTATATCCTAGCTCTGGGTTTTTATTTCTGCTTGAGCTGCAAAATTCTGGGTTTATCTCTCAGCTGGATTTCAGATCTCAGGATCTGCAACCCAGTTTGGTCCACAAAGATCCTATAAACTTCATTAGGCTGCAGACTTCATTAGATTACCTTGAATTAATTTGCCCTGTCTCTCATCTGACTCTACATCCAAAATTCTCCAGACGATCAGAAGACCCCCTACTTCTGATTCATTTCTTTTAAAAATCCCAGCTTTACTTCATTTGAAAAGTAGAATTCAGATTACTCTGCATTCCGTCGTTGTTCCTTCTAGAAAATAATTGTGAGTCAGAACTCCTCACGATTCGAAACCCTCCGAGGATCTGCAAATACAATCAGATCTGGCTGGCTTTTAAGGCTGCCTTCAGCTCTACAATTCTGCGAAGAATGTCTTGAGGACTGTTGAAAAGAAGAAAAGAGAATTCTATTTTTCGAGGGGAGAAGGAAACGCTGGTGTTTCTTTATTAAGATGACTCAGCCAGTTTCGTCTTGAACAGGAAGTGCAAAAAGGAGGGGGAATTGAAAACATGCCCGAAGAATGCATTTGCAACTGGCTGTTCTCTGCTCGGTCGACTTCCTGCGTCTTAGAATTGTGACAGATTCTTTCCCCTTCCTGTGTGTCCCACAGAGGCATAAAATCAAGTATTAGTACCACTTTATAAAACCCTAGTAAAGACCACACCTGGAACACTGCAACCATATTTTGGTCACCACGTTACAAAAAAAGACGATGAGACTTTGGGGGGAAAAAATTCTCCCTTGGCAACCTAAATTGTGGGTTCCATTGTGGCCGTATGTGCTGGTCTTTTAGTTACTTTTTTATAATTGATTTCTTTTTTCCCTTAAAAAAAAAAATGAGAAGCATTACCTTTGGAGCTGCTCCTCTGGACCAGTCATCGTGCTACAAATTCTTGTCCTGTTTCCCCATCCTTTGCTGAAAAATCTCCACTGGGTTTTCCCTGTTTGTTGTGGGGGGGGGAGGTCCTGTCCACCATGATGCTCTCATGCAGTCACAATGCTTAGTTTATGGAGACATCTCAAGAGAGTTGAAGGAGGGCTGGCTGTGGCAACTGAAGATGTAGGTCATTCAGAAATCCAGTTCTAGCTGCTAGAACATAAGCAGGAGAGAAAACTTAGAATTCACCTCCACTCATGTGATTCGGAGGACAATGACAGTTGGGGACCAGAGAAAGCAGGTAAAGGTTGTAGCCATTTATAAAAATCCAGGCTTCTAGTTTGAAGTGTAATTGAAACACGAATTAAAGGGGCAAAGAGAAGGTCCATATTTTCAGCCCTAAAGTCAATGGGCTTGGAGGTAAAACCCAGCAGAATATCATTGTGAGCTTGGAATAACAAGAGTTGGAAGGAACCTTGGAGGCCTTCTAATCCAACCCTAGACCATTTCAGACAAATGGTTGTCCAATCTCTTCTTAAAAGCCTCCAGTGTTGGAAAACCCACAAATTCTGGTGGCAAGCTGTTCCACTGATTAATTGTTCTCACAGTCAGGACATTTTTCCTTCGTTCCAGGTTGCTTCTCTCTTATTGGTTTGTTTCCATCCGTTGCTTCTTGTCTTGCCTTCAGGTGCTCTGGAGAACAGGTTGACTGGAGAACATCTTGAGTATTCTTAACCAGACTTAACATAATCTATCCACATAGATCTACTCTGTGAATCTCCAGGGTGTGAAAAACCTAAAGGTTATGTTTTATTATCCCTCCCATTTTAAGTAGAGAAAGGCAAGCCTGAACGTGGCTCTTTCCTTGAATTTACCGCTAAGTTATGTCAAGAAACTGGATTATTTCTTTCCAAAGTCTTCAAGGAATGTTTGAGATTAATTATTATTATTATTTATAATTATTATTATTTATAAAATTTATATGCCGCCCAACTCCCGAAGGACTCTGGGCGGCTAAATTGGTTTTAAACTGTTCCAGGTAGGTATTTTGCCTTCCTTTGATGAAACCAAAGAGATGCCCCTGTATTACCTGTTTTTCTTTTTCTTTTCTTTTTTTTTTTGGAGATCACGATGAGATAGAATGGTTCTTTTAATTTTTTTTCCTCCCTTTCAGGTACGCTTGTACAGCGACCCTCCGAAGCCCAGCCAAGCCGCTGAAATGGGGAGAATATCAGAGGCGTCCAAAGTGGTAACATTCAGCATCCCTCAAATCAGGTCTGCTGAGATCACAAAGCGCTCCAGCCAGGCATCCATGAGTGGTCAAGGTGAAGGTAAGTTTGAGACATTTGCATCTTGTTCTTCCTCGATCTTGGAAGAAACAGTGTCATTGCCGGTAAGGGCAACAGCTGTAAACTGGGCAAGCAATTCATTGGCTGGTTCTCCAACGCTCAATGCCAGTCATACCTGGGTAGGGTATGACTGGGAATTCCCAGGGCTGAAGGCTAGACTGGCAAGCTGAAAAAACTCCCTCAGGAGCAAGCCAATTCTCTCTATAACCACCAAGAAGTATAGCAGTATATAAATAGGTAGGAAAACCCACTCCATTCTAGCACTGATGATGTTACCTAGCTGGGTCATGAAATGTCTGCAAGAAAGCCACAAAGCTCAGAGAGCACCAAAGATCCTACACTCCTCCTCCTCCTCCTCCTCCTCTTCTTTCCCCCTTCTCCTCTCCTCCACAAAGCCCACTCCCTTCTAGCACTGATGATGTTACCCAGTTGGGTCATGAAACGTCTGCAAGAAAACCACCCAGCTCAGACAGCACCAAGGACCCTACAGTCGTCCTCCTCCTCTTGCTCTTCGTCTTCTTCTTCCTCCTCTTCTTTCCCCCTTCTCCTCTCCTCCACAAAGCCCACTTCCTTCTAGCATTGATGATGTTACCTAGTTGGGTCATGAAACGTCTGCAAGAAAGCCACCAAGTTCAGAGAGCACCACATTCCTTTATTATTGCCAATAAATAAATCATCACACTCCATGAATTGAGCTGAACTTCAAGCAGGATTTATAATTTTTTGTGTTGCAGGATTTCCCAGGCAGCAGGCGCAACACTCATCCTTGAGCAATTCCACAGGCATCGCTTCTTCCGAAACAGATCGTCCTATTTCCAGCAAAACGCCTTTCTTGGGTGATCATCTCACACAATTGTTAGCTGCCCAAGCAAGTAAATTTCAGACCCAGGCAAGTTGTTTTTTTTTTAAATTTCCAATAAAGGAGAATATTTGTAGCCCAGGAATGAACTGTGGGGTTCTTGATGCTCTCTGAGCTCGGTGGTTTTCTTGCAGACGTTTCATTACCAAACTAGGTAACAACATCAGTGCTAGAAAGGAGCTAGGGGTGGCTTTTCAATTCTTCCAGCACTGATGATGTTATGTAGCATCAAGGACCCCATAGTCCTCCTTCTTTTCTTCCTCTTTTCCTCCTCTTTTCCTCCCCCCCCTCCTCCTCCTCCTCCTCTTCCTTCTTACCACACCCTACTCCCTTCTAGCACTGATGATGTTACCTAGTCGGGTAATGAAACGTCTGCAAGAAAACAAGCAAGCTCAGAGAGCATCAAGGACAGTCCTCCTTCTTTTCCTCCTCTTTTCCTCCCCCTCCTCCACCTCCTCCTCCTCCTCCTTCTTACCACACCCTACTCCCTTCTAGCACTGATGATGTTACCTAGTCGGGTAATGAAACGTCTGCAAGAAAACAAGCAAGCTCAGAGAGCATCAAGGACCCCATAGTCGTCCTCCTTTTCCTCCTCTTTTCCTCCTCCTCCTCCTCCTCCTCCTCCTTACCACACCCTACTCCCTTCTAGCACTGACGATGTTACCTAGTCGGGTAATGAAACGTCTGCAAGAAAACAAGCAAGCTCAGAGAGCATCAAGGACCCCACAGTTTCTTCTTTCTTACTGGCCACTGGAAAAGAACGAGGGATTCGTGAGCACGTTTTCCGATTTGAAGGCATTCTACATGTGTGTTGTGTATGTTTCGGCATTAAGTAGATTAAACAAACTGGATTCTGGGTCGCAATTGTTTTAAGACTTGTGCACACTCGTTCTTGCCCTTTGTTAAATCTTTTCCCGCTTCTTGGAACTGAGATAGGAAGACAACCGTCATATCTGTCTGATTAATGCGATATGTTTAATTCATTCCTCATTTTTTTTCTAGATGGAATTCTTGGAGGATTTAATTCAAACCGATAGGCTGGAGGCCATGGACCAGCTGAAGGTAACACAATTGTTCCTCTTTCTGTTAAGTGACCGCAGGTAGTCCTCGGCGTACAACAGTTCAGTTAGTGACTGTTTGAAGTTACAACAGCACTGGAAAAAAAATGACTTATGACCATTATTCACCGTTTCAGCATCCCACGTGGTCACGTGGTCAAAATTCAGACGCTTGGCCACCGACTCCTATTTATAACAACCAGGTGACTAACTTAACAAATGCAGCGATTCGCTTAACAACTGTAGCAAGGAAGATCGTAAAATGGGGCAAAACTCACTGAACCAACGTCTCACTTAGCAACAGAAATGTTGGGCTCAGTTTTGGTCGTACGTCGAGAACTACCCGTATAACTTTACACCCTGGTTTTTTTCTGCACAAAATATTTTCGCAAGGGTTGGACTACAAGACCTCCAAGATCCCTTTCAACACTGTTGTTGTTGTTGTTGTTGTTGTTAGGTCCTGATTTTTCCAGTCCAATACTGAGACCCTGGAGTTCTCCCAAATCAATTCCAGTCATATTTTTCCTCCCCCTTCCCCAAATTTTCTATATCTTGGTGACATTTCGATCTTCTGCCTTTGAATTATTTAAACCAGCGGTTCTCAACCTGTGGGTCGCGACCCCTTTGGGGGTCGAACGACCTTTTCACAGGGGTCGCCGCGCGCGCTAGCCCGCCATCTTGGAAATGCTCCCAGTTCGGCCGTGCCTGCTCCAAGGACAGAACGCTTTGCGCATGCGCAGAGGGTAAAAGAACTCAAATGGCGGCATCCGGGCAGGTGGGCGAAGTCTCCCGCTTCCGTGGCTACCGGCTGTCCGGCGGCTCGCAGGCACGGCCGAACTGTGAGCATTTCACCCCTGGTGCCACGCCCCCTTTGTCTCCTCATCGCGGTCAGGGAGGGGGTTGCAGGGGGTCGCGGCATTAAAAAGGTTGAGAACCACTGTACTAAGGGTTCTTTATTGGCCAATTTGAACTGTCCTTAGTTGCGTTGGCGGGGCGGGGGTCGCGGGGGTTGCGGGGGGTCACGACATTAGAAAGGTTGAGAACCACTGATTTAAACCATGGGCCCAGAAAGAAGAAATTGGTCTTTGGGAGACCAAAGAGAATTGTGTTTCCTTTTGCACAAACACAGTGTAACTTCCCAATAGTAGAATCAGGGATGACGCTCCTATGGCCATAAACAGAATGCAGGTAATCCTCGACTTACGACCACAATGGAGCCCAAAAATTTCTGTTGGTTAGGTGAGTTTTGCCCCAGTTTACGACTTTCTTGACACCGTTGTTAAGCGAATCACTGCAGTTATTAAGTGAATCATGGTTATGAAGTGAATCCGGCTGCCCTATTGACGTCATAAATATGAGTCCAGTTGCCAAACGTCTGAACTTCGATCACGTGATCCCGGGGATGCTGCAACGGTTGTTAAAGTGTGAACAACGGTCCCAAGTCATTTTTGTTCAGTGCCATTGTAACTTCGAACGGTCACTAAAAGAACCGCTGTAAGTTGAGGTTTTCCTGTGCTTATTCCTCTTTCAATCTTCCTGTCTCGGTAGGGCTTTGCAAGACTGAAGGAAGCTCAGGAAGCCTTGGAACAAGCTTATCTGCAGGCTCGAAATAAGTACCAGCAGTTGAATCAGAACGGAGCTATGGAGACCTTAGGGGAATTGGATCCCAACCGGTACGTAGACATACATCACCCGGGTTTAAATACAGAGGTTCAAAAATGCTAAGTTTGTCAGCTGGAAAGCTGACAGCCTGGTTTGAGTCCCGAGTGCCGCACGAAGGGGTGAGCTCCCGCGACTTACCTCAACTCCTGCCCACCTAGCAGTTCGAAAGCATGCAAATGCGAGTAGATAAATAGGTACCACTTCGGTGGAAGGTAACAGCGTTCTAGGCACCTTGGGGTATAATAATACCATCCACATGAACATGGAAGCATCTTCGGACAATGCTGGCTTCCTTGGCAAGAAAACAGAGATGAGCACCATGCCCTAGAGTCAGACATGACTGGACAGGGGAAAACTTTGCCTTTATTTTTAAGTTGGTGGCAACTCTTAGAGACTGCATGAATCTTACTCAGGATAGCTTGTCTCCTCCCTTGTCCTTCAGATCTGCCAATGATAACTGATTCCATTCCATTTGAATGATTATTATGAATGTTAAATATAAAGGATTATAGAAGAACTAAGAAATAAAGAATTATAGAATAAGTAAATTATAAAATGTAAATACATATATAAGGGATAATACAAATGTGGATATTCACCGAAACAAACTTATTGTAAATACGGGGAAATTGATCCCCCTCTGTTTTGTTTGTTTGGTATGTGTTTGTGTTATATGTGTATTTAATAAAAAATATATATAAAGATTATCTAGAACTGACACATGCTAGAAGTTAGAACCCAAAGAAAAAAAAGAAAAGAAAAAGAAACTTTACTGATACAATAAGCTAAGCTACCTGAAAACTCCGGTGTGGTTTTTGAAAAGAATTGTGATGGGCCAAATAAATGAAAGAAAATGAAAAAAAAAAAAAGATAACTGATTCCATTCACTTTTCGAGGATTATAGACCAGTAGTGGGTTCTAAAACCCTTTACTACCGGTTCGCGCATGCGCTAGCGCGCACGATGCTTCTGTGCATGTGCAGAAGTGTCCCGGGCAGGTGGGCGGAGCTTTCCGCCGCCGCCACTACCAGTTCTAAGAACCAGTCCGAACCGGGAGCAACCCACCGCTGTTATAGACACTTCTTCTTAGAAGTTCTGTTTTATATAAAGCACCACACAGAGCAAACAAAGAGTACAATCACCATGTGCTTTACTGCTCAACTGCATAACTGTAACAGGAAACAGGAAAGTCTACTGGACATATACCATAGATCCAAACTTGACAACACTGCCATCTACTGGCTAAATACTACTGTAGTTTTTGCATAAAAAATAGATTCCAACAATGAATTCCAACACTTCTCCCCTTTACTTACCATGTCAACCCCCAAATATCTCCATAGGAGGTATCTGCAATTTCAGGCATATTTATTGCTGGAGATGAGCAGTGCCCCCTAGAGACGGACGTGACTGGATAGAGGAACCCTTTACCTTTTTTAATGACTTTGATGCCCGGTGCTATTAGAAGTATCAAGAGAGCAGGTTAACAGGAATTTATATCCAACTTGACAAATAAAAGATTTGGGGATTGTGGCTTAATGTTTCTCAGAGCAGTGGAAGGCAACATCTTCCATCTGGGGCTGCGTTTGGAGGGCTTGAAAGAGAGAATCGAGCAGTGTACGTGGAACCAACAAGTTGGAGCAGAGATTTCTCCACGAAGCGTCCCATCACATCCCAGCTTCCCAGTCCAGCTTTCTGAGGAACAAATGGGAACCCCAACACCTTCCCTTCACGCTCCGGTCCCAGCTGTCTGCATACCATATCCTGAGGTGAAATCATGATTATTTAGAAGGTTTTTTTCTCTGAGGGAGTGATGGGAATATATATATATAATTTATTTATTTATTTATTTATTTATTTATTTATTTATTTATTTATTTATTTATTTATTTATTTATTTATTTGTCAACAAGTGCAAGGAAACAGGACACATGAAAAAATGGCACAAATAAATGGATATAAAGAAGCAAAACATAGCCATAAACACATAAAATGAGTACATACAAATGGGGACAGTAGGACAGGGTCATTAACAGGTAGGACGTTAAGGTAGATGATCTTGTGTACTAAGCTTAGGTCGGAACGTAGACGGCGTAGTTCAAGGTTATCCAGGCCTAAAATTTCAAGTCTACTGGAATAAGGAATTTTATTGCGAGCAGAGGAATTGAGTACTCTTCTTGTAAAATACCTCTGGACCCTCTCTAATGTATTAATGTCCGAAATACAGTGTGGGTTCCAGGCAGGTGAGCAGTATTCAAGGATAGGTCTGGCAAAGATTTTGTATGCCCTAGTTAGAAGTATAACGTTACCAGAGAGAAAACTTCGTAAAATAAGGCTGACAACTCTTAATGCCTTTTTAGCAATGTTAGACTGTCCAGGGAAGATTTCAATGGCGGCATTTTAGAGCTGAACTCAAACCCTGAGTTAATAAACTGAACCGTAACGTACATATGATTCACAGGTAGTCCTTCACTTATGACTGCAATGGAGTCCAAAATTTCTAAGCAAGACAGCTGTTAAGCGAGTTTTGCCGCATTTTACGACCTTTCTTGCCACAGTTGTTAAGTGAATCACTGCAGTTGTTAAGTTAGTAACACGGTTGTTCAGTGAATCTGGCTTCGCCATGGACTTTGCTTGTCAGAAGGTCGCAAAAGGGGAATCACGTGACCCCCAGGACACTGTGACCGTCATTAATATGAGTCAGTTGCCATGCGCCTGAATTTTGATGAAGGATGCTGCCATGGTTAAAAAAGTGTAAAAAACAGTCATAAATCACTTTTCTCAGTGCCTTGTAACTTCGAATGGTCACTAAATGAACTGTTGTAAGTCAAGGACTATCTGTAGTTCCCCCCCCCCAAAAAAATGAAAAACATTCTGGCTTGATAAAGGCCTTGAGTCCCTGGATTTGGTGTGGTTGGAATAAATGAGGTGTTGAATTGGCGCCTGGGAGATGCAGATTCTGTAAGTGGATTCCTGTATACGTTTCCTTGAGGTCCTAGCTGAAAGGTGAAAGAGCAAATTAATAAATGAATAGGCTTGGGTGTTGTCTCCTTCAAAATGGCGAGAAAATAACACCCTTAATTTTCAGGCCCGCAGAGTAAAACTAGCCGCCTCCAAAATTTCTAACTATAGAGATCTTGGAAAGATTTCAGAGTAGATATCTCCAAATGCTTTGGATCAAAAAACCTACCATCTTAGCTAGCCTGATCAATGCCTAGAACTTGGCCAACAATTCCTGGAAGGAAAGCATCTCTGTGCTTCCTCCTACCTCAACGTGCATGTAATCAATATTTCATTTCAAAATAATCCATAAAGGACCTCTGTAACTCTTAAATAATCCTCACTTTTTAAAAAAAAAAAAAGGGGGGGGTCTTTCACGTTGGGGCAACATCGTGAAGTGGTTCTATTTCAACTCACTTGGGTTTTTCCATCCGCTCCTCAGGCCTCCACCCCCAAGAAGAACGTCACTCAAGTCCAGCTGGAGGGAGACTTGAGTTCCATCAGTGATGGGGCTGATGAAGAAGAAGAAGAAGAAGATTTCCTGGAGCTACCCCAACCCTGCAAGCCTCAAGAGGAAGAGGACATGGATTATCTTCTGGACCAGTAAGTCTTTCAAGTTCATGTCCACCCATGAAAAAAAAGGAAGCCCCAACTGGAAGGTGAAAGGTGGGCCGCAATGAGAAAGAATCCATGAGGGATTCCTCTAAGCTTCACCCACTTTCACCCCTGGGTTCACTCATTCGGACTTGGCACCATCATATCTGTGTGTTCCCACCTGATCTTGAGGTCCTCAAAGCTTCATGGAAGGATGAAAGAGAAGACTTTCCACTGCCTTGGGTATTGTTGAGGGTAGATCAGATGGGAGAAGTTGAAAGCAAAGTACGGAAATCTTATTTGATTCTCCAAATGTGTTAGGTTTTCTGTCCCGGCTCAGCTTTCTACTTTTTCATTACAAGGTGCAGCAGCTTCAGATCTTTGCCAGAGGCCTTGAGTCACAAACACAACGCAGAAGAACTGGGCAGTGAAGCCACCGCAGCTGCTGGGACCAAGGGTGGCTCCCCGCAGAAGGCATCTGCATCTAATAAAATCTCTCCTGCCTCCGAGTAAGTTCGTGAGAAAACAACCTGAGCTACTTCATTTCAAGATCTAATACCACCATCTCCAACCTTAACAGGGCCAAGGAAAGCTTCTCTACTGCTCTGAATTTCATAAGAAACAGAATAGAATAACAGAGTTGGAAGGGACCTTGGAGGTCTTCTAGTCCAACCCTCTGCTCAAGCAGGAAACCCTATACCATTTCAGACAGGTGGCTGTCCAGTCTTTTCTTAAAAGCCTCCAGTGTTGGAGCATTCACAACTTCTGGAGGCAAGTCGTTCCACTGATTAATTGTTCTCCCTGTCAGGAAATCCTTCTTAGTTCTAGGTTGCTTCTCTCCTTGGTTAGTTTCCATCTGTTGCTTCTTGTCCAGCCTTCTGGTGCTTTGGAGAATAGGTTGACCCCCCTCTTCTTTGTGATAGCCTTTCAAATATTGGAAGGCTGCTATCATATCACCCCTAATCCTTCTTTTCACACACTCTTCTTTGTGGCAGCCCCTTGGATATTGAAAGATTATCATGTCACCCCCTACTCCTTCTTTTTCACCTCCTCTTCTTTGTGGCAGCCCCTTGGATATTGAAAGATTATCATGTCACCCCCTACTCCTTCTTTTTCACCTCCTCTTCTTTGTGGCAGCTCCTATCATGTCACCTCTAGTCCTTCTTTTCATTAAACTAAAGGTAAAGGTTCCCCTCGCACATATGTGCTAGTCGTTCCCGACTCTAGGGGGCAGTGCTCATCTCTGTTTCAAAGCCGAAGAGCCAGCGCTGTCCGAAGACGTCTCCGTGGTCATGTGGCTGGCATGACTAAACACCAAAGGCGCACGGAGCGCAGTTCCCTTCCCACCAAAGGTGGTCCCTATTTTTCTACTTGCATTTTTTACGTGCTTTCGAACTGCTAGGTTGGCAGAAGCTGGGACAAGTAACAGGAGCTCACCCCGTTACGCGGCGCTAGGGATTCGAACCGCCGAACTGCCGACCTTTTGATCAACAAGCTCAGCGTCTTAGCCACTGAGCCACCGCGTCCCTCATTAAACTAGACATGCCCAATTCCTGCAACCTTTCTTCCCAGTTCCCAGTTTAAGCCATGCATGCAAAACCATGGACAAACGGAAGAAACGGACATCCATGGAGGAAAGAGCAAAAACGCATATTTTAGCATGTGTGGGACATCAAGTGGAAAGCAAAGGAAAAAAAAAAGATTAATGAACCCTCTTCGAACAAGAGGGATCTAATCTGGGAGTAATCAAAACCTAAGCCTGGAATTCACTACCTGACTCTGTGGTTTCTTCCCCAAACCCAAAAAACTTTAACCTTAGACTGTCTACTGTCGACCTCACCCCATTCCTAAGAGGTCTGTAAGGGGCGTGCATAAGCGCACCAGCGTGCCTACCGTCCCTGTCCTATTGTCCTCATCTATCTGTATTCACTTTGATTATGTTTATGTTTATACCTATACCTGCTATCTTGTACATGTTTGACAAACAAATAAATAAAATAAAATAAAAGAAATAAGCTTAGACTCCTGGACAGCCACGCTTTCAACTTGAAAAATTCACATTCAAATCCTGGCCTGATTTTTCTAAGCCTATTTGGCTGGGTTATTTTTGCAAGAGCAGTAAGTCCCTTCTTTTTTTTTTTTTTATTTTTGCAAGAGCAGTTTTTCCTTTTTTTTTTTTTTTTTTTTTTTCCTTCTCCTGGTGTTTTGGGCATTCCGGGATGTGACTAAAATTAGAAACAGGGGTTGGCTTTTTTTAGCTGCTGCATCTGAAGCTGTGGAACAAAGATGTCTTTGCGTTTTCTTGTTTTCTTTCCCAGACTCGTTCAAAGCAGCTTTAGTCTCTCTCTCTCTCTCTCTCTCTCTCTCTCTCTCTCTCTCTCTCTCTCTCTCTCCCTCCCTCCCTCCCTTCCCATCCCTCCGCCCCTCCTACTGTCTGCTAAATGGGTTGCTTGGCAAGGAAAGGATGTAGAGGACGAGAATGCAGAAAGGGAGGGAGAAGAACGGAGAGGCATTTGACAGGAAGGAAGTCAAAACTCAGCAGGGGAATCTTAAGAGGTGGGAACAACAGCTGAGAAGCAGTATTCTTTTTTTTTTTTTTTAATGCCTGGGATTTGGCTGGGAGATATAGTGTGTTTGGAGGCAATCGTACTGCCCCACTTTTCAAGTTTTCAACTCTGCGCGTAAAACCTGGCACCGCAGCTAGGCTGCTACAAAGATTTCGCTGTGCTTTTAACACTTCAGCCCCACTCTGGTTTTCTACAGGGGGTAAGGACGGATGGAAGTTTTTTTATTTTATTTTTTTTATTTATTTATTTGTCTGTCAAACATGTACAAGATAGCAGGTATAGGTATAAACATAAACATAATCAAAGTGAATACAGATAGATGAGGACAATAGGACAGTAGGGCAGGGACGGTAGGCACTCTGGTGCGCTTATGCACGCCCCTTACAGACCTCTTAGGAATGGGGTGAGGTCGACAGTAGACAGTCTAAGGTTAAAGTTTTTTGGGTTTGGGGAAGAAACCACAGAGTTGGAGCGGTTTACATTAAGTTTGTATCAATTGTGTTCTTGTGTATTGTTGAGGTTGAAGCTGAAGTAGTCATTTACAGGTAGGACATTGTGGCAGATAATTTTATGAACTACATTTAGATCGGTTCTAAGGCGACATAGTTCTAAGTTGTCTAAGCCCAAAATTTCAAGTCTGGTGCAATAAGGTATTCTGTTGCGAACAGAGGAGTGGAGGACTCTTCTCGTGAAATATTTTTGGACTCTCTCAATTGTATTAATATCCGATATGCAGTGCGGGTTCCAGACAGGTGAGCTGTATTCGAGAATTGGTCTAGCGAACGTTTTGTATGCTCTAGTTAGCAGTGTAATGTTGCCAGAGAAGAAGCTACGCAGGATTAAGTTGACTACTCTTAGTGCCTTTTGCGTTCTGAGGGAGGAGGAAGGGTCTGTTTCTGAGAAAAGAGGCAAGGAAGATTTCAATCGGAATAGAGCTGGAAGGGACCTTGGAGGTTTTCTAGTCCAACCCCCTGCTCGAGCAGGAGATCCTACACCATTTCAGACAAGTGGCTGTCCAGTCTCTTCTTAAAGACCTCCAGTGCTGGAGCACCCACAACTTCTGAAGGCAACTTCTGTTCCACTGGTTAATTGTCCTCACTGTTAGGAAGTTTCTCCTTAATTCCAGGTTGCTTCTCTCCTTGGTTAGTTTCCATCCGTTGTTTCTCGTCTTGCCTTCTGGTGCTTTGGAAAATAGGTTGACCCCCTTCTTCCTTGGGGCAGCCCCTGAAATACTGGAAGACTGCTATCATGTCCTCTTCTTTTCTCTAGACTGGCCATACCCAATTGCTGCAACCGTTCTTCATATATTTTAATCTCCAGGCCCTTGTAAATTGGGTCTAAATTGCATGGAACCACCTACATAGGAAGTGTTTGCTTCAC
Organism: Thermophis baileyi; assembly: GCA_003457575.1. NCBI lineage: Eukaryota > Metazoa > Chordata > Lepidosauria > Squamata > Dipsadidae > Thermophis > Thermophis baileyi. The sequence continues at coordinate 318,708 of QLTV01001798.1, read as the reverse complement.
AATGCACACACGGATTCTAGAGAGAATTTGTCCGCATTTTATAAGCTTGCATTTGGAAGTTGCGTTGGTTTCTGAGTACTTCAGGTACTGGCCAGAGCAGGGGATTGGACTAGAAGACCTCCAAGGTCCCTTCCAACTCTGTTATTCTGTTATTCTTCCGCTTGCATGTCAGATTGTCGATTGCAACCTAGATTAGCTTCTTGGAAACATCAGTATTTTCCTTAAATTTAAGGACTTCTTCACAAGCTAACCCAGCTTTGCTTTTTGTGATAGGGGACTTCAGGAGAAGGTGGCACCTGAGCGCTCGCTCAGAAAGGTCCAGCAGCCAACCCACCAGAGCGGACACGTGTCTTCCATCCAAGCAGAAGCAGCTCTCGGTGAACCTGCAGAGATCAACCGTCCCACAGTTGCCGTCCGCAAGATGTTCTCGAGAAGGCAGCAGGCAGAGTGCTCGCCTCACAGCAGCATGGCCAGCGTAAGGGGAAGCGTAGCATCGGAATCTGCAGCTCCGCATTCACCCCGGAAGATGGACACAACGTTGTGTGAGGTAAGAAAGGGTGCAGAGAAGAGCAACCAAGAGGATTAGGGGGCCGGAGGCTAAAACATACGAAGAACGGTTGCAGGAATTGGGTATGCCTAGTTTAATGAAAAGAAGGACTAGGGGAGACATGATAGCAGTCTTCCAATATCTCAGGGGCTGCCACAAAGAAGAGGGAGTCAAGCTATTCTCCAAAGCACCAGAGGGCAGGACAAGAAGCAATGGGTGGAAACTAATCAAGGAGAGAAGCAACCTAGAACTAAGGAGGAATTTCCTGACAGTGAGAACAA
>QLTV01001798.1:306678-317676 GCA_003457575.1 Thermophis baileyi | reverse complement strand
TTCTATTCTATTCTATTCTATTCTATTCTATTCTATTCTATTCTATTCTATTTTCTATTCTATTTTCTATTCTATTTTCTATTCTATTCTATATTCTATTCTATTCCTATTCCTATTCCTATTCCTATTCCTATTCTATTCTATTAAGTCTGAGTTGGTGATGGTAGACCGGGGGGGGGGGAATTCCAGGTAGTCCAGCTTGCTCACTTGGGAAGATTAAGGAAGGAAATATAATCCCATATATCTCCGGAACAGAACTTGGAGATCAGGATGGAAAGAATTCTTTGTGTCCCCATGTCTGGGGTCTTTCGGGTATTGGAGCTACTTAGAAACCTCACCAGGTAAGTCCACTGGACCTGGTCGAGTCCACTTTGGATGGAGCTACAGCTCTTTCCTAAAGGATCACTAAATGTCTATGGAGATTCTCAGCCATCCAGGTCATGGTTGTCCCAAAGATGCTTTTTCAGGAGGCAACTGGACTTTCTGGTGTGTTGTTTTTTTTAAGATGTTTCGCTTCTCATCCAAGGACTTCTTCAGCTCTGACTGGATGGTGGGGAATGGAAGGATTTATATTCCTTGCAGACAGCTGGTCATTTGCATTCTTTTAGAGGGGTCATTGAAGCACTTGGAGGTTTATCTGTGTCCTCAGGGTCACCTGAGTAGTGCTCCTGGTTCCTGTAGTCTGCAATTTTTCTTCTGGAAATCCATTCCTACTCCCACACCATTCAAAGGGTGTTCATCCAAAATTGTATAGCTAAAACGTCTGTAGAGATTCTCAGTCATCCAGGTCATGGTTGTGCTTTTTCAGGAGGCAACTGGACTTTCTTGTTTTTCCTTTGAAGACGTTTCACTTCTCATCCAAGAAGCTTCTTCAGCTTTCCTAAAGGATGTGCCCTTCACTCAGGCCTTCAACATTCATGGAATGAAGATAAATCCAAGTGAAGGAGATACCTCTGTGATCATGCCCAGTGGCCTTCAAGAGTAGTCTAGAGAGATGTTCTAGATTTTGCTGGTAGCTCCATAAGTCTCTCTCTCTTCCCTTTGTTGCAGGATCTGCGCATCGTGTCTCCAGAGACAGACAGTGGTTTTGTGGGATCAGAAACCAGCAGGGCGTCTCCTCTGGCACAGATGCCCAAGCACCAGTTGGCAAAGATGAGGTACAGCATGTTAGCTATCGTCCTTTTCCTTTATCTCTCTCTCTTCCAGTTATACAACTGAATCTCTTCCTTCCTGGTCATTCTTTTTCTTCTTCAGCCTTCTCCCCCTCTTATTTTCCAGTTTCATTCACTTTTTCTATTCCCCTTTTCTCTTTCCCTCCAAACTGCTAATTCTACCCTCTGTGGAGGTGAGTTCATGTAGCTGAATAGGAAGCAAGCATAATACACTTTGCCAATCCTACATATTACCAACCCTACAATCTGGAACTGAACACACTCAAAACCGTAGAAATGATGGTAGACTTTAGGAGAAACCCTCCCATACTACCACTTCTTACAATACTAGACAACACAATATCAACAGTACAGACCTTCAAATTTCTAGGTTTATCATATCTCAAGACTTAAAATGGACACCTAACATCAAAAACGTCATCAAAAAAGTACAACAAAGAATGTTCTTTCTGCGCCAACTCAGGAAGCTCAAACTGCCCAAGGAGCTGCTGATTCAGTTCTATAGAGGAATTATTGAGTCTGTCATCTGCACCTCTATAACTGTCTGGTTTGGTTCTGCAACCCAACAAGACAGACACAGACTTCAGAGGATAATCAGAACTGCAGAAAAAACCATTGCTGCCAACCTGCCTTCCATTGAGGACCTGTATACTGCATGAGTCAAAAAGAGGGCTGTGAAAATATTTACAGACCCCTTGCATCCTGGACATAAATTGTTTCAACTCCTCCCCTCAAAACGACGCTATAGAGCACTGCATACCAAGACAACTAGACACAAGAACAGTTTTTCCCCGAACGCCATCACTCTGCTAAACAAATAATTCCCTTAACACTGTCAAACTATACACTAAGGCTTCATAACTATTACTATTAGTCTTCTCATCGTTCCTATCACCCATCTCCTCCCACTTATGACTGTATGACTATAACTTGTTGCTTGTATCCTTACGATTTATATTGATTGTTTCCCAGTATGATTTGATTGCTTATTTGTACCCCATGACTATCATTAAGTGTTGTATCTTATGATTCTTGATGAATGTATCTTGTCTTTTTATGTACACTGAGAGCATATGCACCAAAGACAAATTCCTTGTGTGTCCAATCACACTTGGCCAATAAAGAATTCTAATCTAATTCTAATTCTAATCTGGGTTTTTTGGTTCCAGGTCCTACAGCATCCAGAGACCATCATCTACAATTGATGTGCCTCCCTGCTCACCATCCTCAAAGAAAGCACCAGGTGCGGCGAAACAGCTGGGACCAGACAAATCACCTGGAAAAGTGAAGCCCGAAGCTGGGAGAAACAGATGCACCTTGGTGAAAAGAAACCCCTTCCAGAAGACCTCTCCCTGCAGGTGGACAAATGAAATGGAGCCGGAAGACGAGAACTGTGAGTTGAATTCCAGATGAGGATGGGGGTACCACCTCCATCATGTCCAGCTACCCAAGGTTCACCTCCTTGCTTAGGAAGCTTTGACTCAATTATGGGGGCCAGTATCTCAGAGTGTTTCTGAACAGTAGCAAGATGTCATCTATAGGTATACAACACAGCTCACAAGGCCCAGATGCTGTGGCTGAGATCTTAAGGTTTAGGGTCAACACTGTTCAAAAATATATCCCAGGTCACCAAGATGCTTGCTTCTAGCAAAAGACCATGTTAATGAAGTGATTAAGGAAAAATGTTTAATGAAAAGAAGGGGTGACATGATAGCAGTGTTTCAACATTTGAGACGTTGCCACAAAGAAGAGGGGGTCAACCTATTCTCCAAAGTCCCTGAAGGCAGGACAAAAAGCAACAGATGGAAATTAATCAAGGAGAGAAGCAACCTAGAACTAAGGAGAAATTTCCTGACAGTTAGAACAATTAATAAACGGAAGGGCTTGCCTCCAGAAGTTGTGGGTGCTTCAATGCTGGAGGTTTTGAAGAAGAAACAGGACAGCCATTTGTCTGAAATGGTATAGGGTATCCTGCTTGAGCAGGGGGTTGGACTAGAAGACCTCCAAGGTCCATTCCAACTTTGTTATTCTGTTAAAAGTAGCATGTTAGCTCCCCCATAAGTTTAATTTTTTCTGTGATTTCCCCTTCAGTAGTTTGGGATTGGAGATAAAATGGAAAGAAAGTACAAGGGATAAATTGAGATAGCTTCCTCCTTTTTTAAGCATTGACCCATCCCACGAGACTTCTAGTCAGTGGCCACTATACTGTATTTAAGAAAAGCAGACCTTGATGTATATATATTTTTTTAAGGCTGACCACAATTTCATCCTTAAGGAAAATTCATGATATTTTGTTCTCTCTCTTGCTTGCCAGTTCACCCTGACTCCGAGACAGAAACGGAGACACACGGTGGTACCAGTCTGGATGACAGCCCTCCACCCCGTGGGAGAGATTCCCCCAGTCCATCCCCTATTTCTTCAAACATGGCCCAGGCTCGCCACAAGAACTTTCTTCATTCACGTTTGGAACGAGAGTAAGTATGCCTCTCCGAAAAGGAGTTCAGGAGAAGACAATATTATAGACCATTTGGGTGGGGTGGTGAGGCTGTTGAAGTAGGATTGTTGGACTTCAAAACACCATATCGGGCTCAAAGAAGCAGGATCACCCATGAGATTGCAGCAAAGAAGATTTATTGAAAAATCTAGTCAGCTAAAGTTCAGCACTAAATTGGTGCCAAATAAGGGCCAACGAAATTCAGGAGGGGTTAGACTTGGACCGCTTGTGACAATGCGATGATTCTAAGCTGATGACATGCTTAACTCCATCACCACCCCAGCTCTGCCAGCTCTTCTCCTACACACCACAAATGTTCACTATCCCACATCTAACTAGGGAGCGTACTTTAAGGATACATTTCATCAATTCATAATTATTTTTCTGATTGCCTTGGTTGCCAACTCCTTAAAGCAAAGCCTCCTTTGGCTGGGAAAAGAGAGAGAGAGAGTTGCTAATGGAGGCTTACCAAAAAAATCGGTGCCCTCAAAGCTTTCTCCATCGCTACGGATTACACCCCTATGTTTCTAAACAACTGTCTCTGATTTAATTAAATGATCATTTTACCTGTAATTCTACCCCCATCCCTCTAGCATGGGAAGAGGGAGAGAAGAGCATTAAACTCATTTCCCCCTTTTGTCTTGGGTAGAATTGGGATGACTTCAACCCACCCTAGTAGCAGTTGTCATAGTCAACCTGATGTTCCTGTGTGTGTCAACTCACAAAGCATCTCTGGCCTGCTCTCAAGTTGCAATAGGCCAGGGGGGATGGGAAACTGGCGAAACTGCACGGCAGCCAAGACAGATGCACATTCCGTGCTTAGCTCTCTCAAGGCTGTCTCCCAGGGTTACCTACAGCAGCCGGAGGGGAGTGACCTCTACAACCCACGAAAGTGCTCCCGTTGGCGAATGTGATTGATGACACACCCTGGGGGGAGGGGGGAAATAGGGTCATAATTGGGACGTAAATTACGTAGGGTCAGAGCTGGCTTCACTTGGGAAGTGCCGACATGAAGCTCCTAATAAATAACTGGATTTCTTTTGAGGCTTGGCTCGAGGCTCATGATTTAATTAGGGCATCCGTGGGAACCCTGACAGTGTGTTTGTTTTATTCCTCCACCAGCGAAGCCATTGAAGCGTTGCAACATGAAGTCTCTCGGTTGCGCCAAAGTCTAGAGGAGTCACTCCATCGGCAGTCTTCTTCTCCCCACCCATCTAGAGTCCAGGACACAGCTCACCTTTATCCAAGCGTCACTCCAGCAGGGTAAGGGATGAACAAAACTATTGTTTAATGTGTAAAGATTTCTGTGCAAACTCTTCTCTGGTAGATCTCATTGTTTCTTCCCAGTCCCTGGTGGTGAGTCTATCTATAACTACATGTTTGTGGAGATTCTCCATCATCCAGGTCATGGTTGTCCCAAAGATGCTTTTTCAAGAGGCAACTGAACTTTCTTTGTTTTTTTCCTTGAAGTTTCGCTTCTCATCCAAGAAGCTTCTTCAGTTCTGAATGAACTTTTTTTGTTTTTCCTTGAAGATGTTTCGCTTCTCATCCAAGAAGCTTCTTCAGTTCTGACTGAATTTTCTTTGTTTTTCCTTGAAGACATTTCATTTTGCATCCAAGAAGCTTCTTCAGTTCTGACTGGACTTTCTTTGTTTTTCCTTGAAGAAGTTTCACTTCTCATCCAAGAAGCTTCTTCAGCTCTGACTGGACTTTCTTTGTTTTTCCTTGAAGACGTTTTGCTTCTCATCCAACAAGCTTCTTTAGTTCTGTTAGTTCTGTAGAAGAAGTTTCTTGGATGAAAAGCAAAATGCCTTGTGAAAAAGCACCTTTGGGATAGCTGTACTTCCAAACCTCCAAATGATCTCTAGAGGGCAATAGGACTGCAGAGGCGATCTAGTTTCTCACAAGGCAGCTGACTCACCCATTATGAAAGACATTATGGGAAACTTCCAAAACAGCTAACCACAATTCTACTGTCCTGGCTGGATTCCAAAGTGTTTAGAAAGACAGAGATTCAAAGCAAAACCAGGGTGAAATTATTATTGCTTTCTCTCTCTGATGCCTTCACTGCCCATGGAAGGAATGGAATGGAGTGGAGTGGAGTGGAGTGGAGGGCAATGCAATGCAATACAATACAATACAATACAATAATAATACATTACAATTACAATACAATTACAATACAATACAATAATAATACAATACAATAAAATACTACAATACAATTACAATACAATAATAATACAATACAATTACAATACAATAATAATACAATACAATGTAATTACAATACAATACAATAACAATACAGTACAAGTATAATACAATACATTAATAATACAATACAATTACAATACAATACAATAATAATACAATATATTACAATTGCAATACAATACAATACAATACAATAATAATACAATACAATACAATAATAATACAATACAATACAATAATAATACAATACAATACAATAATAATACAATACAATACAATAATAATACAATACAATATAATTACAATAATAATACAATACAATATAATTACAATACAATAATAATACAGTACAATTATAATACAATACAATACAATACAATAATAATACAAAACAAAACACAGCACAGAACAGAACAGAACTGACTCATATTTATGACGCTTGCAGTGTCTCGGTGTGACGTGATCCTCTTTTGCGACCTTCTGGCAAGTAAAGGATGCCAGAACTAAGAAGCCAAATTCACTTCACAACCGGGTTAATAGCTTAACAATTGCAGTGATTCACTTAACCACTGTAGTAAGAAAGGTGTTAAAATGGGGCAAAATTCACATAGCAAATGCCTCGCTGAGCCACGGAAATTGTGGGCTCAAGGGAGGTCGTAAGTCGAGGACTACCTGCATTAAACCCTGCCAAGGAGTTTAGCAAACCATGGTAACCTTGTCTGCAAGCGGATGCTAAACTATGCGTGCTTGTTCAGGATCCATCTCGCCCGTGTTCCCACAAACAAAAAACTAGAATAAATCACATTGAGTTAAAAGGAATCCAGTCATACTTTAGGAGTCCAGAGGTGACGTTACCAGGGGGGAATGAATGGATAAGATAAGTTTCTTGTTTTGTGCTTTGCTATAGTCTTGTCTTCGGTATAACATGCTGTCTCATTCCACAGAACCTCAAGGAAAAGCGTGGTGGAATCTGATGGATCATTTCTGGCCGCTGACTCGAAAGGGAGGACCCAGAAGCCATCTTTGGCTCAACATGGATCCGAGTTGGACTTCAGTAAGTGGCAAAGGTTTTAAATGTTGGCATAGTCCAGAATTAGAAACTTGGTGTCCTGCTGTAGTTAGGGGTGGAGCATACTTTGTGCAAAGAGAACAATCTCTAAACAGGTTGTGTTGTCTATTTTAAATATTTTGAGAGGTCCTTGGTGCTCTCTGAGCTTGGTTGTTTTCTTGCAGATGTTTCATGACCCAAACTAGGTGACATCATCAGTGCTTAGAAGGGAATTGGGCTTGCAGGGAGGAGGAAGAGGAAGAGAAGGAGAAGATGGAAGAGGAGGAAAAGATGGAGGAGGGAGGAGGGGAAGAAGGAAGGATAAGAAGGAAGAAGGAAGTCTGTGGGGTCCTTAGTGCTCTCTGAGCTTGGTTGTTTCCTTACAGACGTTACCCCAAACTAGGGAACATCATCAGTGCTAGTGATATTAAATATTTTGATTCAATCGAGCCAATTGTCAAAACCGGCAATTGTATGCTCTTCTGCAGTTCGGTTAATGCTCCCCAATGTTCTTGGAACCCCTGAGATAATGTAGGACTTTACATGCCACATTAATCTGAGGGTTGCCTTTTCCTGCTTTGTTCCTAGATCCTTCCGAGTCAGAGGATGCACCGTCAAAGTTGCAGAATGGAAAACACCACACAACTTCCAGGATAAGACCTTCCAAACAACGCGTTGTCCAGGGACCTTACACAGGTAGGAACATCATCTCTAAGCCACCCTTGTATAACATACACCACTGGGAAGTTAGATCAGTAAAGAAAAGTGAGCAAAATACCTTTTTACTATTCCCTTCGAAGTTCACATTTTGAAGTTGGAAGGATGCAAATTTTAAAAGGAAGTAGAAGAATTGCCTTCACCTAATTACAGATGCCCTCCTTCCTTACAGGAGATGGCCTTCTCCTATAGGACATGCTAGGCAGAAATGTGATGATTACAGATTAGATTAAAGAGCTGAGGTGGCACAGTGGTTAGAGTGCAGCACTGCAGGCTACTTCAGCTGACTGCTAGCTGAAGTTCGGCGGTTCAAATCTCACCGGCTCAAGGTTGACTCAGCCTTCCATCCTTCTGAGGTGGGTAAAATGAGGACCCAGATTGTTGGGGGCAAGAGGCTGACTCTGTAAACCGCTTAGAGAGGGCTGTAAAGCACTATGAAGCGGTATATAAGTCTAAGTGCTATTGCTATTGCTACAGATTAAGATTACACATTTAACAGAGTTGGAAGGGACCTTGAAGGTCATCTAGTCCAACCCCCCGCCCAAGCAGGAGAACCTACACCATTTCTGACAAATGGCAGTCCAGTCTCTTCTTGAAAGCTTCCAGTGATGAAGCTCCAACAACTTCCGAAGGCAACTTCTGTTCCATGGGTTGATTGTTCTCACGGTCAGAAAGTTCCTCCTTATCTCCAGGTTGAATCTCTCCTTGTTCAGTTTCCATCCATTATTCCTTATCTGGCCTTCGGGTGCCTTGGAAAATAGCTTGACCCCCTCCTCTCAGTGGCAGCCCCTCAAATATTGGAAGACTGCTGTCATGTCTCTCCTGGTCCTTCTCTTCTCTTCACTAGACTAGCCATGCCCGGTTCCTGTAACCGTTCATCGTATGATTTAGCCTCCAGTCCCCTAATCATCTTGGTTGCTCTTCTCTGCACTTTTTCTAGTCTCAACATCTTTTTTTATACTCTCTCTCTCTCTCTCTCTCTCTCTCTCTCTCTCTCTCTTTCTTCTTCTTCTTCTTCTTCTTCTTCTTCTTCTTCTTCTTCTTCTTCTTCTTCTTCTTCCTCCTCCTCCTCCTCCTCCTCCTCCTCCTCCTCCTCCTCCTCCTCCTCCTCCTCCTCCTCCTCCATCATCATCATCATCATCATCATCATATCCGTCATCGGATGTTGGTGATCATGGTGGCAATCCTATTTTTATCAACAGCCACATGAAAAAGTGCTGCTGAGTTTTGTCCAAACCAGTCCCTTAGATTTTGAAGAAGATATTCTTCTTCTGCCTGGACCTCGTTTGCCTTCAATCTTTCCTTGGAGGATTAAGTGAAGTATGACGTATTTTTCTGGGTGTCGCATCACAATGTCCAAAATATTCTGATTTTCACTTTTTGATGGTTTTGATGATTTCCTTTGGCTTTCCCAGGTGGCTTATCACCTCCTCATTTCTGATTTTGTCAACCCAACTTATACGTAAGAGCCGCCTGTAAATCCACATTTCAAATGCTTCTAGTCTCTTCAAGTGGCTTTCTATCAAGAGACCAACTCTCCACTCCGTAGAGCAGGGGTGTCAAACTCAATTTCATTGAGGGCCGCATCAGGGATGTATTTGACCTCGGGGGGGGGGCTGGGGTGGGTGTGGCCAGCTCATAATCAGGACCCAGATTGTTGAGGGCAATATGCTGACTCTGTAAACCGCTTAGAGAGGGCTGTAAAAGCACTATGAAGCGGTATATAAGTCTAAGTGCTATTGCTATCATCACTCATGTCGGGGGCGCCTGTAATGGCCCAAGTGCTGTGCCAGCGAAAACGGGCTCCCGAGGTGGCTCAGTGGTTAGAGTGCAGTACTGCAGGCTACTTCAGCTGACTGCTAGCTGCAGTTCAGCGGTTCAAATCTCACCGGCTCAAGGTTGACTCAGCCTTCCATCCTTCCGAGGTGGGTAAAATGAGGACCCAGATTGTTGGGGGCAATATGCTGACTCTGTGAACCGCTTAGAGAGGGCTGTAGCACTATGGGGTGGGTGTGGCCAGCTCATAATCAGGACCCAGATTGTTGGGGGCAATATGCTGACTCTGTGAACCGCTTAGAGAGGGCTGTAAAGCACTATAAAGCGGTATATAAGTCTAAGTGCTATTGCTATTGCTATTGGCTGCAATGGCCTCCTGCAACCCTCTGCCAGCGAAAATGGAGCTCAGGAGGGCTGCCTGTGGCCCTCCCAAGCTCCATTTTTGCTGGCAGAGGCACTGCGGGCCAGTCCTTCGCTGTTTCCAGGGCAGCCCTGTGGGCCAGATCTAAGCACCCCGCGGGCCGGATGAGTGACACCCCTGCCATAGAGCAGGATAGAAAAGCTGTAGCATCTGACAAGCCTGATTGTCTATCTTAATTTGGTTTCTTAGGGACACAGTATCCCATTTCCACTCCGGAGTCTCAAGATCCCAAGAGACGTCAAACCTCGGCTCTCGGTCACCAGAGTGTCCAGTTGCAACATGGAGAAGTCTCTGCTGGTCACTTGGATGAAAAGGAAACCAAAGGTAAACCGTTCATGTGGATCGCCCCTCTGTGATCCAGGTAGCCCTCGACTTATAATCATTTGTGTAGTGACCGTCTGAAGTCATAACGGCACTGGAAACAATTGACTTATGGCTGTTTTTCACACTTTGTGCAACCGGGCAATCCCAGAGAAATGTGAAAACATGTTTGCAGGTGAGGAATCAAGTTTCAACCAGCTCCGTGCTCTGCCCTCCATCACCTTTGTGGTGATAACACAGGCAAGGATACAAAAATGGTTGGAACCCTTGGTTAAACATTAACCGGATTTATTGCTGAATTCCTGTTTAAAAATCAGGACCTCTCCTTGGTTTTTACTTGTAAATTCTTTCTTTCTTTGTCTTTCTTTCTTTCCTTCTTTCTTTCTTTCTTTCCTTCTTTCCTCCCTCCCTTCTTCGTTTCCTTCCTTCCCTCCCTCCTTCCTTCCTCTCTCCCTCCCTCCCTCCCTCCCTACCTTCCTTCCTTCCTTCCTTCCTTCCTTCCTTCCTTCCTTCCTTCCCAGAACTTGTTTTTTTTCATCTTTTTGCTAACCCTTCAATTTAATCTCTCTGTCTCTCTCTCTCTCTCTCTCTCTCTCTCTCTCTCTCTCGCTCGCCTTTCCTTCCTTCCTTCCTCTCTCCCTCCCTCTCTCTCTTTCTCTGTCTTTCTTTCTTTCTCCCTTTCCTTCCTTCCTTCTTAGTTTCCTCCCTCCTTCCCTCCCTCTTTCTGTCTTCCCTCCCTTTCTTTCTTTCTTTCTTTCTTTCTTTCTTTCTTTCTTTCTTTCTTTCTTTCTTTCTTTCTTTCTTTCTTTCTTTCTTCTTTCTTTCTTTCTTT
>QLTV01001798.1:269381-283413 GCA_003457575.1 Thermophis baileyi | reverse complement strand
TAGATAGATAGATAGATAGATAGATAGATAGATAGATAGATAGATAGATAGATAGATAGATAGATAGATAGATAGATAGATAGATAGATAGATAGATATCCAAGATGGGGAGATACAATGTCCCATTGACCTGAGGTAAGATGGATGGCCAATAAATTTTACAAATAAATAAATTAAAAATGTCCACAAACATTCTTTCCCCAACTGATAAGCTTACACGTCTTCCATTCAGACTTCATTTAACTTAGATCTAATTGAGTTTAATTTAATCTAGCCTTCACTTAAACCTAATTATGCTTCCCTAGACCCGATACAGGTAGTCCTCGACTTACAACAGTTCATTTAGTGACCGTTCAAAGTTAACAACGGCACCGGAAAAAGCCACTATTTTTCAGAGTTACCACCTTTGCGGCAACCCCCACGATCACGTGATCAAAATTCAGCCACCATTGGTTCATACCTATGACGGTTGCAGCGTCCCGGCAGATCCCACGATCCCTTCTGACAAACAAAGTCCATGGGGACAGCCAGATTCACTCAACGACCGGGTTGCTAACTTATCAATTGCAGTGATTCACTTAGCAGCCATGCCCCCCCCCAAAAATGTCGTAAAATGGGGCAAAACTCATTTAACAAATGTCTCAATTAGTAACCTACATTTTGGGCTCAATCGGGGTCGTAAGTCGAGGGCTTACGAAGAGCCGAGGTGGCGCAGTGGTTAGAGTGCAGCACTGCAGGCTACTTCAGCTGACTGCTAGCTGCAGTTCGGCGGTTCAAATCTCACCGGCTCAAGGTTGACTCAGCCTTCCATCCTTCTGAGGTGGGTAAAATGAGGACCCAGATTGTTGGGGGCAATATGCTAACTCCGTAAACCGCTTAGAGAGGGCTGTAAAGCACTATGAAGCGGTATATAAGTCTAAGTGCTATTGCTTTCGTTCCTTCCTTCCTTCGTTCCTTCCTTCCTTCCTTTCTTCCTTCCTTCCTTCCTTCCTTCCTTCCTTCCTTCCTTCCTTCCTTCCTTCCCATGGTAATGCAGTGGTTAGAATGCAGTATTGCCAGCTGATTCTGCTCACTGCCAGCAGTTCGATCCTGACTGGCTCAAGGTTGACTCAGCCTTCCATCCTTCCGAGGTGGGTAAAATGAGGACCCAGATTGTTGGGGACAATATGCTGACTTTGTGAACCGTTTAGAGAGGGCTGTAAAGCACTGTAAAGCGGTATATAAGTCTAAGTGCTATTGCTATTGCTATTGCTACCTGTAGTTTGACAGAACGGTCCCTTCTTACCTGACAGCACCTGTACTGCTGAAGGAAGCAGCTGAGCGAGTGGAGATGTACGGGTAATGTTTGGTGTCCAGTTTATCCTCCAAAGCATCCTTGAAAGAAAGAGAAAAAAAATAAATAATTAGCACGTCTGGAGCTTCTGCAAATGATCAACAGTGTGTCTTAGGCATAAAGCAAAGAGATTCATGCAGGGGTGACATTCAAATTTTCCCCCTACCGGTTCTGTGGGCGTGGCTTGGTGGGCAGGTCATGTGACTGAGTGGGTGTGGCCAACTTGACGACACTCACGGCAAGGTGGGACGGCACCACCCCACCAAGCCACACCCACAGAACCGACAGAAAAGTTCGGCCAAGTCTTCTAGCATTCAACCTGGCTGCTTCTCACCTCCTCATTGTCAGGGTTCCAAATAGCATCTAAAATTAAATCAGAGTCCGAGGCAAAGCATTCCTCTAATTTCCAATTTATTGATAGAGCCATGTTGGTATGGCTGTGAGAAACCCGAATCTGAAGTCCCAGGGGTTTCTCCACCCAGTTGAAAGTTCAATCCCTTGTCCCGACACCCTCAAGTCCATCACATGAACCAATCTTCATCTGGCACTTGGCAGCAACTCCCATCTCCTTCCGTGCAGGTGCAGGACAAAGGATGACCTTGACAATCTGAAAGGAATTTGTTATGGCTACGTGCAGACATCCCTCGTGCAACGGCCCCTCCCAAATTCCCATAGCAAAGCATACATTCTAAAGTGTAAAGTGTGGCAGGCCAAAGTCTCTAATAAAATATGGCTTCGGCCTGACACTCATGTATGCTCTGTGTGTATGAGCCCAAGAAGGAGGAGAGAAGGAGTGAGTGGGAGGGGCGGGACCGGGCCAGTCAGTGGTGCGATTTACCGGTTCTCCGAACTGCGCATTATCGCCGCCGCCGGTTCTATAGAACCTGTCCGAACCTGCTGAATTTCACCCCTGGATCCATGCCTTCAAGGGCTATCCCTCTTTACGTACCTCCATAATGTCTTTGACTACTGGAGTCCATCGGGAGAGCTGGTAAGTCTGTTCACTGATACGTTCCTTCCGCTCCGGCTTGCTTCTACGACGTAAGGTGGACTGGACACAAGAGAGAGAAAATGGAGGAGATCAACCAGGCTTATTCACAATGCAAGAGTAAATTGGAGCCTTGGACGAAGGCTTCTGTACGAGATTGGAGGTGAGGGGTCCTTGGTGCTCTCTGAGCTTGCTTGTTTTCTTGCATTACCCGACTAGGTAACATCATCAGTGCTAGAAGGGAGTAGGGTGTGGTAAGAGGAGGAGAGGGGGAGGAGGAGGAGGAGGAGGAGGAGGAGGGACGGACTCTGGGGGTCCTTGGTGCTCTCTGAGCTGGGTTGTTTTTTTTTGGAAGACTTTTCATGACCCAATTAGGAAAGTTTCCAGTCTCAGGTCTGTTTCTGTATCTATCTGTGTGAAGACTTCATTATGATATGTTGCTGAAAAGAAGAAAGTATGGTATTGTAAATATTTTGATAAGATTATAAAAAAGTTATTTGATTCAGCAAATGCAGTCAACTGTGAGAGCTTCTGATTTATTTTTCTACAACAGAAAAAGAAAAATTATCTAACAGTTTCCTTGCAGACGTTTCAAGACCCAACTAGGCAACATCAGTGTTAGGAGGGTTGGGGTGGAGGAGGAGGAGGGGGAGGAGGAGGAAAAGAAGGAGGACTATAGGGTCCTTGGTGCTCTCTGAGCTTGCTTGTTTTCTTGCAGACATTTCATTACCTGACTAGGTAACATCATCAGTGCTAGAAGGGAGTAGGGTGTGGCAAGGAACAGGAACAGGAGGAGGAAAAGAGGAGGAAAAGAGGAGGAAAAGAAGAGGAAAACAGGAGGAAAAGAGGAGGAAAATAGGAGGAAAAGAAGAGGAAAACAAGGAGGACTGTGGGGTCCTTGGTGTGCTCTGAGCTTGCTTGTTTTCTTGCAGACGTTTCATTACCCAACTAGGTAACATCATCAGTGTCAGAAGGGGAAGAAAGCAAACCTACTTCCTTCTAGCACTGATTATGTTACCTAGTTGGGTCATGAAACATCTGAAGGAAAACAACCAAGCTCAGAGAGCACCAAGGACCCCTTATCTATTCCCCCCCTCCTCCTCCCTTCTAGCACTGATGATGTTACCTAGTTGGGTCACGAAACATCTGCAGGAAAACAACCCAGCTCAGAGAGCACCAAGGAGCTAGCCATTTGCTAAACAGATAATTCTGCGATAGGGTAGATTTTTATGAAAACATAAGTTCCAAAGGTAGCTGCTTAAGGAGAATATCCATACCAGACTTTCATAGTATCAACTACCCTGAAGGTTTATCTACTACCGTTGCAAAAATATTGTTTAATTGCAAACTTAAGTGAAGCTACTTTGCTGTCCAAGGACTAAACGGAACCTTTCTTGGTTCCATAGACAAAAAAACCTTGAATTGATGGTTGAGTTCTCCTTCAACTCAAAGGTGCTTTTTTTCAGGAGGCAACTGGACTTTCTTGTTTTTTGAAGACGTTTCGCTTCTCATCCAAGAAGCTTCTTCAGCTCTGACTGGATGGTGGGGAATGGAAGGATTTATATTCCTTGCAGACAGCTGGTCATTTGCATCCTTTCAGAGAATCGTTGAGGCCACTTGGAGGTTTATCTGTGTCCTCAGGGTCACCTGAGTAGTCCTTCTGGTTCCTGTAGTGTGCAATTTTTCCTCTGGAAATCCATTCCTACTCCCACACCAATCCAAGGGTGTTCATCCCAAATTGTGTAGCTAAAAGTCTGTCAGTCATCCAGGTCATGGTTGTCCCAAAGGTGCTTTTTTAGTTGCCTCCTGAAAAAGCACCTTTGGGACAACCATGACCTGGATGACTGAGAATCTCCATAGACATTTAGCTGTGCATCAGAGCTGAAGAAGCTTCTTGGATGAGAAGTGAAATGTCTTCAAAGAAAACCAAAGAAAGTCCAGTTGCCTCCTGAAAAAAGCACCTTTGGGACAACCATGACCTGGATGACTGAGAATCTCGATAGACTTTCTCCTTCAACTGCTCCCCAGGCTATAGGCTGAAATAAGAATCCTAGCAACAGGTACCTGACTCTATGGTCAAACACAAGAGAAAACCTGGGGACCTTAGAAGAAAGTGCCAAGCAATAAAGTGTCTATCCCAATCCTGAACCTGCTGCCCCAAGCAAGGTAGACCTTGTTCTACCACCTGTTCCGCTTCCTCTTCTTCATTCCACAGTTGGGACCAACCTGTCCAAGCACAACCCCTTGGATCAACCCCTTCCAAGCAAAATAGACCTGGTCACCTCTCCGGAGGTTCTGAAAGAACCTAGCAGGACTTACATCTGTGACGATGGGCACCCCAAGGTGTGCCATATTGGTGATGATCTCGCTGTCCTCAGGAGGGATCTGAGCGTGCTGGATCAGTTTGTTCAGGTTTTCCTCGGTGATCCCTGGGGGAGGATGGAGAAAGACCGTACGTGCATGTTCTATCTAGGACCGTGACGGCGAACCTATGGCACGCGTGCCACAGCTGGCACGTAGAGCCCTCTCTGCGGGCATGCAAGCAGTCGCCCAGCTGAGCTCCACCGCGCATGTATGCGTGCGCCTCCCACCGGCCAGCTGATTTTTGGGATGGGGGGCACGGTGCATGCGGGAGATGTGCGGGCATGCGCAGCGGTCGTATGTGCATGCGCGGGGGCGGGGGGAGCATGGGGGGTGCCACGTTCTCCCCCCGCGGCCCGTTTTTGGTCCCAGGAGGCTGCAGGGAGGCCTACTAGGTTAGCCATCACTGATCTAGGAGATGGAGTCAGCACACATTCATACCAACAAACAACAGTTGAGTGGCCCTGTTGTGCTTGACTCACTATGCACCTCCTCTCGCTCGCAACCAGACAACCGAAACAGGGAAGTGGGGTGGATAGGTTGGGTATGCAAAGAAGGCTTGGGAGGGAATTGTGGAATGCAAGAGCCAACGGGCATTTAACAATAGAATAGAATAACAGAGTTGGAAGTGACCTTGGAGGTCTTCTAGTCCAACCCCCTGCTCAAGCAGGAGACCCTATACCATTTCAGACAAATGGCTGTCCAGCCTCTTCTTAAAAACCTCCAGTGATGGAGCGCCCACAACTTCTGAAGGCAAGTCGTTCCACTGATTAATAGTTCTCATTGTCAAGAAATTTCTCCTTAATTCTAGATTGGTTCTCTCTTTGATAAGCATCCATTATGTATAGGGTTTCCTGCTTGAGCAGGGGGTTGGACTAGAAGACCTCCAAGGCCCCTTCCAACTCTGTTATTCTTGTCCTGTCCTCAGGTGCTTTGGAGAATAGGCTGATCCCCTCTTCTCTATGACAGCCCCTCAAATATTAGGGGGAAATATTGAAATGAGAGTAAGGAGAAAAACCACAAGAAGTGTTTCCATGGTCCCATTGTTTCAGTCTTCCCATTCACCTCCCATGACCCTCAGTTCTTCTTTAGATGCCCATCCTGACCTCTTCCTAATATTTTATAATAGTCTTCAATTTTCTAGTGACCAACAGAAGCAAAGAAGGATTGTGAAAACACTTCACTTCCTCTTAGAATGCAACATATCCTCAGGTCTCCCCGATGGCTTCCAGCCTAAATGAGAGTCACTCCTACCGTTCTTGAGAAAGATGTAGAGTAAGATGATCCGGATCTTGTCATAGGTGCTGACGTTGGCATCAAGCAGGATTGGGACAATTGCACGCATGGGATCCTTGATCTTCTCCCCTTCTGCATCGGTGCCCATGGCCAGATCCTAGCAAGACAGAACATCTCCCTGCAGTTCACTATGCCAGGACCATTGGGAAGCTCTTTCCTGCCCAGCTGAGGTTGGGATGAACTGGGAACTAAAGGGTTCAGCTTCCAGGAGAGCGTCTTCTTCTTCTTTTTTTGGGGTGGGGGGTGGGGGGGGAACGGTCCAGGGATGTAAGTGGACATTAAAACCAGTCAATTAGTCAAGGTAAGCCTGCTGTTGTGGCCTGTCGGCCGCCGGCCCCTCCAGCAGCCAAATCAGAGGAGGAGGAGGAGGAGGCGTGGGAGTCAGGGTCAGCATCAAGGCAACCTGAGAGCTCCGAGGGGGAAGAGGGAATGGAGCTGGCAGAGAGAGAGAGAGAGAGAGACAGAGGCAGAGCCTGGACCATCCGTAAGCCCTCAGATGGAGAGTCGTCAGCCCCCAGGTCTGGAGGTGGCTGATGAGGAAGAGGAGGAACAGCTGGATCCAGTGCCTGACACGTGGATTCGCAGTAGGCAGAGGAGAGGAGAGCAGTAGAAATCTATGGGCTGATCCTTGGGATGGAAGAGCCACCACTGCTAGCGAAGCCCCACCCTAGCTCTGGGGATAAAAGGCAGGGTGCGGAGATGAATAGGTGTGGTAGACAACTATTCATCTCCCGGCCGGACAGACTGCTGTGAGAGAGAAACTTTTTGCTGGGGCTGCTGGCGCTCCTAATAAAGGAATCATTGGTTTAACTACAGAGGGTCTGTCGTGTTTGGGAGCCATGTCAGAACACCTGCCAGAATCCACTCCTTTGTTAAAGGAAGTAGAGAAGCACTGTGGTCAGCAAGGAAGCCAGCTGTTTCTTTCACTTCTTGAAAGGCCTATCAAATTCTGGGAAGATTTTCAAGGCAGGAGAGGGAGGAAAAAACTAGATAAGTTGACAAAATGCTTCTTCAAACATCCTTTGAAGGTCAGCACAATTTGTATGCTATCCCTTTTTTTAGGCACACACAAATGGTATAAGCAGACTTACCTGCTCAACTCTGCAGAGTTTGTCCACGGTGCCTTGGTAATGCTTCATGCAGTCTTCAGCCAGGTGGAGATGAGTTGAATACTAGCCAAACACAAGAAGAAAGAAGAAGAATTCAACAATCAGTGCTAGAAGGGAGTGGGGTTTGTAGAGAGGAGGAGGGGGGACTGGAGGAGGAGGGAGGTGCTCTCTGAGCTTGGTTGTTTTCTTGCAGACGTTTCATGACCCAACTAGGTTGTCACTAGCACTGATGATGTTACCTAGTTTGGGTAAAGAAACATCTGCAAGAAAACCACCAAGCTCAGAGAGCACCAAGGACCCCATAGTCCTCCTCCTCCTCCCAAGCCTCTTTTTCTTCCACACCACAAACCAGACTCCCTTCTAGAACTGATGATGTTATCTAGTTGGGTAATGAAATGTCTGCAAGAAAACAATCAAGTTCAGAGAGCACCAAGAAGCCCCATATTCCTCCTCCCCCCTCCTCTTCTCCACAAACTCACTCCCTTCTAACACTGATGATGTTACCTAGTTGGGTAATGAAATGTCTGCATTAAAAACAACCAAGCTCAAGGACCCCACAATCTCCTCTTCCTCCTCCCAAATCCCACTCCCTTCTAGCACTGATGGTGCTACCTAGTTGGGTAATGAAACGTCTGCAAGAAAACAACCAATCTCAGAGAGCACCAAGGACCCCTTATGCTCTTTTCTAGGACACTCCCTTCCGTTCCTCCCTTCCCAGCCCTTCCCAAACACTGGGACACAACTTGAGTACATTTAATCGCCACTCAGTTTCTTTGCTCGTTTCCATCCATGTTTCAACAGCCACTGAGCTCAGGCACAATTCCCACAATTCTTAACTAAGATTCTGCAATATGTAATTCAGTATTGCCTAGAAGGCCATAGGTGCTCTACCTTCACAGGCTGAATTGTTTAAATTTAAGCCGGTAGAAAAAGAACATACCTTACTGAGTTCTTTCTGATATTGGGGCATCTTTTTCAGCATCTGAGAAAGGTCCCTCAGGGTGGTCTGAAATGTAGAAAGAGAGGTTGATCCTCAGCAAGTATCTTGAATTCTAAATTGTGGAACTCACCGGGATCAAATGCTAAAACCTAATAGATTAATAGAGCTGGAAGGGATCTTGTAGGTCATCTAGTCCAACCCCCTGCCCAAGCAGGAGACCGTACACCATTACTGACAGATCGCAGTCCAGTCTCTTCTTGAAAGCCTCCAGGGATGAAGCTCCCACAACTTCTGAAGGCAACTTCTGTTCCATCGGTTGATTGTTCTCACTCTCAGAAAATTTCTCCTGATTTCCAGGTTGAATCTCTCCTTGATTAGTTTCCATCCATTGTTCCTAGCCTGTCCTTCGTGTGGATTGGAAAATAGCTTGACCCCCTCCTCTCTGTGGCAGCCTCTCGAATATTGGAATTCTGCTATCATGTCTCCCCTGGTCCTTCTCTTCAGTAGACTAGCCATGCCCAGTTCCTGCAACCTTATTGAAAGAGGGATCAAATCCAAATTCTGCCTGTTGGAAGGACTGAGCTGACGGTTGTCAGAATCCAGGAGAGGGAAGTTAGGTAAAATCCCAGGTACTTGTTTAATTTGCTCCAGCTCTATCTGCAAACTTCCATAATTCATTTATTCTCATTTAACAACTGTCTTGCTTAGTAATGGAAATGTTGGGCTCAATTGAGCTCATAAGCCGAGGACTACCTGTGTAGTACAATGCTCTCATAAAAAAGATGCAGACAAAATTACAGCCAATAAGCTCAGTTCCAGGATATCCCATTCCCTTCCCTTTTCACTCTTTCCCTTCAAAGATCTCCTTTGCTACTCCAGAGAATACTGTATTTTTAAGCTTTGCTTTCCGTTTTTTTTTAAATCCAGATTTATCATATCCTGAAACCTTCTAATTTCTGATCTTACCTTGTCACCAGTATTCATCCTTTTACTGGAAGAAAAATCCTTCAGGGATCGGGTGACTTCCCTGGAAAAGAATGACAAATATAAGCAAAGTAAGTCACATGCACGGTTCCAATTGAAGCAAGCCACCGAACTGAATCGATGCAACGTATTCGGGTACTTCAATTAGCGAAATGGAGACATTTCTTTGATTTTGAATTGCTTGCATTGAAACAATGCTTGAAAGAGGGTTGCGTCCTATGGT
The DNA here is from genome assembly GCA_003457575.1 of Thermophis baileyi. Taxonomy (NCBI): domain Eukaryota; kingdom Metazoa; phylum Chordata; class Lepidosauria; order Squamata; family Dipsadidae; genus Thermophis; species Thermophis baileyi. The sequence goes on along the minus strand of QLTV01001798.1, from coordinate 274,179 downwards.
AGAGATGAGCAATTGGTACAATGGGCATTGCTTTTATTATGAGCCAGCAGTGTTCTGCAGCTGCCAAAAAAGCCAACACAGTCCTAGGCTGCATAAACAGAGGGATAGAATCAAGATCACGTGAAGTGTTAATACCGCTTTATAAGGCCTTGGTAAGACCACACTTAGAATACGGCATCCAGTTTTGGTCGCCACGATGTAAAAAAGATGTTGAGACTCTACAACAGAGATATCAGACTCAAGGCCCGCGGCCCGCATCTGGCCCACAGAGTACTTAGATCTGGCCCGCGGGGCGGCCCTGGAAACAATGAAGGACTGGCCCCACTGTGCCTCTGCCAGAGAAAATGGAGATTGGGAGGGCCGTGTGTAGCCCTCCCGGGCTCCATTTTCGGCTGCGACGGCCTCCTGCAGCCCTCTGCCAGCAAAAACAGAGCTGGGGGGGGGCGTACTCCCCTCTGNTTGGAAGTTTTTAAGAAGATGTTGGATAACCATTTATCTGAAGTGGTGTAGAGTTTCCTGCCTAAGCAGGGGGTTGGACTAGAAGACCTCCAAGGTCCCTTCCAACTCTGTTATTCTATTCTATGTCTGAAAAAGCAAACCGACTGCAAAGGGGTGAATACTTGGCACCTAGCAAACTTGAAAAATATTGTAGGCTATAAAAATTAATCCATTTTTGATGGCTCATCGTGGGTTTGATGTGGGAGAAAGACAGGCAGAGTGTGGGGTAGGAGTCAAGAGAGGAATCAGCCTAGAATCATTACGTTCCCACAAGTGGTCTAAGTCCAACCCCTCTTGAATTCCATTCACTCTCATCTAGCACCAATTTAGTGTTGTCCGTTAGTTGACTAGATTCTCGTGTGGAGGCATGAACTTCGTGTGTAGTCCTGATTCTTCCCACCTGACACTTGAATGGTTTTGTGATGTCTGATGGCAAACCGCTTCCTGGCTAGTGCCAAGAAAATTGGATAGACATGTTGTCCGTGAAGTCATCAGAGTCCAACAGCAGATGGCAGTGCAAGCTTGAGCTTAGAATAGAACAGAACAAAATAGAATAGAGCTGGAAGGGATTTTGGAGGTCTTCTAGTCCAGCTCCCTGCTCAAGCAGGAGAGCCTATACCAGGGGTCGGCAACCTTAAACACTCAGAGAGCCTTTTGGACCCGTTTCCCACAGAAAAGAAAACACCGGGAGCCACAAAACTTTTCCTGTGCCTGACTATTTCCTGAGCGGCCACAAAGCTAGCATATATAGTTGAATTAAAAGATTCTGTTTTCTTCTGAAACTTTTCTTTTCTTGGATTTATCCATGGTTGGCCTACCGGGGGTCGAAAAGCTTAATAAATTGTGTGTCGGTGGGTGTCGCACATTGGCAGTTGGGACGCATATTTTGAGCGACAGGGGAGGGATGAAAGAGCCACATGCGGCTCCAGAGCCGCGGGTTGCTGACCCCTGACCTATACCATCTCAGACAAATGAATGTCTAGTCTCTTCTTAAAAACCTTTCTGAGGGGAAGCTATTCCACTGGTTAATTGTCCTCACTGTTAGGAAGTTTCTCCTTAATTCCAGGTTGCTTCTCTCTTTGATTAATTTCTATCCACTGTTTCTTGTCCTGCCCTCTGGTGCTTTGGAGAATAATTTGACCCCCTCTGCTTTGTGGCAGCCCCTCCAATACTGGAATACTGCTATCATGTCACCCCTAATTCTTCTTTTCTTTAGACTAGCCAGACCCAAAACCTGCAGCCATTCTTCATATGGTTTAGTCTCCAGGCCTTTGGTCCTCTTAGTTGCCCTTCTCTGAACTTTTTCCAAAGTCTCAACATCTTTTTTGTAGTATGGAGATCAAAATTGGTTGCAGTATTCCAGGAGTGGCCTTAATAGGATTTTGTAAAGCGGCACTAATAAGCTCAGCTGATTTCAAAAAACTTAAAGACAGTCAATCCCAATTAGCAACTGAATGAGAGCCTCCAAGAAATTCCAGTCCTGGATGTTAAGACTAATCTCAGAAGAAAGCAATGGGGGAAAAAAAATCTCCACATTGTGGTTAAGAAAGGGCATTGATGTCTCCATGAAACTTGAAGCCCACTCAAGGAGGTCTTTATCTTGATCTGCTTCTTCACTCATCTCCAATGTTTCTGAGGAAAGGTCATTGGGAATCATGTGGGCAGCATGGAGCCTCCCATGCGCCATAGTGCAGAAGAAGAAATGCTTACTGGGACACCTCAGCGATGTGTTTGTGGCGCAAAGTAACCCACAGGTCATCATCTTCATCCAGCAGGACTTCTTTGACCCGGGCCTCCCCAATTCCACTTGTGTCATACCTGGGAATTTCAAAAGAGAACACGAATAAACAAATCAGTGACTTCATACAATAAATCTATATGTTTCTGGGTTTTGGAGGGACCAAGATGGACACGCAGTTTTCAGTCATGGCCCCTTATACCTCACAGTCAGTACAGAAAGTAAACAAGAGAACCTTACTTGTAGACATCATTTTCAATGGGTAGCAAGTCGTAGCTCATGGCTTGGAACGTGAGCTCATGCAACACTGGCGAACTGGGGTCAAAGCCACGGTCTAGAATGATGAGTTGGGAACGAGCTTTGTCTGGACCCTGGATTGGGGGAAACAAACCAAGAAGCCATCAGAACTATCCAACCTGCTTTCCATCAAGCGCAAGAACATTTCTCTGAAAGCAAACACTGATAGCACTAGCAATAGCACTTAGACTTATATACCGCTTCACAGTGCTTTTACAGCCCTCTCTAAGTGGTTTACAGAGTCAGCATATTTGCCCCCAACAACCTGGGTCCTCATTTTACTGACCTCGGAAGGACGGAAGGCTGAGTCAACCTTGAGCCTGGTGAGATTCGATCTGCCAAATTGCAGGCAACCGGCAGTCAGCAGAAGTCGCCTGCAGTACTGCATTCTAACCACTGCGCTACCGTGGCTCACCGATGCCAAAATGTTGATTTTGTTCTGACAGACATACTTTCAATCAGAATAGAACTGGAAGGGATCTTGGAGGTCTTCTAGTCCAACCCTTCACCAGGGGTGAAATGCTACCGGTTCGGCCTGGTCCGGGCGTACCGGTAGAGGCGGCCGCTGGTGGTTTGGAGAACTGGTAGCGGCGGCAGTGCGAGGCTCCGCCCACCTGCCCAGACATCACCATTTTCTTGTTTTTAACCCTCTGCGCATGCGCAAAGCGTTCTGCGCATGTGCACAGGGTGAAAAAGTATGTGCAACGGGCGCACGCGTGCGCTTCCAAACCAGTAGGGAAGGTAAGTAGATTTCACCGCTGCCCTTTACCATTTCATATAGGTGGCTGTCCAGTCTCTCCTTAAAAACCTCCAGTGATGAAGCACCTACCGTACAACTTCTGAAGGCAAGCTGTTCCATTGGTTAATTGTCCTCACTGTTAGGAAGTTTCTCCTTAATTCCAGGTTGCTTTTGTCCTTGATCAGTTTCCCTCCATTGTTTCTTGTCCTGCCTTCTGGTGCTTTGGAAATTAAGCTGACCCCCTCTTCTTTGTGACAGCCCTCAAATACTGGAATACTGCTATCATGTCCCTCTTAGTCCTTCTTTTCTCTAGACTGGCCATACCTAGTTCCTGCAACTGTTTTGTCTCCAGGCCCTTAACCATTTGCACTTTTTCCCAAGTCTCAACATCTTTTTTATAATGTGGTGACCAAAACTGGATGCGGTATTCCAAGTGTGGCCTTACTAAGGCTTTATAAAGCACTATAGTCTAAAAGTAATGAAAAATAACGTTAACCAATTTTCTCCAATTCTGCTAAGTCAAAATACGAAATACAAAGTGATTTTGTGTCCCTTACAGAATGATCTGCAAGGTGTGGAAAAAACTGTGGGATAGGAAGTCAAAGGGTCAAAGGATAGGAAGGCGTTGGTGGAAGCTACATATAACAAGAGTTCATACAACTTGTCTATGGTGGAAACTGGGGCCGAGTTGAGAGGAGTAAAACGGCTGAGTAGCTTTGAGCTCCTTGTGGAGAGGAAGAGGCTGAAGAGAGATTCTCCCTAAAACTTTGTAGTATTTATTGAGTAGTTATGCAACGTGTGCTTCAAAATTCCTGGCTACAGGCGAGCAGCGATAAACATACTACTCTGTTCAGCTCACCGAGTCGTTTCTGGTTCCTTTTGCCCATCATATCCAGTTCGGGGAATTGACCCATCTAGTTCTGCTCAAATCCACAGTCCAGATACATCAATCCAGTCTCTTTAACTACAAGGATTCACTCACCTCTCCCATGGTTGGGTCATCTGCTTTGTATGCATCCAATTTGTCCTGGATCAGCTGAGCCAGCATGGCATTGTCCTTGTAATCTCTGCCAAAAGAGGACAATCGTTCTTTCAAAACCAGGGGCTGGTTTCATTTTACGGGCACCCTTGATGATGTACTGGGCTCAAATTTGTCTTCTGTTCTCATTGTCAAGCAACAAACACTACCTCCCCTCCACTCTCGTGGGCTACTTTAATCATTTTTTAGAATAGCTTTGAGGGACTTTTTCCCGATGAACAAAGGCCAAGTTGGGGAAGATGGTGGACGTTTTGTTAATGCTTTGTGACGTTCCCTTTCAACCTTCCATAGTGTCCCTCAATGTCCTCACTTCCTCATTTTCACAAGCCTCAAGAGGCATCCCTTCCTGTGGTCTTTCATTAGAATTGAATAGAACAGGGGTCTCCAACTTTGGCAACTTTAAGACTTGTGGACTAGAATAGAATAGAATAGAATAGAATAGAATAGAATAGAATAGAATAGAATAGAATAGAATAGAATAGAATAG
>QLTV01001798.1:254946-269046 GCA_003457575.1 Thermophis baileyi | reverse complement strand
GTAAGAAAAAAGGAAAAACAAAAAAAAGAAAGAAAGAGAAGGAAAGAAAGAAGGAAGGAAGGAAGGAAGGAAGGAAGGAAGGAAAGGAGGAAAGAAGGAAGGAAAAAAGGGAGGGAGGAAACAGAGTAGGAAGGAAAAATGGATAAAAGAGGAAAGGAAAGGAAAGAAGGAAAGGAAAGAAAGAGGAAAGAAAGGGAGATAAAAGAAGGAGGGGAGGGGAGGAGAGGATAGAAGGAAAAGAAAGGAAAGGAAAGGAAAGGAAAGGAAAGGAAAGGAGGAAAGAATGGAATGGAATGGAATGGAATGGAATGGAATGGAATGGAATGGAATGGAATGGAATGGAATAACAGAGTTGGAAGGGACCTTGGAGGTCTTCTAGTTCAACCCCCTGCTTAGGCAGGAAACCGTATACCACTTCAGACAAACGGTTATCCAATCTCTTCTTAAAAACTTCCAGTGTTGGAGCATTCACAACTTCTGGAGGCAAGTCGTTCCACTGATTAATTGTTCTCACTGTCAGGAAATTTCTCCTTAGTTTCTTCTTACTTTCTCAGCTAAGATCTTCTTTCTTCTCTTGTTCCTTCACAAGAGGAAGGAAGAGAGTGGAAAAAAGAAGAGACTGTGTGGGGTCCTTGTTGTTCTATGAGCTTTGTTCTTTTCTTGCAGATGTTTCATGACCCAACTAGGTAACATCATCAGTGCAAGAAGAGAAGAGGCAGCAGGGATCACCAGAGAAGACTTCAACTCCCAGAATTCCTCATGCTGGCTAGGGAATTCTGGGAGTTGAAGTCCACAGGTCTTCAAGTTGCCAAGGTTGGACACCCCTGGAATAGAAGCAGAGGGATTTCCAAGAGATAACGGGAAGCTCCAGAGAGCCTTGTACTTTAAAAGGCAGAATGGACCCCAAACATCTCCCTCCCCATTATACCACTCTCTTTTTAGTGCAAAGACACCATCCATATCATTTTCACAGATATTTTCCCTTCCTTTGGAGGTGAGAGGAAAAACCTCTCCTATGGTTGGGTCATTTATTTGGTAATTTATTTTTGGTCAGATTAAGTGAGCATTGGAGACAGAATGAAACAGAGCTATCCAGCGTAACCTTCATCGAAGTGTCAAAGAAAGAAAAGGCCCACAAATAATTCCATTCTCCTTGCTTGAAAAAGAAAACCATTAAAAAGAAGACTAGAATCTCATTTAGTTTGGACCAAAAAGTTCACCAGGAACTTTGAAGATCGATCAAATGGCTCCCTCACCTGAACCCTCCTAAATGAAACTACTGAGCATATGTAAATCTTCTACCTTTCCTAGTGTCAGCATTCCAAGTAATGTGCCCATAGAAAGCAGACCTCCGAGGCAGGTAGATTCCTCAAAGAACAATTTTATTGGATACATCATATTGGCACAACTGGTGAAAACCGACTCTGAAAGTTCCCGCAGTTTTCACCCAGTTAAAAATGAAAGTTCCCCCTTTCCCCCAGGTCACCTGTCAAATTGTCCAATAGAGGTGCTGGCCGGTTGCTTGGTTACTCTACTCCTCCTCTTTCCAGTCACCTGTTGAAACGTCCTTGGTTCCCACAGGAAAACTCTCTGTTTTGGCTACAACACCCCAGCTATCTATTTTCCTCCCCCCCTCCCATCCAGTGGCAACCCTGAAGCCATAAAGATGGCCTCAGCCAGGTTCACTTCAGGGTTGACATAGAGTTTAATACAGAAAACTTCACGATCCAATCCAGGCATCTTTCGTTCTAAAGCTGAGCTTCAGAAGAGCACCTGATTGACGAATCTCAAGATTTTAATTTAAAACCAAAGCAGTAGAGGCCATATAGTTTGGAAGCCTCCAGGATCTGGAAGTTATCTTCGCCCATTTCCCATTCATCAAGAAACAGACATCTGTCAAGAGCTGGAAGTTATCTTCTGGGTTTCGTCATGCAAGTCACCTCTGGAGCCCAGTTGCAGAAACTCAGTAACGGGAAATCTTTGCAATCACTTGCGTTCTCCTATCAACCCTTTTCACGGAGACGCCAAAAGATTTGTACAACTATCCCTTGAGAATTCAGAAAAGGGACCCGGGCCATCTTAACAGCATTATGGGCCCTGGGCAAAGCAGTTTAACTGGGGCCCCTATGACAACTACTAACAGGAATAAAAATGCAAATGGTCGATAAAATTAAGCATATATTTATTTCATTGGCACTTCCAACAAAATTAAAAACATGCTGTGCAGCAACAACTAATCAACATGATAAACACTTGAACAATACCTGAGGCTTGAAAAACACACTAATAATACTCAGTAAGCCATACAGTTGCTGTATTTTATATGATACAAGGTGCACTGAAGGGTTAACATACACAGATTAGTATGGGGCCCCTATGCTCGTGGGGCCCACGGGCAAGTGCCTATCAATGCGTTAAGACAGCCTTCAAAGGGGCTGTAATTCAAAAGGGTTGATAGGAGATCGCTGGTGACTCCAATGATTTCCCATTACTGAGCTTCTGCAACTGGAATCCAGAGGTGACTTGCTTGAAAGCTAGAAGCTTCTGTCCATCCAGCTCTTGACAGATACCTATTGCTTGGTGAATGGGAAAGGGGTGCAGACAACTTCCAGTTACAGGAGGCTTCCTAAGTATGTGGCATCTACTGCTTTGGTTTTAAAATTAAAATCTCGAGAGGTTCAAAGTGAAGGGAGTCCTCCAGAAACTCCACTTACTCACCCCCTGTATCGCACAGCCGGGTATTCCTTCAGCGTGGCACAAAGCGTCGCGATCTGTTCAGCCAAGCGTTCCAGAATTGGATTCTTCATTTGAGCTTTGTGAGGGCTGTAAAAGCTCTGGAAGGAGTCCCCTGAATCCAGGGAGTAAACCTGTAGTAGGCATCACAAGGGTGGGGGGGAAAAAAAGGAGCTGAAACGTTCAAGTGGAAGTGGCTCGAATTCAATACCTCCCCGTGTTTGGCTCACCCACCTAGGAAAGATGAAGGAAACCAGCTATCTAAAATGCAGGAGGAAGTCCGTCCAATGTCTCATTTCAATCGTCACCTTAAGGTGTCACATGCATGTCGGAATACATTCATACACACCCTTGTTTATTGCGCTGAGTACTTATGCGTACGCGTACATTTTGTGTTATGCAAATTTTTAAAAACCCAGTAAAAATAGAAGGAAAGATACTGTAAACCACATGATGAATGGTTGAGCAACCAGGTTTATGCCTTGCTTATCGAAGAGAAGGATTAGAGGGGACACGATAGCTGTCTTCCAGTAGTTGAGGGTCTCTCACAAACAAGAAGGGATTGTCCTATTCTCCAAAGCTCCTGAAGGCAGAACAAGAAGGGTGGAAGCCAGTGGTGGGTTGCTGCCGGTTTGGACCGGTTCGCCTGTACCGGTGGCGGAAATTTGCACCCGCTCGCCGAACCGGCAGCGATGGCCGGCGGTCCACGCCCCCAAACCGTTCCTCCGGTCACCGTGGCTGGCAAAGAACCCTCTGCGCATGCGCAGAGGGTCATTTGCCCGACGTGACGCACTTCCGTCGCGATGCGAACCGGTAGGGAAGGTAAGTAGAACCCACCACTGGTGGAAGCTTGTTAAAGAGAGATCCAGCCTAGAACTAAGGAGAAATTTCCTGATCTTCTTCTTGTGCCAAATCCGTCATCGGACGTTGGCGGTCATGTTGGCGATCCTATTTTTATCAACAGCCGCATGAAAAAGTGCTGCTGAGTTTTGTCCAAACCAGTCCCTTAGATTTGGAAGCCATGATGTTCTTCTTCTGCCTGGACCTCGTTTGCCTTCAATCTTTCCTTGGAGGATTAAGGGAAGGATGCCGTATTTTTCCGGGTGTCATACCACATGTCCGAAATATACTAACTTTCGCTTTTTAATGGTTTTGATTATTGCCCTTGGCTTTCCCAGACGGCTTATCACCTCTTCACTTCTGATTTTGTCAACCCAGCTTATACTGTAAAAATTTCCTGATAGTAAGAACAATTAATCAATGGAATTGATTAATGGAGCATTAATTGATTAATTGAGCACACACAACTGAACACCCAGAGTTGTGTTTTCAAAAACAGACCAGACAATCATTTAACCAGGATGGTATAAGGTCTCCTGCCTTGAGCAGTGGGGTTGGACTAGAAGATCTCTGAGGTCCCTTCCAGACCTGGGATCCTCTGTTCTCCACCCAAGATATAAATATATGTGAAAATGTCCAGTACGTTTTTTTAATATATCTCCATCATTTAATCCCCGTACAAATGCGCTGTATTCCAAGCACTGTGCTTTTAGAGAGAGAGAGAAAAAAAAAAACCAATCTGCCATTTATTTACAATGTTGCTTAACCATCTGTCATCTGTTTTTCCCTCTCCTGCTCTTCACTTCCCCCATTTTTGCTCTTACAAGAGAAGAGATGGAAAGGGAGGCGCGCTTTGCACAACTGAACAATAGCTTGGAAGAGATCAAGCAACAACCAACGGTGCAAGAAAAACACGTGTGTGGAAGCAAATAGGGGGTGAACAGAGGTGTGTGTGTGCATGTATAGAAGGACGCAACACTCATCCCAAAAGCTCAGCAGTCAGAGCAAATGAGCATCAGAAGACAGTGAAGAAGAGAAGGATGGACACCTTGGTGCCTTGGAGGGAACAATGGCATACATCCTGCTTTTTTTCCGTTGCAAGCACAAACTCCTCAGAAAAACCAGCAACCAAATCCAGACTATTTATTTTTCCTCTCCATAAAACAATTTAATTCTGTTTTGCTGCGTTTGTAGATGTCTGCTGATCCTTTCCAGTAATTACTCAGCGATCGGAGAACCTCAAAAAGGGAGCATGAGATGATATAACCGTGAATTATACTAAAGCGGTGCACTAAAGCAGCTTGAGTGATCCTGTTGCAAATGGATGCAAAATTTAGCTGGCTAACTGGTGCAGGGAATATTTGCTGGTGCACGGGTAGAAGGACTGCTCTTCTCCCAATGTTTGGTATGATGTCTTTTGGAATAAGAAATGAAGCCCAAAACAGAATAACAGAGCTGGAAGAGACCTTGGAGATCTTCTAGTCCAACCCCTTGCTCAAGCAGGAGACCCTATACCATTCCAAACAAATAGGTGTCCAATCTCTTCTTGAAAACCTCCAGTGATGGAGCATCCACAACTTCTGAAGGCATCTGAAGAACATCAGGTCATTTTGTCCAAAACTTTGGAGCATCTTACAAAGAAAACTTGCACCAATGAGACAGAGCAGTGTCAGTCCAGAGGAGAAACAGAATGAACGGATATAAATGTAGTTATATCCAAATAGTCTATCTTCACTTCTAGCTCAGTCAACAGTTTACCTGGGACTCATAGGGCAGGAAAGCAATGTTGATCTCCGTCAGGGTCTTGATGACTTTTGCTGCCCGGGATTTGACCAGTTCATTGAATAAGGAATCTGGGCAAGCTGAGAACAGAAAGAGACAACAACCACAAAGCTTAGACAACACAAACAAACCCATTAATTTGCCCTAAAGTGGATAATTGCAGATTATCCCACCCACTGCAAGGATAGCAAGAAGAATGGTTCCAGAAGAGATTAGGATCCAAGGATTTGGGGACGGTCTTTGAAAGTCAGATAGATCCATCCACAGTTCAGTTCAGGATCTTCCAGTGCAAGACACCAGATTGCTCAACGGCTGCTTTCACACAATCTAGGATTTTGCACGAGAGGCTGACTTGGATTAGCCTTACTTTAGAATTCATTTATTGACTTAGCGTGTTATGCAAATCCACAAGTGGCTTGTGTGAACCTAGAAACAGAGCTAGTTTAGGTGAACGTGGCCAGGGTCTCATTAAAGCAGCTGCTTCTATTGCAGATGAACTATAGTTTGATGTGTGGCAGCCCAGAGATGGAACCCCAGTTTATTCCATACTTACAGTCCGTGAAGAAGACATGCGCAGCTCGATATTTGGCATTTGGCGGTTCCTTGAAGTCAGCAATGAGAGACTCCACCGACTGAGAAAGAAGATTAAATGGATTCAGTTTACTTCTTATCAAGAATATCAGCCTGAATTAATTTGCGGTGTTATAAAGGTAAAAATGGGACCTGGGCAGCGGAAACAGGAATAATGATAGAAATAGTAGAAATAATCGTTAATAATAATGACTGTTATAAGACAACTTCACTTCTTCCTGTGGTTTAGTGTCTTTGTTTGGATAGCACACTGCCGTACCAAAAGGAAAACGGTTGAAAATATATAAACATGCAATGAACAGTTGCAGGAACTGGGTACGTCTAGTCTAATGAAGGGCTGGGGTGACATGATAGCAGCCTTTCAATATTTGAGGGGCTGTTACAAAGAAGAGGGGGACAGCCTATTTTTCAGAGCACTGGGGGCAGGACAAGAAGTAACGGATGGAAACTTATCAAGGGGAAAAGCAACCCAGAATTAAGGAGAAATTTCCCAACAGCGAACATAATTAATCAGTGGTTATCTCCAGAAGTTGTGGGAGTTCCAACACTGGAGTTTTTCAAGAAGAGATTAGATAGCCATTTGTCCAGGATGGTCTAGGATCTCCTGCTTGAGTAGGGGACTGGGCTGGAAGACCTCCAAGGTACCTTCCAACTCTGTTATTCTGTTAGGAAGCTGTACCCAACCTGGATAGCTATCCTATTAACACAAAACCCACCTTTTCGGATGGAGTGATGAGATACACAGCCTCCAGGCTAGGCAGCGGCTCTCGGCGCTTATTAATATCTTCTACAACTGGATACAGCCACACCCAACAGGGACAAGCAGAGATTGCAAGAAAGAAAGAAAGAGAGCAGAAGGAAATCAGAACGAAGGTTGGGCGTTTCCGGAACCTTAACTTCGATTCAAATCTGGAGTTCAGTTCTGTTTGAAAGTTATCTCCCAATCCCCATCTCGCTTTCCTTTCTTAGCTTCCTGGAGGCAGAAGGAACTCTACCCTTGAGGATTTCAGAAGAGGCAAGGAGGAGACAGGACATCTGAACATTCAGCCTGAGAGGTTGATTCTAAAGAAATGTTGCAGATTGTGCAAAAGAAGGCACATGTTTTGGGTCCGAATGTGTGGTGTGAGCACAACCCCAAAGTTCTACTTACTTGTTATCCCCTCCGTCATGATATCTGTCATTTTGCAGCAGGAGGACAGCATACGCATGCTCAGCTGATCCACCACCAGCACCTGGGAAAGACACGGAGAAGGGAGATGTCACTCCCAAGAGTCTGAATTGGCTCTAGGCATTAAACCTACCTGAGAGAAGACCCTCTGCCCCACTAAAATGGCTCAGAAAAACAAGTGGACCCCTATGTATCCAGATGATGATAATGGGAGGAGGAGGAGGAGGAGGAGGAGGAGGAGGAGGAGGGAGGAGGAGGAGGAGGAGAAGGAGAAGGAGAAGGAGAAGGAGAAGGAGAAGGAGAAGGAGAAGGAGAAGGAGAAGGAGAAGGAGAAGGAGAAGGAGAAGGAGAAGAAAAGTAGTAGTTATCCATTCAGTTGTGTCTGACTCTTGGCGGTTCTATGGGCCAGGTCTCTCCACATCTTCTGATCTTGCCCTACTCCTTTGAGTTGTTTGATGCTCTGGTTGGTGTCAGCTTTGATGGTGTCCAGCCATCATGTTCTTTGTTGTCCTGGTTTCCTTTTACCGCGAACTCTTCCCAACATAATTGCTTTCTCCAATGAATTCTCCCAGATGACATGGCCAAAAGAAGTACCCAAATTCTTTCGCATCTAAATACTTTTCTTTTTCCAGAAAAAAAACTTACTTCTCTTAAACAAACTGCTCAAAATGTTGACCACTCAAAATCCTTTTCTTCAAGGAAGGAGATAGAATCACGGAACTCTTTTTGTCCTGATTGACGGTCAGACATTAGTTTGCAAAACATTTTGGCCTTAAACACTAGAAACCTGAGGATCTTGGGTTTTGTTTTATAGTCAGGATAGGTCCAGCATCAAATCTTAATTTGTGGAAAGAATATATTTGTTGAACTAGATGTCACACTTTAACTATCCCGTGGTGGCGTAGTGATTAGAATGCAATGCTACAGGCTAATTCTGCCCACTGTCAGGAGTTCGATTCTCACTGTAAACCTCTTAGAGAGGGCTGTAAAGCACTGCGAAGCAGTATATAAGTCTAAATGCTAGTGCTATTGATCTGACTGACCATCTTTTGTGCAAAAACGTAACTTCAAATAATGGGTTAGATTTCAGTATTTAGACTCCCTTACCTTTATGCTTGCATGTTCTTTGTTTCGTTTTTAAACTATCAATTTCTAAAACACTTAGCTTTGCTGGAAAATAGTGCTGAATTCTCCTTTCTGAAGTTACACTGCACCCCTGGAGAAGAGAAAACAAAGAATCCTATCTCACTTGTGATGCTTTCTCGGGTGTCATAAAACTACTTTCTTATTTATTTATTTAAATTGAGTGTGATGACTGACTCTGTAAACCGCTTAGAGAGGGCTGTAAAGCCCTGTGAAGCGGTTTATAAGTCTAAGTGCTGTTACTATCTTCTACGGTTGTAGATTGAAATGGGTGGTGAGTTAGATATACTCAGGTAACCCATTTAATCAAGTAAAATGCAGACCTAGAGACAGCATTCACACATTGTGCTAAGGTTACCTAAGGTTAAGGTGCATTGAGCGAAGGATACCTTGGTTATACTTGTGTGTATGTGATTGAACGTTGTGTAAACTCAGAAAATAGACTAAATCAGAAACCAGGTCAAATGGCAGTGGGATATAGGCATCGAACAGTCTAGGTAAGAAAAGAGCATTTATTTATTTTGAACTCACCTTCCATTCTCCCTTCTTTTTTACTTTCTTTATGACATCAGCCATAATCTCTGCAAAAAAATAAAAAAGGGGGAATTAGGAAAAAAATTAATCCACGATGAGTTGGCATCAGCCCCATTGTAGAAGCAAGTTAAACCACAGCATTGACTCCGGCTAAAGTAAGCTTCTTGAATTTGATCACATACATAGCTGGGCTGCCATTCCCGTTACCTGGACCGCAATGGCTTCATCAACCCTTGTTGCTCTCTGCGTAGCTCTGATCATAAAACTGGACATTGTTTAAATTCGGTTTCCAGATTAGAACGTCCGTATCATTGCACTGTTAAAAGTTTAATTTCTCTTTTAGTTGATATGGGGAAATGTTGTTTTTTTAAAAACTCTGTTTCTTTGCGCACAGAGCTTCTCAAACAAAAGGAGGAAGAAGATACAGCAGGCGTTTCCTGTTGTGACAACACATCACGAACTTTCAGTTTGTTTCTTCACAACTTGGAAAAATGAATACTATAGATTCCAGAGAGCAAGGCCTACTACACACGCCACTCTGCCCCAGATTGGCCAGTTTATTGTTCCTTGGTTAAAAGGAATAGTTGTTCCGCTTCAGATTAAGGCATATGTAAGGGAAAAGCTTCTTCATTATTCATTTATTACCCCACCAAAATAAAAAGAAAGACATTTTGAAGGCAGAACAAGGAGCTATGGATGGAAAGTAATCAAGGAGAGAACCAACCTTGAACTAAGGAGGAATTTCCTGACATTTAGAACAATTAGTCAATGGAACAACTTGCCTCCAGAACTTGTGGGTGCTCCATTGCTAAAGGTTCTCAAGAAGAGGTTGGATAACCCTTTGACTATAGGATCTCCTGCTTGAGTAGGGTGTTGGACTAGAAGACCTCCAAGGTCCCTTCCAACTCTGTTATTCTTATGAGCTGAACATTAATCAGGGAGAAAGATAGCTGCCTGCATTTCTGCTTTTTTGGAAATCTAATCTTTTACAGTCATTGAGTAGAGTTCTACTGAATCACCTAATTCTAGAGAATCTCTTTTTTTATATATCTTAAGAGCCATTTATTCTCCACAACAGGGCAAGGACACCAATAGGTTATTTAGAATATAAGCAAATGGATCTTAAAACAGCTTGCCTCCGGAAGTTGTGGGTGCTCCATCACGGGAGACTTTTAAGAAGAGACTGAATGGCCACTGCAGAAAAAGCAATTGGTACCAACCTGCCTTTTGAGGACCTGTATACTGCACGAGTCAAAAAGAGGGCTGTGAAAATATCTACAGACCCCTCGCCTCCTGGACATAAATTGTTTCAACTTCTACCCTCAAAACAATGTTATAGGGCATTGCACACCAGAACAACTAGACACAAGGACAGTTTTTTTCCCTGCATGCCATCACTCTGCTAAACAACTAATTCCCACAACACTGTCAAACTATTTACTAAGGCTGTATTAGAATAGAATAGAATATTCTCATCGTTCCTATCACTCATCTCCTCCCACTTAAGACTGCATGACTGTAACTTTTTTGTTTGTATCCTTACGATTTATATTTTTTCCTAGTATGATTTGATTGCTTATTTGTACCCTATGACTATCATTAAGTGTTGTACCTTATGATTCTTTACGAATGTATCTTTTTTTTATGTACACTTAGATCATATGTACTTCTCTCCTTGATTAGTTTCCACCCGTTGCTTCTTGTTCTTATTCTTCTCATCCTTCCTATTACCTATCTCCTTTTCTACTTATGGCTATAACTTTGTTGCGTGTATCTTTACGATTTATATTGTTTTATTTAGCTTCCTAGTATGATTTTGATCGCTTATTTAGTATCCTATGACTATCACTAAGTGTTGTATCTTATGATTCTTGATGAATGTATTTTTTATGTACATTGAGAGCTTATGCACCGAAGACAAATTCCTTGTGCGTCCAATCACACTTGGCCAAGAAAGAATTCAATTCTATTCTATTGTCTGAAATATTATAGGGTCTCCTGCTTGAGCAACGGGTTGGACTAACCAAATCTGGCCAGAACATCAGGTTCTCTGAGCTGCATTGCAGCAGAACTGGCCTGTCCTTTTTTTTTTTTTTGCTTTCGATTCAATAAGGGCCAATTTTAGAATAAACAGGAGAGGAGAAAGGAGAGTTTGAGGTCGTCCACAGGGGCCTGTGTTTCTGGAACTCAGGAGAGGGACGGTCTCGAGAAAATTCAGAAAACACCAATGGAAACAGGCTTTGTAGTCCTTCTGATTGACAAGGAAAAGCAAGGCTGAACCGTCTCACTTTCCCACATGGGAAAACACCACCGTGGCAGGAGTTCCCACCGAGCAGCTTGACTTGCGTGACACAGGGACATTTGCAATTTTGAAGAGTCGTGAGTGCTGCTTAAAAGAAACAGTCTTGTTGTTTTGCATGAGAGAATTGCAACAGTGGCTCAAATGGGCCCAAAATATCTCCCGAGACATAAAAACGATAGAAGAGAACATCTGTAGCTGAGGGTTGAACTGTAAAGTCAGTTCTTGGTGCTCTCTGACCGTGGCTTGGTTGTTTGCAGACGTTTCGTTACCTGACTAGGTAACCTCATTCCAGACAGGGCAAGCTACTATATATAAACAGCGAGCAAACTCTACACTCACTAGCACTGATGATGATTGGAGTGATGCGGTGGTCTAGAGATGGAGCTCTCGCCTCACAATCAGGAGGCTATGAGTTCGATCCTAGGTAGAGGCAGATATTTCTCTCTCTGGGCACAATGAGAATATATCTACTGAACAAATCTCCGCATTGGCGACAGGAAGAGCATCCAGCCAGTAAACACTCTGCTAGCTCCATTCAGTTGCCCAGACTCCACCCCGCAAGGGATTATGCGTTCGTTAAACGATGATGATGATTCCAGACAGAGCAAGCTACTGTATATAAACAGCGAGCAAACCCCACACTCACCAGCACTGATGATGCTACCTAGTTGGGCAAGGAAATGTTTACAACATTGCAAAGTCATCGAGCGTAACCACAAAACAAAAGCCTCAAGTGTGAGCATTGAAAGGACAATGATAAGATCATAGGTACCTCCAAGATCAAGGAGAGAATCATAAACGCAACCATAAGAGGTCATCGAGGTTTATGGCACTTAGGATGTTAGGAGTCTGTTGGGACATCAAATTCCCTCCTCCCTGGACCAGCAATTGAAAATGGCTAACAATGGGAGAGCCACACTGTGCCCAGTCCCATTCTCAATTCAATAATGCTGGAGCTGGACTAGAAGACCTCCAAGGTCCCTTCCAATCCTATGATTCTATGTTCTAAGTAGTGTTTCTCCACTTGTGGGTGTGATATCACTGGAGGTTTTCAAGAAGAGATTGGACAACCATTTGTCTGAAATGGTCTAGGGCAGGGGTGTCAAACTCATGTCGTCACGGCAGCATCACGTGACGTATCGGGACTTTCCCCCCCCCTTAGCTAAACCAGGCGGGGGCAGGGCCAGCATGTGACGCCTCAAACCCGCAGGCCGCGAGTTTGACACCCCTGGTCTAGGATTTCCTGCTTGAGCAGGGGGTTGGACTAAAAGACCTCCAAGGTCCCTTCCAATCCTATGATTCTATGTTTTAAGTAATGTTTCTCCACTTGTGGGTGCTCCATCAATGGAGGTTTTCAAGAAGAGATTGGACAACCATTTGTCTGAAATGGTATAGGCTCTTCTGCTTGAGCAGGGGGTTAGACTAGAAGACCTCCAAGGTCCCTTCCAAATCTATGATTCTATGTTCTAATTAGTATTTCTCTATTGGTGGGTGCATCTATTGGTAAGTGCTCCATCAATGGAGGATTTCAAGAAGAGATTGGACAACCATTTGTCTGAAATGGTATAGGGTCTCCTGCTTAAGCAGGGGGTTGGACTAGAAGACCTCCAAGGTCCCTTCCAACTCCATGATTCCATGGTACTTGCTGAGAATCCAACTTGCTTTACCTACCTGAGTCTCAGTTGTTAAATGAGTGACCATATCAACTATCTAAATATATACAATAACCTGCAAAAAAAAAAGTACTGCTTTACAAATTCAACTTTTTTAAAATTATACAGACATTCAAGGAACTTTTTTAAAAAAAACAAAACAAAACACCACCTTATTTTCAATACATATTCCTTGGGCACCAAGCTCAAACATCAGAGAAATTGGAAAAACTCAACAATTTAATTTTCAATCGATTCTTTGCCAGGTTCCGAGTTCAGTGCGGCATTCAGAGAAGGAAGGAGAGCAACCTCGATGGGGTCACACTCTCCAAACATTGCAACTTGGAACAGGTTGCATATGTTGGTCACCAAATCTGACCCACACCTTGGCCAGTAAGAACACCATGAATCAAAGAGACACCCTTCCGCCTTGTGCTGGACTACAAAATCCATGCTTGCTGGGGGTGATGGGACCTAGGGCCCATGGTGCCAGGAAGACACCAGGAATCCTAACAGAGGTCACATCTGTAGCCAAACCCGAGCAAAGGCACAAGTGTGGGTTTTGCAACCGGATAGGCAACACCCAGGAGTTGCAAAAGGCAAAAACAGAAACAACACACCCTTGTCTCTCCATAAAGAGAGACAATATAATATCCCTTAAAATTGACTGAAGAGATCCATGCTTTATTTTTTTTCAAATTACAGCCAGTCACAGGTCAGAAAACTCAATGCTATCCTCTCCTGGGCTGTCCTGAAAAATCTCCCAAAGACTCAGAAACCTGCTTTGCAATTCTTTTCGTATCCGATTCTCAATCTTTGTGGCTTTCTACCTTTCCATCCCTCTGCAGCCCCCTTGGTCACCTTCCCTGCCCTGATAGGGAAAAAAAGAAAAAGAAATAAAAATCCACCTAGAAAGGATTACATGGGTGGGAAGCCAAGGAAGCGGCAGAGAAAATGATTTTATGAAGGTATATATATATATATACGGCAATATATATATATCAAAGATCCCCCTTGCCGTACAGGCCAAAGCCGGAAGAACTGAACGGACATTCTCCTCTAAAAAGCAATTTAAAAAAGTAAATCCGTTTTTGCTCCGAACAAGGAGAACAGACAAGAAACAGGCTGGTGGACTATGTTCCGTGCAGCCTTATTAACAGTCTCTGCAGTTCCACTGAGATAATAGGATAGGATAGGATAGGATAGGATAGGATAGGATAGGATAGGATAGGATAGGATAGGATAGGATAGGATAGGATAGGATAGGATAGGATAGGATAGGATAGGATAGGAGTAGAGTAGAGTAGAGTAGAGTAGAGTAGAGTAGAGTAGAATAGAGCTGAGGAGAGGGGAGT